>CM033796.1:7844184-7868619 GCA_019656835.1 Rhododendron ovatum | reverse complement strand
CAATCACATAAATGGACAGATTCATTCCATGAGCTCAAGGCCGGTTGATATTCTAGGACTATATTTGACTTGAAGGGCAATAATGCGTGGAAATCAGTCTCATTGCTAGCATTATTAATGGTGTTAACGAGACTATTGGATGATGTTGTGTCAAGGGCAAGGGCTTTGATGTGAAGCAATGGGATGAGGGAGAGAAATAAGGGTAGGAGAGAAATAGAGAGAGATTTGGTACGAGACTCATCTTGGTGTATGGTTTGAGTTCTCAATTGAGTATGTTCGAACTATATATAAGCAGGAACATGAACGCCCAGTCCAACCACATAATTCTAGTCGTCTCATTGATGCAAGTGTTTGCTTGGACGTGTAGAGTTTGAGGGAAATATCTAGTGGCTAGCTGGGGTGTCATTGATACTCCTATTTGCTCTCTCTTTAAGCTAATTGACGAATCATTGGATCATCTTCTTTTTGAGCGCTCCTTTTCTAAGCAAGTCTCTGGTCCTACGCTTACTTCTAGAAAGTTGCTTGTGGTTCTGTTCCAATTTTGAAAAGAGAGATTTACCTAATACTCTTAGAAGGCTTGCTAGCTCTAGATGCTATGGTCTGTTTCACTTGGGAAGAAAGGACCAACAGAATCAAAACTATTTTTTTTCCTTTTATCAGCAAAAGAAAATTTTGTGAATCTTTGAAAAGGATTACAAAGATTTAACGGATCAGGGACACACCAGCAAAACGTTATCCAAGAACCAAACCCGAAGGAAGGCAAGAAGGCCAACCAAAACACCACGGTGAAAACCAAAACTGAAACCACTGCTGAAACAACCCAAAACTTACCAACAGAGGTTTTCTCTTTTCAGCCCAATAAAGATAAAAGACATTCATCTTGCCCTCGCTTGTGTTTCAGCCACTAAGACACATTAAGCACGAAATGAATGGAGAAATACACCCACAGTACGGGATCATGGTGGCCATTGCAAAAGATTGGATTCATGCTTGCTCCAACAGTTTTCTGGCTATCTATCCTATCAAGGTAAAACCAAAGGAGAAATTAAACCGAACGTCAAAACGACACTTTATGAATTCCATTGAAGATAGGCTAAACATTGAAAAAGACATATTCAATTATGTCCCTCCAAGAATCTTGTCCATTCAGCTCATGGAGCACTAGTTTGTTCCAGATTTGTATGAACATCCTGTTTAGAGTTGGCTTTGTCCGTATTACAAGTTATTAGGAGTCGAGTATCATTGTTGGGGTTTTCTCATGGAAATGCAAAAGGGGGACATTGTTAGAGTAGATGGCAATTTTCTAAGTCATCCCCCAATAAGTCCTCAAAGTCATGTTATGTGATTTCGAAATAAATTGAACTGAGGCACGCACCATAGTCTCTAACTATATGGGTCTTTTCTAAATTAATGTAATCGGAGGGGATGTTAAAGAAATGAATCTCACATTGCTTAGGAGTGGAATGGGTGATCACTTAATAACATCTGGGACCTTTTCACTCATTGCCAATTGGCTTTGAGATGGACATAAAGTTTCTACATGGTATCAAAGCAGGACCTGTTCCACCCCACATTTTAAAAATTCACAATCCACACCCCACGATGACAGACCAGCAAAAAGGCTGCATGATGATAGGACCCAAAAGTGGCCACACATGACAGACCTCAAACGCGGCTGCACATAAGGGGGATGTTAAAGAAATGAATCTCACATTACTTGGGAGTGGAATGGGTGATCACTTAATAACATCTGCCAATTGACTTTGAGATGGACATAAAGTTTCTACAAGAACATGTCAATTTTGGGTGATCTGTTGCCGTTTTCTGTTTTTCTACTTTGTGGTGCAGCTTAGTTTTAAAAGTCTATGGGGATCCGTCTGTGATAAAATTACAATGACATCTAGCTGGGGACTCTTATGAAACCCGTAAAAGCGAGTTTGAAAGAGTGGGATGGAGGTGATCTTGTAATTTTTCAAAAGCGAGCTTTGAAAGAGTGGGATGGTGATACCATTAATATTGTAAAAAAAAAAAAAGTGTCAAAAATGAGTGATTATTAAGAGCTCTTAGAGCCCACACACCATGTATGATGGGAAAAGTCTCTGGAGCACAATGTGACAGTGCTTAAGACACAGAAGTTTTTCGTTGTACTTGTCAAAGACACTTCTAGAATATTGCATCAAGAATTTTCACAAATCTGATGCCATGATATTAATGGCCAATAGCATCTACAACTACCCAACCATAGGCGCCGCCGCACCGCGGTCAATATCTTCCCTCTCACCCACATCTAATCAAAGTTATTGGGTTGGATTTTTTTGAATTTGACCTAAACTAATAAGTGGAGCCACTTGGGAGATTCTACACCACCACTGATTAGTGAGGTCAACTCGAAAACAAATCGAACCCAATAACGTTGATCCTTTGTGGGTAAAGGAAAATATAACTTTACGCACCTGCCCCATTAACTAGTACTATAGTATATGTCTCTCACTACATAATAAGAAGTTTGAAATTATATGAGATAATGCTAATGACTATAATAGCACGGTAGACCATCTGAAATCAAACACTATCATGGCCTCTTAGTGGAGATGCCTATTTCAATTTCGTTATGCTGTGCTCATGTTTTAAATTTGACGGTACAAGATGGTTTAATTCTAGCTGTATGTATGATAATCCCGTAGCTATTATGAGGAATGCAATTACACACATTCATTGTCCGCCAATGTAAACAAATTTAACAAAAGTTATGTCAATAATTCATAATTTAAATGGGCAAATTTTCGTAGTCATCCCTCTACTTTTATGGTTGTCTCAATTTCGTCCCTCCAGTTTCAATTGCAACCAAATAATCCCTGTAGTTTGTTTTATGTTCCAAATTAATAAAATCGTTCACACCGTGAATGAAACTAACGGAAAAATTGGTTTTAGTTTCAGAGCTCTCTTAGGGTGCCCATTGAAAGGCCTAAGAGCTAAAAATTCATTATGACCATTTAAGATAAAATAATCAGAAAAATAATATCTTGGCACCGATTCAAACAGATTGAAAATTGAATCACTTAAATTTTTAACTATACTTTTTAATACACAAACGGTGTAAAAAAGATCATTTACATCGAATATGAAGTATATAGTACAAACTCGATCGGGACTCTACATCAATTGTGAGAGTTCACGAAGCAACCAAGCCCAACAGCTCAACAACCAATACAAGAAATATGTCCATTATAGGGTAGAAACAAAGAAAGAAAGGAAAAGACTTCTCAGGGAAGAATACCCACACGCAGGTTAGCCCTCTAAGGGAAAACCACCCCCACACAAGTGGGAAGACTCGAACTCCTGACCTCCTAATGAGATGCAAGCGTCCTGGCCAACTAAACTAGCCCCACTTAATTGTTGGAGACATTCAAGAGCATCCTATCCTAGTGTGGTTGGTTTTTTGATCTCCTCCCTCTTAATGGAGAGGTTCTGAGTTCGAGTCTTCGTGAAGATCTCGACTCTCGTTGTGACCATGCACTAACAACCAATCTCTAACATCCTATTGTTTGGCAAAAAAAAAAACTCAAAGAAACATATTTCCTCTAAGCTTTCTCTATATATTTTTCACTTAATTACTTGCTTTTCTCTTTTACTTTCTTTTTATTGGTAATGTACGGTGTTCCGGGTTAGCTTTCGCACACCTTGGACCAATCTCTACTGCTCCTTCTACAGCTATTTCATAGGTTTATGCATGGTGAGGTAACCGCAAGAGTTGGTGACAAGGAGGATCAAAAGAGACTTTGGATGAAGCAAACACCTAGTCTCAAGTTAAGACAACCAGGCTAATCCTTCGGGGTTTTTCCTCCTTTACTTTTTTTTCTCCAATTTTTTTTCTACTTATTTTTTCTCCAATTTTCCAAACAGGATTTTTTGCTCGAGAAACATCTCTGGATTCGTAAAAATGGATCTCTGAAGTACTCCATTCTCTAATTTCTTTGGCAGTACATATTTTTTCCCTCACCTTATTTAATTTTGTTTCTGTGTGGCCCATGATCCTCGCCCTGGTTCCTTCCTCCGCTGGTTCAGTGGCTTCCTAGCCTACTCCACCTAGCCTGCACAATGAACACATGACTAAGACCAAGCTGGGGTTGCCCAGCAAGGCCCTCCGGCGAAAGGATAAGTATGTGCAGAGAGAGGAGAATGAGATTAGGGTTTTGAGTGGGTATTTTTTGTGTACCTTTCCAGAGGCGTTATCCTTCAATATTTATAGAGCCTCCCTGACTTGCTCTCCAAGCACGGACACGTGCCTTTCATGAGCCAGGCGTTGTCATCGCGACGTCACCGGATAAATCTGGTAACTGCTCTGGCTTGAGCTGGCATGCTCCATGTGCGCTCATGATTATCCCTTGGCATAACCGTCTCCACACGTGGGTGGGCGCGTGCCCGCGCAGGTGGCCGAGCCCAAAAGACCCTCGCGGTTGCCGAACTTGAAGGGAAACCTAGCCCGACGGGAACTCGGGCTAGGCGAACATCTTTGCGGGGCCGCCCCCAAATGGTGGCCGAGCTTGACACAATCCTCTCCATCGCCAGACGCAAGGCGGAGGCAAAACCAACGAACGGCATGGCTCGGCCCAGGCCGAGCCCTTGTGGAGTGGGCTTACTGCCCCGTGCGGCAGCTGGCGGCGGCAGAAGAGTAAAGGTGGTCCCCAGTGGAGTCGCAGTTGAGCTCGGCCTGCTACAATAGCCCCTCAATCTCAACCGTCACCGAGCGCGCGATTGGGATTGATTTTAAACTTCGGCCGAGCCTTCTAAACGCCGAACATGAATCACGGTTGCTGGGTAGAACTTGGTCGAGCCTGAATCACTTTCAACAAACTGCCATGGACAAGAACCAACGGAGGTGCACCAAGTGTCTATCTCTGGTTGAGTACGGCTGACAGGGGGATGGCTGACAGGCGTGTAGCTCTGCAAAGCTAACCTGTCATCGCCACGTGTCGAGCGCTTACTGGCCGTTGGTTCGGCGAAGTAATGATGGGCGGGAAATTCAAACTTTTGTTGGACTGGACGGCTCCGCGCTTGGAGTTTGCTGTTCCAGATGTAATCTCATCAACGTTTGTTTTTCTTTTGAATGAATGACTCAAGTTCCTATTTGCAAACTTCTTGTCTCGCCAAGTTTGATATACTTGCTTGTTTGAAATTGTTTGAAATTATAGTTATCCATAGCCCCCACTTTGGTTTGGGTTCAGCTATGTAGTTGAATGATGGCCGAGCCTTGACCAAAGTACAATAATCGAGTGGATTGTATGTGTGGCCGAGCTTGGCATTGTGCTCGATCATCGTGCTAGCGTAGTTGATAATTTGTAAGCAACCAAAAGTTTTATTGGTGCCCCTTCCCGTGGTTGGGGCTCGGCAAAGTTGCCAACCCCTGGCCAAAGGATTACGGTTTTTTGAGATGCTGAATGTTTGTGGGTGGTTTGCTCACCGAAGCGTGAGTGGAACCTCACTGTGGCCGACCTAATAGTCTTGCCAAGCCGAATCGGAGCCTACATTCCAGCCGTAGTGTGTGTCTGTAGGCTCGGTGGACCTGATGTCCAGTAGTTGCTTCTTTGGGCAGTGATAATGGCTGAAGCAAGGGCGTGAGAGCCGTTTGTGGGTGTGACCGAGGTCAACGTTTATGGTTGGCCATGTGAGCCGAGGAAAGAGGGCTTTGAGAGGGTGCTCCGTTAACACAGTGATCATGTGGGCTTGGAAGTACGGTAGCAATTTCCTTGCCGTCGAGACGAGGGCTAAGGCGAGTTTCTCCAGAGGGAGATAGCGTGTTTGTGCCGGAAGGAGTGTTTTGCTTGTGAAGTAGATAGGCATGTCATCGGCAGCTTCTCGCCGAATAAGTGCTGAACTGACCGCGTGGGCGGAAACGGCAAGATACAGATAGAGGGTCTCGAATTCCTTTGGTTTCACCAGCAGCGGTGCCGAGCTTAAGTATGCTTTGAGTTCGACCAAGGCAATGTCGCAGTCGGGAGTCCATTCAAAACTGCATCGACTTTTGCCCTTTAAAGCGTGGAAAAAGGCATGGCACTTGTCGGAGGATTTGCTGATGAACCGGTTCAGAGCGACTGCCATCCCTGTGAGCCGTTGTACTTCCTTGATCGTTCTGGGAGGCTACAAGTCTTTGACTGCTTTGATTTGGTTCGGGTTAGCCTCAATACCACGCCGGGTGACCAAATATCTGAGAAATTTTCCGGCGCTCATGCCGAATGCGCACTTTTCAGGGTTCAGGCGGAGCTTGTAGAATTTGAGAATGTTGAATATTTCTTTCAACTCTCGGAGGTGGTTGCACTCCTCCTAACTTTTGACGACGAGGTCGTCAATGTATGCTTCCAAGGTGTGGCCTATTTGTTCATGTAGCATCTTGAATATGGCTCTGTTGAATGTGGCTCCAGAGTTTTTGAGGCCGAATGACATAACACGGTAACAGAAAATGCCATAGGGGGTGATGAAGGCCGTTTTTTCCATATTGTCTGGGTCCATGGCTATCTAATGGTAGCCACGATAAGCGTCAAGGAAGCTTAGCCGAGCGTGACCAGCCGTTGCGTCGACTAGTTGGTCGATTTTGGGGAGTGGGAACCAATCCTTCGGACAAGCGTCGTTAAGGTTGGTATAGTCCACGCAAACTCACCATTTGTCATTCTTCTTCTTAACAACCACCGTGTTGGACAGCCAAGTCGGGTACTACACTTCTTGGATGGCGTTAGCTTCTAGTAACCATTTCACTTCTTCCACGACGGCGTTGGCATGGTCTGTAGCCGATCGTCACGCTTTCTGGACGACAGGTTTCGCATCCTATTTGACGTTGAGGGAGTGGCAGATGAAATCGGGGTCAATCCCGGGCATTTCGTTGGGGGTCCACGCAAAGACTTCCATGTTGTTCTTTAAGTTTTCGAACATTTCTTCTTGGTCGTTGTCGCTGAGGGAAGAACTGATTAAGAAGAAACGCGAACCATCCTCGCTGATGGGCATTAGGATTAGCTCCTCTTCGGTTTTATCCTCAGCTTTTTTCCCGACGTCATCAAGCACAGCCATGTCAAGGACTTCAACCCATTGTACCTGTTTGGCCTTGGTGGAATTGTGGACAACTAAGACGTAGCACTTTTTCGAGGCTACTTGGTCACCGCGCAAATCCTCCTGTCGGCCACCGGTGCCAATGAAGCAGACGACCTGGTGGTAAGTTGATGCGATTGCTTGCATGCTATGGAGCCAGGTTCGGCCAAGAATTGCATTGTATGGGCTCGGCACACTGACAACGATGGACTCGACGCTCACCGTTCTCGAGCCGACGACGACTGGTAGGAAGATCCGACCAAGTGGCTAAACGGGTGCGCCGTTGAATCTGATGAGAGGTACTTCGGCGGGTTGTAAGGCCGACTCTGGTAAATCAAGCTTTTTGAACAATTCATAGTACACGACTTTGGCCGAGCTTCCCGGATCGATTAGGACGCGCTTGACGTCATGGACTCCAATCTGGATGGTTACTACTAAGGCGTCGGAGTGTGATGTTTGCACGAATTCAAGGTCGCACTCGATGAAAGTTATCGTCCACTTAGGTAAGTCTGCTGGTCATGGACGTTTCGATCCAGGGCCGATTGCGAGTACATGCTTGGAAGTTGAGGCGCGGTCAAGGTCGGAGCGAAGGCTTGTTTCCGATTCCCTGGTGACCGGGCCGTGGATAACATGTATCGTCGGCCACGGTTCGTCGGGGTTGGGATTTTCGGCAGTTTGAAGGGTGGGTGTTTTTGTTCGGTCAATGTACTAGTCGAGATGTCCTTGGGCCGCCAGACGCTCCAGTAGTGCCTTGTACGGGGCGCACGCCGTTGTGTAATGGCCGAGCTCATTATGGTATGAGCATTTCTTTCTTGGGTTCTGATCTGCTTGGCCATTGTCTGTGCCGAGCTTCCCTTGCGGCCACTCGAACCATGGTTGCCTTATGATCTCACTTTTAGCTGACGTTTCTTCCCCTCCTTGATGTTGTTGACATGTTTCTTCGGCTGGGGTTGCTGGGTCGTCATTGCTGTCGGCAGCTGAGTGGTTGCCGTAGGTAGGAAGGTGGCTGAATTGGGAATCCCCTGGGCTGCTCGGTCTGCGTAGAACTCTTCGAGAGCACAAAAGCGCTCCACTACACGCATCAACTCTCCCATGCCATGTGGACATCGAATAGCCAATTCGTCCAATATCTTACTATCACATTCCAATCCATTTTTGAAGGTGCGTGCGGCCCAGTACTCATCGATTCTAGGAATTTCATTGAAAAGTTGCAAGTACCGCTCGGCGTAGTGTATGAGTGTTTCATTTGGGAGCTTCCTCATCTGGGACAAGGATTCAGGCTCCTTGGCCGTCCTATTACTGGTGATAAAGCGAGTGTTGAAGGCGCGTTCAAGGTCGGCTAGGTTCCGTATGGATCCTGCGGGCAATTTGTTGAACCACTAGAGTCCAAGGGAGCCGAGGCTGGATGGGAACACTTTGCATTTGATTTCATCCTTTGTGGTGCACACCTCGATGGTTTGCGGAAGTGAATGAGGTGAGCGTAGACTTCGCAAGTGGTCGGATCAAACTTCGTGAACTTTGGCAGGTAGAAGTTAGGTTCGGCCATGGTGTTGATTATATGGGACGTGAAGGGCGAGACACTGAGGTCCTTTAGCTGTCGCTCAAAGCCCGGATGTGGCGGTTTGTCGAGTACATCTGTCCGTGTCCGTTTTGGGTCTCTCTCTTTGGACTCCTTTCCTGAGGGTTTCTCTTGGATTCGGCTTCGGAGCTTGTCGCACAGATCCGTCGTCCGTTGAGGGCCGTCGACCGACTTTTCCCTATCGCGACAAAGGTCGTTACCATTTTCCGTCCCTTCAATCCGTACACCTTTCCCCTTTCGCCGAGCCTGTTTTCCAGCGTCGAGGTTTTCTGCTGGGGTCTCTCCGAGGCGTTCGAAGACATGGCGTTTGGTTGCCGCGGAGTCTCAGCTATGGTGTGAAACCATTGTGCAAGAGAACTCCGCGCGACCGGTCGAGTATGTGCTTGTGAAAGACTCGGTGTCCCTCGTGTGGGTTTGCTCGTGGTGGGACCTTGAGCGGCACGATCCAGATGTCATGGGTCGATTGTAGAGGATAAGTTCCTTGGCGTCGTTCTTATCTGGTGTAAACCCAAGGCGGTCCGTAACTGAGCCACGACGGTTCGCCTTGTAGGTTTGCTCTTTTGGTGGGGGAGGGGGGGGAGGGGGAGGGGGAGGAAGAGAGTGTCGTCGCCTTCCCCTTCCACTTCCAGTACATTTGGAGGCAGCCGGTGTTACGCTCTGCAAATGCTGCTTCATCTGGGCCACCTCCGCCCTTAGCGCCGCTAATTCGCTGCCTATTTCATCGTCACGTCATTGCAGTAGGTCGCCATTATGTCGTCCGCGGCTGAAGATAGTCCGGAACTGGGGGGAAGAGAGATGGACATGTGCCTCTCAAGGAACGGTGGAATGATTGCGCTTTCGCTGGCGTCTTTGGCCCCCGAAACGCTAATGTCTGGTGGATCTTCGCCCATCGTGGTTGAAATTTTGATTGTCTTTGGAAGAAGAAGGTGGGTTGAGGGAGAGGGTTTGAGCCATCTGGATCAGAAGTGAAGAAGTTCACGTCGGGTTCACCAATTGTGTGGCCTGTGATCCTCGCCCTGGTTCCTTCCTCCGCTGGTTCAGTGGCTTCCTAGCTTACTCCACCAAGCCTGCACAATGAACGCATGACTAAGACCAGGCCGAGGGTTGTCCGGCAAGGCCCTCCAGCGAAAGGATAAGTATGTACAGAGAGAGGAGAATGAGATTAGGGTTTTGAGTGGGTATTTTTTGTGTACCTTTCCAGAGGCGTTATCCATCAATATTTATAAAGCCTCCCTGACTTGCTATCCAAGCACGGACACGTGCCTTTCATGAGCCAGGCGTTGTCATCGCGACGTCACCAAATAAATTTGGTAACTACTCTCGCGTGAGCTGGCATGCTCTATGTGTGCTCATGATTATCCCTTGGCATAAGCGTCTCCGCACGTGGGTGGGCGCGTGCCTGCATAGGTGGCCGAGCCCAGAAGACCTTGACAGTTGCCGAACTTGAAGGGAAGCCGAGCCCGAAGGGAACTCGGGCTAGGCGAACATCGTTTGCGAGGCCGCCCCCAAATGGTGGCCGAGCTTGTCACAATCCTCTCCGTCGCCGGACGCGAGGCGGAGGCAAAACTGACCAACGGCATGGCTCGGCCCAGGCCGAGCCTCGGTGGAATGGGCTTGCTGCCCCGTGCGGCAGTTGGCGGCGGCAGAGGAGTAGAGGTGGTCCCCGGTGGAGTCGCAGTTGAGCTCGGCCTGCTACAGTTTCCCCCTTCATTTGCACAAGTTTCAATCAGTGTGTCACTATATCCCTGCAAGTCCCCCTCCCCCATGTCGTCGTTTTCCTTCAACAATGCTACATAAACAACATTTAACAACAATACCAACTACAATACTCTCAGTTGGAACCCACATATGAGTCCACACGTGGATCTCACACTTGTGTAAGTCTTGTAGTTGGACGTTGTGTACATATCTTTATGGTTGTTGTTAACGAAGCACTTGAATTTACACGATTCCATGGTTGCTGTAAACGAGTACTCAAACCCTAGAGTACAAGAGAAGTCGAAGACATGGCTTAGAAAACTGTGAAAGATCGATTCCATAGTTTACAATGAAAGCCTTATTCATCACACCATTAATCAAATTGATTCTTATTTAACATACCCATATTGCAAGGTCATGCTATGCGGTGGCCATTGCCAAGGTGATTCGATTCTTGCTTTCTTTCAACATTGTCGAATGGAAGATGGGTTTGGTCTCTCGGCTTAATCAAAGTGTGCATGTCGCGACCCAACCCCAAAACATATGGGTCAAGACCGGCCAATGAGGTTAACTCACTAAGGCCTGCTAATTAAATAGTTTAGGAATTTTTCGCTCATTATTAACCTATGAATAAATAAAATTACTCGAGTATAACAGAAAATGTGGAAGCTTGATAAATTAACCAGAGATTAGTGTAAGATAGGTTAAAGTTATTACAAACATCCTGAATTAAACATAAGCATAACCACGGTCTTGGCCACAAGTCTAGCACAACCATCAACAAAAGATACAAGTGCATGTCTTAATCACAAGTACACACGATGCTACTACATAATTGAAACGAAACAACATTCAGGCTTCTTCGGCCATCAAGCGAGTTCCATAAAATCATAAATTACCTGCAATGTTACATACAACGACGTTTTCAGCACTAAGCTAGTGTGACAGAGGATATGACAAACTTTACTAGTTTCCCATTTATTGTAAGTCAATGAATTCATTTCTCAAAACGCAAATCTTTATATCCAAAATTTTAAGCCCATGTTGTAGACATTTTATTCAGCAAATAACGGCTCAACTAGGTCCGTTCATGTCAATCACCTGTCAAGTGTTCCATCTCATTAACGACTTATAAGCAAAATGTTCAACCGCCACCAGTAGATAGAGAACGACCGTAAATATAAATATTTGGCATGACGTCATCCATGATCATTTGGCTGTGATCCCCCTTATTACTTCTCCTCACTATTCACTTTCCTAGCGCGGGGCACCGATCGAACCACGTGTCATTAAAGTTGTGAATCCCAAATTATCCGTTTTCATATAAATCATGGCAATTGTTTCCTTCACGTGGTTCGAAATCCTTGTAAACATTTACCATATTTGCAACATAAAAGCACATGTGGAACAATAAGTCTACCACTAAGCCAAAACAAAGCATGCATGCTTCTCAATTCTCATCCAAAAATTCAAGTAAGGCATATACAAGACTCACCATGAGAGTGCTGAGCAAATTTGTCAAACGTGCGAACTACGGGCCCCCAATGTGTGGACCTAAACACATCAAACCAAACCTATTATGAGGTTCACGATACGTCACACAAACAAGTACGTTAAGCGCAAGCACGTTAAGCGCCAAGTAGTTTATCTATAATGTGCAAGGCTCGAACAGTATATATAGTTTTTAAAACAGAGCAGTCCCTTGAAACCAATGAAAATCCATGTCAATTTAACTCAGAAACTAATGTAATCTTACAGGCACATAGACAAAGATGTTAGAAAGACAAGTCATGAAGAACTCGAAGGGTAGAAATGCCCAGAAGGTAAATGGAGGGGACGGATTCAATAATTCTTAGTACACTCCTGAAATTATCCAAAAAGTGAATCTATACCATTGGTTTATCTTCTGAAATGAATCTGTACTATTGATTTATCTTTTGGGGGTAATTTCAGCCGGAGAACGTTTTTTTGCGTACCTAACATTGTATGGAGGGATTCGAGAGAAAAGGGAGGACTATACAACTAGTTTAGGATATGATTTTGTTCCTCCTAGCCGCACACACATAGAGTCAAAAAATTCTCTCTTGTATTTTAGAACTTAGAAATACTAAGAATTTCTATGGCAATAAAATATAGGGTGTTACTATCTATCCCCCTAACATAATTTCGTCATCGAAATTTAAACTAATTCTGTCAAAATAGATTGAAGTTACACAAACTATTTTTTTTAAAATAATAATTTTTAACCTCTGTAACTAATTAAAACAACTTGATCACTAATTTAATCAATCCAAACGAGGGTCGGGTCCTCATAATCCGTCGTATGCCGGCTCCGACACTCTGGATTATCAACAATGTCTAGCTATCAATGTTGCCCTTGAAAATTAAAACCATGGAGGATTGAAGCCAATATGAGAGAAAAAGAGAAGGTTCAAAACCATAAAAGAATGAATTTACAAAATATAGAGTAAGATCTTCAATTGCTTACCTTCAAAATATTGTTCTTGACTAGATGAAGCTCATGGAGCACAGTACTTATGTTCATTCGGTCTTTTGGGGACTCTATAGAACATGCCAATCCTATCTTGATGAGGGAGATCAGATTTTCCATCATTTTGCCGCCATTTGTCTCCTCGATTAAGAGCATAGGGTCTACGATCTCTATCACACGTTCAGGCAAGGCAATCCTTGCAAACTTATGAAGATTAAGGTCTGCCTCAAACATTTTATGAGTAGGTCTCTTCCTTGTTATCATCTCCAACAACAAGATCCCATAACTATAAACATCTCCTCTAGTTGATATCTCGCTTCCCAAACCGTACTCTGCAATTCGTAATATTTAAACTTTAACACCAAAGGATCCACTTCGGGATAACAAAAGCGATACGAAAAGAAAGAGAACGTCATCATTCACCCTGTGACACTATTTTCTACGACAACGTCATCATTCACCTACTTATTATACCATCGTCATTCAATTATCGTGTGTGCTGAAATTAGTCAGTTGACATTATGAGATGCTAAATTTGAAAAAAAAAAACGGATAAAAAAGTTTGTTACCTGGAGCTGCATAGCCAATGGTTCCCTTTATTGCAGTTGAACTACTAGTACTTGGAGTGGAAAGCTCTGCATGAAATCTAGCTAGACCGAAATCTCCAACATGGGCAACCATATCACCATTGAGAAGGATATTACTCGGCTTTAAATCGCAGTGAATAATTGGCATTTCGCATTGGTGATGAAGATAATCGAGTGCACAAGCCACGTCTATGGCAATGTCTACTCTTTGTAGAAGATCGAGTCCCGCAAACTCACGTTCCCCATTATTTGCTTCCGGAATAGGATGCAACCAACTATCTAGATTTCCATTTGGCATGAACTCGTGAACTAGAGCTTTAAACTCATTCCCTTGAAAATCCATGCTGGAACAAGAAGTTATGATCGACACCAGGTTTCGGTGTCGAATATTCCTTAAGGCTTCACACTCTGTCATAAAACTCTTGGTAGCGCCACGAGTTTGAAGGTCAAGTACTTTGACCGCAACAACTAACTCCCCGTTTTGTTCGATAACACCTTTATACACACGGCTGAAACTACCAAAACCAAGCAGATTCATCGAAGAGAAACCTTCAGTTGCTTTGAAAAGTTCTCCATAAGTGACTTTCAAGAATGGATCTTTCAAAAATGAAACTATAGGCTTGGTCTTTCTTTTCTTCTTGAACAAACATATGATGAAAGACAACACTACAGTTACACCAACGAGTATCGAAGACACCGCAATTCCTAACGTCCATGAAAGAGACATCTTATTTCTTGATTTTTTCGTGGAGCATCGAGGTAGTCGAAGTTCGAAAATTCCCCCACAAAGCCTATAGTTTCCGGCAACCGATATTGCACTTGCATTTGTAAAAACACCCTTCATTGGTAACTCTCCTTCGAAATTATTGAAAGACAAATTGAGATTCTTCAGGGCAAATGTCCCTAAAAATCTAGGAATCTGACCAGATAAGTTGTTGTCAGAAAGATCCAAATTTTGAATACCTCTCAAGGATTCCATTGAGGAAGGAATAGATCCTTGAAAGGAATTTTGATGCAAATATAGGTTTTCAAGGCTACTGCAGCTGCCAAGAGTCCCAGGAATTTCACCAGACAAACCATTCTCAGAGATATCAATTTTTGCTAAATTTTTGAGGTTTTCAATCTCAAGTGGCAAGGATCCAGACAAACGGTTGCGAGAGAGATCCAACGCAATTGATAGAGACGAGACCATCAAAAGTTTTCTTGGTATGCTCCCATTAAGGTTATTTTGATTTAGTAGTATCTCTAACAAATTACGACAGTCCCCAAGACTCGATGGTATGGCTCCCTCTAGTCTGTTTGTCTCCAAGTAAAGTTTATGCATCATTGACAAGTTTCCAATTGACTTTGGAATTTCACCTGAGATTTTATTGTTTGAAAATGCCAATATTTGCAACTTACGTAGATAACCTATGCTACCGGGAATCGGGCCTGTGAATAGGTTATCATTCAAAGCTAAGACTTCAAGATTCACAAGGTTTCCTATTGTTGAAGGAATAGATCCGTACAACTGATTTATATCTAGTGCCAAGTAGTAGACAGAGGTTGATAGATTGCCCACAGAGTCCGGTAATACCCCTCCGAATTGGCCATTCTCCAATATTACATTCTCCAAGTTGCTACAATTGGTCAGAGAACTAAGAAAGGCAAGTCCATCTGATCCCGTAGCTTCAAAATTGTTATAACCTAGATTTATCCAGGAGAGATTTTGTAAGTTTCCAAAATCGTTTCTTACTTTTCCAGTGAAATTGTTATCATCCAATTCGAGTGTTACCAACTGTGAGGAGTTGGATATTGAAAGTGGTATTGGACCATCAAATTGGTTTTCATATAGCTGGAGGACCTGAAGGTGAGGGAACATGAGACCGAATTCTGGCAGAAGACTACCCCGAAGTCGATAATTAGATGGCACTGACAATATTTGTAGCAACGATAGGTTGTATAAGGAAGGAGGGATAGTACCTGAAATTTCAGTGGCACCCAATCCAAGTTTCTTTAGGTTTCTCAATTGACCCAAAGCATCTGGAATACTTCCTCCCAACGGATTGTAAGAGGCTCTCAACTCTACCAGAGAAGTAAGATTCTCAATTGACGGAGGAATCCCTCCGGTCAAATTGTTCATGCTAACATAGAGTGTAACAAGTTTTGGCATTGAATAAGCAAGTTCTTTTGGGAACTCTCCGACTAGATTGTTGTCGTGCACCCTAAGGTCCCTAAGATTAGAGCAATGAGATATGCTTGTTGGAATTTTCCCTTCAAAACCGTTACTCGAGAGATCTAGTTTCTGTAACCTAAAAAGATTACCTAATTCAGTTGGAATTTCACCTGTAAAAGTGTTGTTTCTGAGGCTAAGCTCCCGGAGAGAGCTGAGGTTTCCAATGTAAGGAGACAAAGAGCCCGTTAGACCTTTGGCCGTGAGGTCAAGAATTGTGACTCGTTCATGTCGGCGGCCGCATTTGACACCTTCCCAATCACACAAATGGAGAGATTCATTCCATGAGCTCAAGGCCTGTTGATATTCTAGGACTATATTTGACTTGAAGGCTAATAATGCATGGAAATCAGTCTTGTTGCTAGCAACATTAATGGTGTTAACAAGACTAAAGGATGATGTTGTGTCAAGGGCAAGGGCTTTGATGTGAAGCAATGGGATGAGGGAGAGAAATAAGGGTAGGAGCGAAATAGAGAGAGATTTGGTTATGAGACTCATCTTGGCCTGTGTGGTTTGAGTTCTCAATTGGTGTATGTTCGAACTTTATATAAGCATGAACGTGTAGAATTTGCTTGGATGCGTAGAGTTTGAGGGAAATATATATCTAGTGGCAGACTTGCATACTAGTAGTACATGTGGTCTTTTGTACGTGATGTCATTTGGTCATAGCTAGCTGGGATGTCATTGATACTCCTATTTGCTCTCTCTCTTTAAGCCAATTGACGAATCATTGGATCATCTTCTTTTTTAGCGCTCCTTTTCTAAGCAATTGTAGAACATTGTTCCAAAGTTGAGATAGTATATCCCTGCTGGTCCTACGCTTTACTTCTAGAAAGTTGTTTGTGGTTCTGTTCCAATTTCGAAAAGAGAGATTTACCTAATACTCCAAGAAGGCTTGCTAGCTCTAGATGCTATGGTCTGTTTCACGTGGGAAGAAAGGACCAATAGAATTTCAAGGGCATTCTAAGGTTTTTTTTGCTCTGTTTTATTCGAGGTTTTTCCTCTAGATGCTATGGTCTGGTCCTACGCTTTACTTCTAGAAAGTTGCTTGTGTAAGTATTGTGTTGGATGTTGAGTGCATATCTTTATGGTTCTTCTTACCATTTACTTACAAGCATCACGTAGGGTCGATATCTTCCCTTCCCCTTTGGAGATTATGCACCATCAGTAAGTCCTCAAAGTCGAGTTATGTGATCTCGAAATAAATTGAACTTAGGCGCAAGCCGTTTTCTGTTTTTCTAATTTCGTGGTACAACTTGTAGTAATTCTTAAAGTCGGGGATCCGTCTGTGATAAAATTACAATGACCGGCCGCAAGCTAGGGACTCGTATGAAACCGTCAAAGTCGAGTTTTAGAGAGTGGGATGGAGGCATCTTGTAATTTCAAGAAAAGTACAAACAAGTTTCGGAAATAAAAACTTCTCTAATTGTGTAAAAGATGATTGATTAGTTTGGTCCCGTTTGAGTGTGGAATACCTCTTATGTTGTGGAAAAAAAAAAGTGTTAAAAATGAATGATTGTTAGCTCCTAAAACCCACATCGATGTATGATGAAAAGGTGCCTGGAGTTTACCAAAAACTTCAGTAAAAAACATCATAATTTTTTTTTACAATTCTATCCCTTATCAATATGATAAATTCAAAGCTCGAGTTGTAAGGAGTATTGATATTTCATTTTGGTTCCCTCCTTTTCCTCGATTTAAAAAAAAAAAAGCTTGTGCTCATATTTTTAATTTTTGATAACAAAACAATTAGTCTTTCGCCGAAAGTTTTAAGAGCGTATCATTCGTCTCACGAAAGTTTCCAAAAACATTGTCGTTTCACACTTTTTCTGTCTTTAGTGAACTTTTGGTTGTAAGTTTTTACCTTTTAGACTACTTTCGTCTAGACAAAACATTTGTCGGAAATGTATATAAAAAAAATTTCAGAAAAAGACGAAGGGAAAATATACCACAAACAGTAACTTAGGAAGTGTCTTATGGACTGCTAATTTGCTAACTTCATTCTACCCGTCTCATCGGTTCAACGTGCAAGTCTTTATTAATTAATTTTTTGCTTAGTCAGTCTTTATTAATTATATAAGTACGCTTTGAAGTTGACGGAAATATATAGTGGCAGGCATGCATACATATTAGTAGTAGTAAATTTGTAAATGGGGTAGGTGCGTAAAGTTATATGGATCCCACCACAAAGTGATGTTATGTTTATCAAAAAGTGTATTGCATGGTAAGCATGACATTACTTTGTAGTAGAATCTACATCATTTCAACTAATACGAGGGAAGGTAATGTTCACCCTCTTTTAGAAATGGTGAACAAAAGAAGATAAACGTTACCCTCCCTCTTATTGGTTATCCATCAAAAAACGCTTTGGAGTTTCTAAATGTAATAAATTTCCACAAGTCAGTCAAAAAGGGTTTGGATTTTCCACACATAACAATTTGTCCGTCGAAAATGCTTTGGTTAAAATATACCAAGAATTTTCACAAATCTGATCACTAGTGGAACCAGGATATTAGGCTCAGTTTTGATGACATGAATAAAAAAAATCAGGAATGCAGGCAAAGTCCACTTATAGCTACTATGATTTGAGCTATGAGCGGATACAGTCCCCCAGGTTCAAATTCATACTTGTGAAAACGTGTAGATACATTCAATTCCGTCCATTTTCATGGTGGTGTGTCTTACATGTACACCTCTTCAATCTAGCCAAAATTTAATCCTAGTTGTTCATTATGTATTAAAGAAAGAATAAAAAGTATCTGCATAAAAAAATTATGTTGATCAGACATCAATAACTCAGTGTCAGTGACATTATATACTAGTAAAATCAAAATGTAATTTTAAATTCAAAAATTTACTTCGTCATAAGTTCCTTTCGCCCAAAGAAACGATGCCACCCTTCCCGTTTTACGTGGCCCATGCTAGTCACTGATAGAATTGGTCTTTCATTTGAGGTGAGAGTAAGTTAGCCTGAACACCCTGAGTTATAAAAAAATGAAATGTCATAGTAACACATGAATACTTTCGCTTATGTGATATGATCGAAATCTCAAAGCAAACGACGTACTTCAAAGTACATTCTCTTGGCTGAAGATGTGTCATGTTACAGAGAGTTTCGGGACAAAAGACTGGGTGTTTAACTTGTCCAGCCATGACATATATAAAAGATGATCGATAGATGAGGAATTTTTCGGTGCCGGGTGGGTACCACATGGTGCCTGCTCGGCACATCGAGTCGTCCGATATAATTTTGGATGGCTCGGATTTAGAGAGAGAAAAAGGAGAGAGAAAGAGGAGGGGAGAGAGGAGAGAGAAGATTTTAATTTGAGCCGTCCAAAATTAATCTTAGGGGAATTAGTTAGGGTTGGTTAGTTTGATATATAGTAGCTGATGTGTTTGAGTGGGAGAGGGAGTTTTGTGTGATGCCCAGCATTGCTCTTCCTTTCTCTCTCTTCTCCCTCTTCTGAACTCCTTCAATAATTGTAACCTGCATTTCTCACGTAATTCTGGGTAGTTCTAGGTCTATCATACATTTAGGGGCCCTAGGTCTTGATCTGGAAGTATTTTTACCCATTAGCTCTCTCTAGTTTTTCTTGGTTTTGATGATTGTTGTAGGCTCAGACCAATCAGTAGTTTTTTTTGGCTTTTTTATATGCTACCTGAATTTAAAAATCTGATCGTTTCATTTTGTTTCTCAAAGAAACAGAGGTAGTTAAAGAGTTAGTTAACACATCAACAACATTTGTTTAAGCACATAATGGGTACATTGAGAGAGAGAGAGAGAGAGAGAGAGAGAGAGAGCAACGCCACTCATACGAATCAATCCAAAATTCCAGCTTTGGGAGTGGGATCTCTTATGGGTTGGAGGTACCAATTCTTCTGCAGATGCGATCGCCGTTTACACACCCCTTGGATCCATCAGTACACGCAACACAGTAAACACATAGACATAATATACAGTGAAAAAAGATCTTCTAAAGATTTAGTTTTGTTTCAAACGCAAAATGCCATTTTGTTCTTCCTTGAGCGGCCATTTTAATGAACTTACAAAACTCGAATCACAATTTCCATTTAAGCTCCACTACTTAAGATATTTAATGAATGAAAAAATAACATGATAAGAAAAAGACTCCTAGTAATGAAACTTACGACTCCTTGTAAATCTCGCATGGTTTATGGACAATAATAAATCTGCAAATAGAAACAAATTCACAAGTCGTAAACAGTCTTACGCATTGGGCAATACCTTGTTTCATTATGGTACATATTGGCGGATGCTAAAACATACATGTGTTTATGTGCAAAAAGTGACACATAGGTTGATAGAATGTAGCATTTAGATTATCCTAAGTCTTGTGTATGAAATTCTGGTGGACTTGAAGTTTGTGAACACGACCTTGTCTTTTGTGGTCCTTATGCGCAGGAATCTTAGGAATGTTGCTCAGAACAGTCTTCACTCTAAAGAGGAGTGTGAATTTGGGTTTCCTATCGGTAATGAGAAGATCTGTTTCAGTTTAAAGTTTAGTTGCAGTGGATGTGGCTGCTAAAGATGGGGAACTCAGGGTCTTTGTAGTTGCAGGAGAGGTTTCTGGGGACACTATTGGTTCCCGTCTCATGGCTTCTATGAGAAAGCTCTCTCCATTTCCTGTCCATTTTGTTGGTGTGGGCGGGTTAGCTCTCTAATTGCCTGAGACAATAATATCATGAATATGCATGTCCAATTGCCAATATTTATTTCTCTAGTTTGTCTGTTTCCATAACTGTTGTTATAAAGTAGTACTGCTTCAACAGTATCAATATTCTGTTTGTCATTGTTTTTGGAATTAAAACTCCAGTTTTGTCCATACCACTGTCTATGTCTCTATATTGTGGATGGTGGGTTGACCTTTTTTAAGGCCCAAACATTTGGATATAGGAGCTCTGAGATTTTAATTTGTTTTCGTCACCTTTTTCTTAGCTTCAAATATTTTTGTCCATCATGTGCAAGACTCTCTATGTTTGTTACATCAGCTAAGTTATTTAGATCATATTTCCTTTCTGGGTTCTTTTTGAATTTTCGTTTTTTCTAGCTTGAAGGGACTGGAAGTTATTAAGGTTAGTTTGTATTGCCGCATTGTTCAGGTCCATGATGTCCGACCAAGGGTTAAAATCTCTGTTCCCAATGGAATATATTGCGGTAATGGGGATCTGGGAGTTGTTGCCGCATTTGAACAAGTTCAGAGTGAGTACTGAGCGAGAGTACTATTTTGTGCACTTTCATAATTGGATGTTGATTTTTTGTTTTTTGTTCTCTAAATAGGAGTGTTGATGCAAGCATTGCATTTTTTGAACCTGATTCTTACATTGGGTTTTTGAAATGACAGGTTAAGTTGAAGGAAACAGCATAGGCGGCCCTTTTCTTCCGGCCTCACGTTGTGGTTACTGTGGACTCCAAGGGGTTCTCCTTTCGTTTCCTAAAGCAGCTACACGGTAATTTTATATGTAATTGTTGGATTTGAAAAGGAGTGATATGTGGATCACATATGAATAAATACCAAAGCATGGTGTAGGAAATTGGGGAAACACTTTTTGCAACTAAATACAGTCAGCAGGGATTGGTTAGTCCTCCACACTTCCACTATGTAGCGCCGTCTTTTTGGGCATGGAAAGGGGGTGAAGCAAGGCTCAAAGGGCTATCTGAGTTCGTGGATCATGTCTTGTGCATACTACCTTTCGAGGCAGAAGTTTGCAGATTGAATGGACTAGCTGCGACCTTTGTGGGCCACCCCATACTTGAAGATGTTTTGGAGTTGAATTTGGTACTTCTGCAATGTTCTGACATCACAATTATTGATGTTCGTTAATTCGGTTCCTATATTACGAGATCAGGATTGTGCAGTCATTTAACTTGCTTTTTAATGTTAATTAATATCCGTCCTGTTGACATTGTCCAAATGTCCTGTGTAGTAGTCCAAATACTTATTTGTGGATGGATTTCATCTTTAGGGGAAGAATAATGTAGAAAAAGGATGGAAGGTGCAAGGAAGTTCTGACAAATTTCAAAGTAAACATGAAATATCTTCAGGTTAGGAAATTCTAAGCCCTTTTTGGAAGGGAGCCAACTCTCAGATTTCTCTAAATGGTGGGCTACTTCACTGACATAGTCTTCAGTGTTTCTCGTAATTTATATTTCCCTGTACCAAGGCTTCCACAGAAGAGCGTATTGGTATGAAGCCCGGATTTTTGGTAATCCTCAATATTTCCCTGTGGATTTTATGCAAAATAATTTGGCCACCATCACCAGTTTTATTTTCTCTTTTCCATTTTTCCCCACGCTATTTGGTGTGTGTTTATGTACTTTCTCCATTTTCAACTCTTGTAAGTGTTGTTTAGGAAATGTCTCCCATTGGAAAAAAAATTACTGTAGTAGCTTATCCAGTTAATACTTGAACCTCATTATGTCTTCTGATTTTCTTTTTCTATCTTTTGAAGGAGCCACAATTATTTCCTTGCTTCCTGGAAGCAGATTGCAAGAGGTAAACCGCATGCTTCCAATCTTCTTCAGTGCTATGTAGCTATTAATTAAAAGACTGTTTCTCAGAGTTGATTATGGTGATCCATGTGGCACCTAATAAGCACGTGGAAGACTATATCAACAGAGTTGTTCATAAGCGCCCTAAACCTGTGATTCTGATTCCAGGAGGATCACCTCACATGAAGTATGATGCGCTAAGTGTAAGATCTCTGTCTTCTTTTGCCAATGCACTCTTGATAGTTCATACTTCATATTAAACAGATTCTGTAACAATGCACGGTAAGATACTCTTGAGAGTATGTATAAAACAGATTCCGTAATAATGCAGAGTAAGAATGAAGGGAAATAACTTGTTGAGGTAACCATGTTTGTTTCGGTTCATTTTTCGAGCATTTGAAACTGCTTCGAGCACATCTAGACTAACATTTGAAACTGCTTCGATCACATCTATATTTATAATAAGAAGGGAGCAGGTGATGATTATTATACCGTAATATGTATAGCTCCCACTGCATAATACTGTAAGATAATTGCAATACTAATCATGATTATAATAGCACGGTAGGCCATCTTAACACACTATATGATGGCCGGCCTCTTAGTGGATATCTATTTCATGCTTGTTGTGCTACACACTCTTGTTAAGATGGCCTACCGTGCTATTATAATCTTTAGCATTATCGAAGGTAATCTTATATATATTATTAATGAGCGTACGTAATTGCACTCCTTATTATAGCTAGGAATTATCATACATACACAAAACCATCTTGTATCGTCAAATTTTCAACACCATGATGGCCTCTTAGTGCTGCTCATCAAGAGACATAATTATAAGTACGTTGTGCTGCTCTTGTTTGCACATATATGCAGTAATTACATTAACAACATTCAGAATCCTGTAGCTATGAGAAGGAATGCTAAGACGTTTAACAGAAGTTATTAGTTTATTACCTTTGCATATAGGAATTAGGTGGAATGCCATCTATATATACTTTGCTAGACGTAGCCTTGAACAAAGGCAAGCCTTAGATTATTAGTTTATTACCTTTGAATAATGTATCTGACTTAGGTGCTGTTATGGAGACGTCCACTTAATGTAGCCATGGTAGAACGGTGCGAACATATTATTTTTAAATGAATCAACTTATTGGTTTTTAATTGAAGCTCCCCAAGCTTGTTCTTGATCCAATAGCGCCAATGAGTTCACCATCACGATCTCTGCTCAACACAGCTCCGAATCCATCCCGCCAAGTAGAATTAAATGCACAAATGAATAATATGATATGTATGACTCTAAAATGCTACTAAAGACGAACAAAGAAACAATTAATTTATCAAAGCTCACAAGATATATAGAGGGTTTCCCTCTCAAAATCGGCATCAGCCAATCATAAAAGTGTTTCGGAAAGGTGTCGGGGCATGATGGGCATTCTTTGCAGTGCCAGCTGTGCACTATCAGGTGCTTTGGGGCGCCAATATGCAAGAGAGAACTATGAACTAGAACACGCTCCAGGACCGCCATCGCGCCCCCAACGTGCTTTGGGGTGCGCGCTCCATGCCTTCGAGGCACCACGGGAGCAGAGCTGTCTGGAAGCTTAATGCCTTTGAAAATTTTCCGCACCAAGAAACTGATATGTTCAAATGGGGGAAGTGCTCAGCAGATTGAGTGCCTTAGAAATCATTCCGGAATTGTGATTTTACTGGTTCAAGCCACATATTACAAACCACTTGAGCAGTAACATATACTTCAAAAGTCCAAAAAAAACTTAACAAATCGGAGCGGCGTAGACAATAGAATCCTGAAATGTACTCGAATATACGGGGGTAAACTTGGTGATGATATCAAAATACCAACGAGCAAAAGAAGCCACAGTCTGGCTTTTAATCCTAGTAAGTTATCTTTCCAGCTTAAAGATGGCGAGAGTGAATTGAACCTATGTTCATGAAGATAATACGAGCATAACAACATGCGAACCAAATTGACCATTGGACAGCGACATTACATCAGCTTTATCTCATTCAATGAGGGAAACATAACTGCAGCAAGCATAAGCAAGTTCTCAACAAGTCAAGGACATGCATGGCCTGGGTTCGGGTTGTGGTCTAAACAACGTGAAAGATACCTTGCATTCAACCTCTAAATTCTCCATCCTCTAATTTGTCCAAAGGAGTTACCAAGAGATAGATTCTTCAAGAGAAACAAAATGGAACCAAAGATTTTGCCACTTAGAACTCAGTTTTAGCAGTTGGGAAACCAGCTCCAGTAGTTTCAAA
>CM033796.1:7713533-7844084 GCA_019656835.1 Rhododendron ovatum | reverse complement strand
AGCAGTTTTGGCAATTCTAAAGCCAATTTCAGAAGTAGAATAGCAGTTTCTGAAGTCAGAATACTGGTTTCAGCAACTTATAACCCTGTTTCATCAGTGGAAACCAGTTTCTGCATGCATCATATGAAGACGATAGGACATACACCAAGCATAAAACATACACCGAACACATTAAGAGACAGTAAAGAATTGTGATAAGGAGATGAGCACAATTGAGTTCAGTGTATGGCATTTTTGAATTATTGTTCTTTATGCCACAAATGAAACTATTTTGTAAACCAAAGCTCTTTGTCATCTCAAATTGGGGAATTCCTTAAAGGAAAAACCAATTAATTGAGATCTTCTTTCTTTTCTTTCTGTTCGTTTCTTTTATTTTTTATTTTTAGCTTTTTGAAGAAACCATCTTTTTGTTTTCTTGCCAATTCACTCAATAAGATTACGTAATTTGATGAGAAAAGTACAAAAAATATATTTTGTTATGGACAGCAAAGTTTTATCCTTAATCTATAATGATGAATGTTCATGGCCTTTCCTCTCTCTCGCTGGTGCTACCTTTCTACCTAATAATCCCAATGAAACGGACTCGGTGATATGGAATTGATCCTCTTGTTACCTGGCTTAACATGGTTTGATTCTCTGGATATATATCCCTAGACACGGTTTTATCCTTTTGGATGGCTGTCAGAGGGAGCCTTGATCGAGCTAGAGATTTAACTTCATAGCTGGGGTGTCATAGAACTCCAATTTGTTCTCTGTGTAACATGAATGAGGAATATTTGGATGATCATCTTCTTTTTAAGCGCTAAGCTGAGTTGTATCCCTGCTGGTCCTATTCTTTAGTTCCAGAAAGTTGCTTGGTTCTGTTCTAGAAAGTTGCTTGGTTCTATTCCAATTTCAAAAAGAGAGGTTTTCATATCTCTCTGTGTCCGAGCCAACCTACGCTAACCTTCACCAATCCCCGGGAGACTAATTTCATTGTCCATTAGCCCGCGGGGGCGCTTAATTTCTTTGCCTTAGCGTACATCTAATCTGGGGAGACGGAGTTTTTAGTGGTGTTATTACCACTCTTCTTTTAATTGGATTTCGGATATTGAGTCATATCATAACCAAATTGGTCACAAAACTGACCTAACTCCTGTTTACCAGTTAAGTGTTGTTTTTTCAATTGGTTGTGTAACTTTATGTCATTGCACAAAGTTAATCCTTCCTGGATTATTATGGCTATTAATTGACCATAAGTATAACTATCGTAATTGATAGTCAAACTATTATTTTGGTCTTTCAATTTCTTCCTTATGTTCTCAGCAAAGAAATAAGGTAATCCATCTATAAATTTAGACTTCCAATGCTCACTATTAGCATCAGTCCTTTGCATTACCTTTGCAAGGAATACATCTTTATACCAACGAAAATGAGTTAACGTTGGACATTTTAAGTTTTGAAGTAGTTCCCTACTTCTTTCTCGTTGGTTATCCCAATGACCAACAAAGTGTAATATTATTGACTGGACTAGAGTATAAACAGCATCTTGGACCTGCTCCCCTTTGTCATTTATTTTAGTTGCATTTAATATTTCTGCACGTTGGTGTACAGTTAGGACATTGTCCCACCATCCTTTGATCATACCAGTGAGACCAACTGTTATCCAGCCAGCCACTTGTTGATCCTCATTTTTATTATTGACACAAACTGTGCTATACATCATCATTTGATGTACAACTCCAAAAATTTGGTATTCAGTTATACCATCTATGTTCCATTCATAATAACAAAGGGAAAAAGAAGGTCACCACAAAATGTTTTAAATGCGGAAAGATAGGTCATTATGCTAACAAGTGTAAGACCAAAAAGAAGTTAGAAGAGCTTCAATTGGATGAAGGGTTAAAACAAACCCTATTTAAATTATTTTTAAACTCAAGTGACTCTGATTCTGAGGAATCAGAAGAACAGATTAATGAAGTCTCTGATGTAGAAGATACATCTTCTAGTTCAGAAGAAGAAGAAACTTCACATTGCAATTGCAATAATATTAAATGTTCAACTTCCGATAATTATTGGAAGGCAATAGTTGAGATGAATGGTCTCAGTATTAATGTTCTATCCGATAAACAACAAGGTTTATTGGATATCATCGATAAAATCGATGATCCACAATTGAAAATCAAAATAATAGAAACATGCATCTCTTCTAATCAAGGAGAAGAAGAGGTAGAGAGACCTCCGATCCCTAATAAGAATTATAGTTTGAAAGATGTTTTAGACAGGTTAGAACAGGTAGAAAACCTTAAGCCTGTCACTACTCCTAATCTCAAAAGTGAGATTAATATTTTGAAGGCAGAAATTAAGATATTGAAAACATTCCAGAATAAAGCTGCCCAGGAATTTTATGATAAAAAAACAAGACTTGTTTCCCTAGAAAACAAAGAGGGTCCAAGCGAAGTTGTGAGTCATACTGATGATTCAAAATATTTAAATTCTATTAGCCGAATGGTTTACCAAAAATGGTATGTAAGGGTGAACCTTGTCATCCACAAAGAATACACTATCAATAATATTATTGCATTGGTAGACAGTGGAGTAGATATGAACTGTATCCAAGAAGGTATAGTTCCAACCCAATATTTTGAAAAAAAAAATCTCAGAGTCTCACAAATGCAAGTGGGGCAAAAATGATTATTAAATACAAATTGAATAATGTTTACATTTTGTGGGCACGCGCCCCGAAATTCGCTCGGTCTCGGTTTCCCTTTTAAAGACTGGGCGTGACCCTCTTTTGAAAATGCGCGGCGAAACGCCTCGATTCAGAGTCGCCACTCGGGTTTTAGCGGTGAAGCACCCAAGGAACCGAACTCGAAAACGTTTGCCACGTTTGTTTGATTTTGAAAAGGCGTAGACCGGTCCGTCGTCACCTTCGATATCTGAGGTTCGGGAGCCAGGTTACGAGAGGGGAAGGGTTTTATGGCACCCCCTCTCGCCCAATCCGGAGATCGGTCTCTACTCGGGCATTTTATAAAAACGTTTGCATTTTTCTCTCATTTTATCATTTTTTAGCCAGTTAGGGCGGGGGAGCATTTAATGGGGATGAAAGCGGTAACAAATTGCAGTTTATGTGACAAAATGTTTATGAATGATTTGATTGCAATGCTAAGTATAGATTGAGAACAAGCACTGACCAGCCCGAACAAACTGGAGTACGCTATCACAAAGTGACATGAGCAGATTCTGCCAGCATGCACTGGTCGAGCCACTGCATGGTGATCAGACCTGCGCACGCCACCTGAAAACTGGCGTACTCCACTTGTTTGATTTCTCAGTCCTTGTTTGCAACCCTCTGGGCTCTGGAGAAGGACCAGCGCACACCCAGGACAAACCACGCAGTTCAATATATCAGAATAGACATAATTACAGGCAGCAGAAATGGCTTTAGGCCATGAAAGAAAGCAGAATACCCCAAAACAGTGTGGGGACAGAGAGATAGGCCTAGATTAAGCTCAGATGCAAGGGCCAGCTACTGAACCCAGAGGCATACTGCCGTACGCCAGTCAATGACCACCGTATGCCACTTGGCCTTTGATTCCTGTGTTTGGCTTTGCATCATCTGGGCTCTGGAACATGACCAGAAGGATCCCAGAGGCCTTTATATGACATAAATGAACAAGTATGGGATGTTACCACTAAACAGTTCTAAATACAGAAAGCAGTAAGCTGGTTATTAGCATGCAAGGGTGATTGACAGGAATGAAACTGAGTAAAAAGGGACGATCCATGATCCCCACGCCAGTATTGCACATATTACCATAACTGGCGTACGGCATATACTGACTGGCGTGCGCCATGTTCCCCTTCACACGATTCAACGTATTTTACCAGTTTAAGGCCAGGACTAGTATTGTTTACTAGCCTGGGCCTTTCTGGTCCCCCTCAGGAGTTGAAAACAGAAAAGAACGTAAAGGTGGTATACCTTTTGTATGGAGGTGTGGAAGTGGTTTTGGACTTTAGAGGTTGGAGATGAAGGCTGAGATGATGACTGGATGGCAGTGGGGTGTATGGAAGTGTATGGCCCTCTTTCTCTTTCAATGGAAGACAAGAGAGGAAGAGTAAGAAAGGAAGAGAAGGGAAAACTTTTTCTTTTCTCTTAATGTGGCTAACCCCTTGCAAATGAATGCAAGGGGGGTATTTATAGAGGGGAGAGGGACTGAGATCAGTTTGGGCAAGGCCATGTTTGGCTGGCCTTAGGTGCAAAAGGGGCCTTCCATGCATTAAATGCATGGGACTAGTTGATGGGGGGTGTAGGAGAGAGAGGGAACGCCCCCGCCGAATGCAATCATCAGGGACACTGTGGCCGACGTCAGGGTGGCACAAAAGTCCCGCCCAAGTGGCTGAATAAAGTTGATTTGATTGGGTTTTACTGGCGTGCGCCACTATTAACTGGCGTGCGCCAGTGAAAGCTGGGCCAATGGTCGATGACTGACACGTGGCAGGTAACTGGCGTACGCCTCCAAGACACTGGCGTATGCCAGTTGGGTTTTGCTGGGGCCGTTTGGCTCTGGTTTGAAGGGCTTGAAAATGGGTTTGAAAGGGGTTTGGGACGCTCAAGGCTCAAACCCACCTTTGTCCTCGATCTGTTTTCGACTATAATCATCATTGGGGAAGTAAAAGATCGATAAATAACGTTATCTGGACAGTCCAGAACGGGGTGTCTACAGAAGCCCCCCTTTGACGGCACTTGATGCACCCTTGGCTGGAGACAAGTAACGTCAAAGGTTTCCTAGACACCCTCTTCAAGGCTATCCAGAACGCATGAAATTTGAAGAACCTGTTGATTTTGAAATTGGACGGATAGATCGTCGTTGATTTGAAATTGGACGGATAGACCGTCGTTGATTTGAAATTGGACGGATAGATCGTCGTTGACTTGAAATTGGACGGATAGATCGTCGTTGATTTGAAATTGGACGGATAGATCGTCGTTGATTTGAAATTGGATGGATACATCGTCGTTGATTTGAAATTGGACGGATAGATCGTCGTTGATTTGAAATTGGACGGACCTCTGCTTGGGGATGGGCCCAAAACTTCTCAGAATAAGTCGGGCTTTCGCTTGGAGAATAAATTCTGGTACGGGTGCTTCTGTCGCAACCTAACCTCTTAGAAATAGGTTTGCACCCCAAGCGTAGGGCTAGGTCGTTGAAAACATAATAACCGGTAAGACCGGAATCGTTCCCACAGAGAAATCTTCTTTAGCGAATTTGGATTAGATGTTGTGTAGAGAGTTGTGGCGTTCAAGCGGCCAACTTTGGAGTTTTGATTCGATTGATCAAATTGAACTTGGAAATAAACTAGGTTAAGATGGTTGAGTCAAAGGAATCGATTACCCACGACTTAGCCACCAAACGGTTCCTTCATCTAACTCATGAGTGGACCGAAACCGTCCGGATTCCACTAGAAGAATTAAAAGCTGAAGACTACTTATAACTTAATTCAAAGCTCTAATTCAAATTGAACTCATTTAACGCAAGTGAGAGACGAAAATAGATCGTTCGCACGCGTAGGATTATCAAGCTCGTAGCACGAGGCGATAAACTTCATTGATCAAAGAAGCCACCAACCCCATGATCAAAGCTAGAAATCATGGGTTTAATTCATTCAAAACCTTGAGATTAAGCTAAAGTTAAGAGAAACCATTTAATGGACTAATCCATAGGGTGAACCTCACCCCATGACTTAACCTTTGAACTACTCACACATAGTAAAAAGACTAGAAAAAGAGTTAAGCATAGAAAACATGATTAACCGATAGAATTGAAAACAAACTTGATTTATAAGAAGATCTAACAAGTAGCTACAACATTAATACATGAGAAAACATCAAAACACTTAAACTTACTTGAGTTGTTGAAGATTGAAAGCTTGAAAAGCTAAAAACACAAAATGGAAATCCTAGAAAGCAAGAAAAAGACTAGGCCTAAAACTAACTAATGGCCATCTCCCCCATAAATGGCATACAAGCCTATTTATAGAGCTTATAAAATCAACCTTACAATGGACAAAAAGATCCCCAAAATATCCCAAAAACATACTAGAAGTAGAAACTTTCCATATATGGAAGGTTGAAATATTCAGCAAAAAGTGTGCTGGCCGAAGGGCATTGGTACCAATACCTAAAAAATGAGGTATTGGTACCAATCCAACTGTCTTCTAATTCGGCATGATGGTACCAATACCTAAAAAATGAGGTATTGGTACCTCTGTGTGAAAACTGCAGAACAGGGTCAGCTTGGGCCATCATGCCTTGTGGTACCCTGACGGCCTTCCAATACTTGATTACATGATCAACGGGACTTGACGGAGGTATGCCATGTGGCCTTGGTCCCACGGATCGTTGATTGGCATTCAAAACCGCCTTATTAGCACGTTTTACCTGAAATACACAAAAACGTACCTTACGTGCAATATCGCATAAAAACGATAATATATATGTACAAACACAACATACTAGAGGACTTAAGCACCAAGAATATGCATTATTGGGTGCTTATCAACGGGACATGAATTGGGCCTGTGGCCCACAAACTACTGGCGTACGACACCATGTTACTGGCGTACGCCATTATCCACTGAGATCCGAGCCCAGATCCGAGCCCAGACCCGGCCCAATCGCCCCATACGTCGTATAACCTTCTGTATGGGTGCAGAAAACCGCTCTCAGTCGGTTTTGAAACTCTGAAATTCCTCCCAAGTCTCCCAAAACTCCTCAATCTCACTCAAACTTCGATTTCTTTCCAAACCCACGCTTTCCTACTCATCTATGGCAGAACCTAGCGGCAGTGGCGGCAATGGCATTGCCGGTGAGGAGAAAAACCAACCAAGGGGTGAAATCGAGGCTCCGGGGCCACGAATCAACGATCAAACGACGGTAGGGGCTTCGTCGAGCACCGGTGCAGGCAGTACAGGCAGCGGTGATGGCAGTGGCAGCCATGCAGTGGAGGTTGGCGGTGGCGAGGGGCGGCGTACGCCAGGAGAGGAGAGGCGTACGCCAGGTAGTTCTGGGCCAGTGGGCCCACAGGTATGTCGTCTGGACGCGAGGAGTGGTGTAGAAGGCGTGGTGATTACGGGTCTAGGTTCCGCTGGGGCCGGCAGTAGTGGTGGTGGCGTTGGTGATGATGGCGGGGATGGTGGTGATCGACCGGGGACTCCACCGAGGGATCCGGCGAGGGGCAAGGGTCCCGTGGTTGAGGAGGCTGTATCCGGGGAGGTACCCATGGAGGAGGTGGAGTTTAGGCCAGCAGTAGGGTCTTCGGCACATGTACCCATCACTCGAGGGGACTTTGCGGAGTTTGTGTCCGAGGAGGAACTCGGCCGGCTGCTCCGGGAGAACCCGGGGGTGGTGGCTGTTGTGTTGGCTGCGCGGGAGGACAGAGCCCGGCAGGTTGAGAGGGCGCAGGAGGAGGAACGCCTGAGAGAGGAGGCCGAGAGGGCCAGGGCCGAGGAGGAGGCCTTTAAGAGCGAGGCCGGGGCAGCAGAGGAGGCTCAGGGGGAGGTGTGGTCTTTTGAGCGAGCGGTAACGCTCGCAGAGTCCGCACGGCTGGCACCCCGTGCCCAGTTTGACGCGGCCACGTATGTTCCGCCCGAGCCACACATTTTTATCCCGTCGGGGGTCGAGAGCCTTGCGCCTTTGAGGGAGAGCTACGACGCCGAGCTGATACTGAGGGACCCACAGAGGCACTTGTCCGTGGACTGGGCACAGGTATCCTTTTGAACTTGCCTTAATATTTCATGCTTTGTCATTTGTAATGATATGCAATTTGAACTGTAGTAGCTTGACTCGTAATGCATGTAGGCTAGAGCCTTGAACTGTAATGTGACTGAGAAAGTAGAACTTTGAATAGCATGCCTCGACTTTGAAACTTGACTTGAATGATAGAACACTTGATGTTGTTGAATTGACTTGTAGGATGCCCCTGACTTCGGCAAAACGGCTAGTGCCAGACTCGAATCGACATCAAGTGGCTTTGACTTGATAGGGTTGCCCTTTGAACTTGCACTCGGCTAGGTACTTTGCCATGACATGTTGAATGCCCGGATGGCATGCCTCGTAATATGTGTCGACCATATTAATAAGCTGAAAACCCGTGCAATCGACTGAGAGACGTACCTTGAGAGAAAAGAGGCCCTGTAGCTCGGAACTTGCCTTTGAATTGATTCGACTGATAGCAGAACTGAATAGGATAATACAAGTGCCCGATAGCTTTGTTCGACCTTTATGACGCTTGTTTCGACTGTAGAGTTACCTTTTGAGATTCTGAATTCGACTAACGGTTTGGATTGCTATTACTGATGAAACTCTTTCTGTTGTCTGTCTTTGTTGTGCAGAGAGGAGCAGCCAGCACTCGGGGCCATGGAGGTCCAGCGAGCTTGCTCGAGTTGTATAAGAGCTTGCCCAAGCGGGTCAGGGCTCTGGTTGACGCGGCAGGGTTCCGGCCATTTATCCTTACGCTGACGCCCGTAAAGAGCAACCACGCGCAGCTGACGTCGCTGGCCGAAAGGTGGTGGGATGCCTCGAACACCTTCCACTTGCCGATTGGAGAGATGACGGTGATTCCGTCGGACTTTGCAGCGCTCACCGGCCAGAGGGTAGGAGGAGAGCCTATTCCATTCGACTCAGAAATTCACAGGGATCCCGAGGCTCTGGCATGGTTTTTGGGGCAGGCGCCGGCAGGTGAGGCGGAGACTGTCCACTATGATCAGTTCAAGCGGTACTTGCATGGGAGGGAGCCAGAGTCGGACTTGGAGGCTGAGCAGATGGCGAGGGCCTACTTGCTGTACTTGTTTGGGGCTACGTTGTACCCGAACAAGCGATCCACGGTGCACCTATCCTACTTGCCGGCGCTCTATGACTTGAGCACAGCCTTGAGGTTCGACTGGGGAGGAGCGGCTCTGGGTACCTGCTACGGCTTCATGGGGGCTTTCTCGCACGGAAAGAAGGCGACTGCCGACTACTGGAGGGTGTGGGAGATAAGAAACAGGGCCTGTCATTTACTTACCGCTCTTCCGTTTATTGCACTTGTACTTTGATTTGCATATGAACTGTATTCTGATGCTTTGATTGTTTGACCATTTGCAGCTATGGGCCTACGAGGTGCTGAAGATGTACCCACCAGAGAACAAGTGCCCGAACCTGAGGATGCTCCCCCGTGCCATGATTTGGGGTCCTATGTACAGCGGGAAGAAGAAGTCAAAAGGGAGCCTCTTAGCCTTTCGAACCTACCTCGACAAGCTGTCTCGCACTCAGGTATGCAACATGTCGAATTTGATCATTCTGCTCGTAGAATTGCTTTAATGTTGTCGCTGATGTTTTACAAACTGTGTCATTGTCTTGCAGGTGGATTGGAACCCCTGGAGCGGCGCTGAGCCTGAGCTTGAGTACCTAGCACAGAGCAGGGTGGTGACAGCGAGCCGGGTGCTGTTGGAGTCTGCCTTCGGGTGGAGGTGGTACCTGGGCGACCGGGTGACACGGCAGTCACTAGGCGCTCTTGACTTCCAGGTTCCAGGGTCGCTGCCTCCTCACGCTTCCCATACGGACAGGTACACCCTGGCCGAGCTGAGGGGCTTCACCGTTCCGACCCGGCTAGCTGCTTTTCTGAGGCCTGAGCGTGACTACGCTGTCTATCGGAGGCAGCATTTGGCGAGGCCGCTTGGAGTCTTGGAGCATTTCGTCGTGCAGAGCGAGGCGCTTGAGGCTGGCGAAGAGAGGCGGAGCCGGGAGAGCAGGGCAGCTCGCCATAGAAAGAGGAGCGACCACGCCACAGCGACTGGGCTGCCTCGGCTTTCTTGGACCCTAGCAGTGCGGGACGCCAAAGGAGAGGAGGCCATAGTTCAGTTCGCGCCTGCCAGGACAGACCCAGCAGAGATCGTAGGACCGGTAAGACATTCCTTATCCCTTTTGTAGTTTCCGTATTTTACTTTCAGCATGTGTACTTGGCATTTGATTCTGACTTTGCCCAATAATTGAATCACAGGCCCCGATGGAATGGGTGCGGGAGGCGGCTCGACTGATAAAGGCCATGGAGAAGGAGTTCCATAAGATAGCTGGCGGTGCCTCCTTGCAATTGCAGTACCCACCCCCAGCTCCGGCTCCTGCCGTGCAGCCTCAGGTATAACTCTTCGTTTTGCTTTTGAATATGGCTGCTTTTGAACTTTCCTGCACTTTTCATTTCAATATATACACTATGCGCAATGTATGCTAAATGACTTGAATGACCATGCAGGGACATGCTAGGGCGGCTCCTAGAAGAAAAAGCGTGCGGCCTCCTCCAGCCAAGAAGGCAGCTTCGAGCTCCTCATAGCCAGCAGCTAGGGTGGAACGGGGAGCACAGACTACTCCGGCCAGCGAGGGGCTCCAGTTCCGCCGAGAGCTGAGGAAGAGGCCTGCCGAGAAAAGGCCTGTTGAGGGACCCTCGCAGAAGAAGAGGAGAGAGGAGGAGGAAGCAGAGGAAGAAGAAGAAGAGGAGGAGACATCCCTCAGCAGCGGCTCTGACTCGGCGAGCGACCTCAGGTTCCGCATAGACCCTCCGGAGGTGGAGGACAGCGAGGAGGACGACGACGAGGAGGACCATTTTGACGACTAAAAGCTATCACCGAGCCTTAGTCTATTTTTCCAGTACTTGATACTTTGATACTTTTGGAGTTGATACTTTAATACTTTGATGCTTTGGATGGGGCCTGCGTGCCTCTTTGACCTTTGGGTGAGTGTGCCCTGATACATTTAGTTTTGCCTGGGCCGTTGTGCCGTTTGATACTTGATACATTCCTATCGTTAGGCTTTTGACACAGTAGTATATAACATATGCATTTTCTGTTTATCGTCTTGCTTTTGCTTTGATGAGTTTTGTCAAAAGAAAAGGATAAATCCTCCACTAATATCCAACATGCATTGACGAACGTTCTGAATCGACAACAGACACTTACATATGTACGAAATCAACTTAGCTCGAAGAAAATATGGATAGAAAGGTCCTAGGATACGACACGTATCCCAGACACGCGGGGGATACGGGAATTTTAGGCGTTAGCAAGCCAAAATCCGTCATTCCCCTCGGGGAAGGAAACTGACCCTTTTGAAAGGTGACATAGATGCATAATGACTTGCACGAACTTCAAAAACCGATAGAATTGCCCCGGTGCAAGGAAATGCCAAGAAAAGCTAAAAACGCCATAAAACGGACATAAGACGCCAAAAAAAAGACTCGATATGGTCCCGGACTGAAACCGACACCCCCACATAGTCACATAAGTCCTATGCAACTTGTATGGTATGACAAAACTTGGCAAAAGCCCCTGAAACGAGATTTGACCTCCCGTATCCTTGATTTTAGCTTGAAACGAGCCACCGGGGGTCCGAAATCTTTATCGAGCGTGGCTTTTGGAATCCGATACTTGGCCATAGTCTTAAATGACATTTGTGACTTGTAGGAATCAACAAACGGCCAAAGCCATCCCCGGAATTGAAAACGACCACACGGAGGCAGTAGCTGCTGCAAACTGGTTTCTGGTGAAACCTACTGGCGTACGCCAGAAGTTGAGGACAGTACGCCAGTAGGTGGGGACACGGACACGCCAGTTATTAACTGGCGTACGCCAGGTTGCTGAGTGCCAGATCCACTTGACTGACCAACTGTCCTTTTTCAGGGGCCACTTTGTTTTTACCCCCACACGGTTTGCACACGGTTTCTGGGTTCTCAGCAGGCAGTGTCCTTTGCAGGAGCATGGTTTGGAGGCTAGCATGAAGCTTTGAATGCTTCATTGGTGGAGATTTTGAAAAGGGCAAGGCCTATAAAGAAGAGGCATTGCATTGGTCTTCAGGACTGCATTGCTTCCCCTTTTCTCCAGTATATTGCCACATTCCTCCATGGACAACCCCCTACCCACTTTACTCAGGCCATGGTTGGCGCAATTTCTAAGCGTCGACTGGCTCAATTTTCAATATCATGGCCTTGCTTCATTCCGCTTCCTTCGACATGTGCCACTCCGTCCGGCACTCCTACGGGCTGCTCTTAGATTCTGGGATCCTGACGTCCATGTCTTCCGTTTCGGCGATGACGAGCTGTGCCCGACTATTGAGGAATTCCAGGCGTACCTCCGGACCTTTTCGTCCTCTACACTCGTTGTCCCGCCCTATTAGGCAAGCATGTCCAAATTGCTGGCCAGCTCGCTCGACATCTCCCGGGGGTTGGCGAGCGCTATCCTTGAGAGTGGCCAAATGAATGTCATACGCTTGATTGAAATGTACAGTCCGGACGGCGATCTAGATAACACCGAGGTGCAAGCGCGTCGCCGTTTTGCCTTGGTAATCTGCCTGCTTGCCGCTTATCTACTCGTACCGGCTCACGGGCAGGTTAGCCCTTCACTTGTGAGCGTTGCTGCCCAGATGGGGGCACGGAAGAATGTGATCCCTTTGGTCTTGGTGGAGACACTCTTGGGCTTGGACTTGGTGTATACGAGCCAGTCGGCCGTTTTCAGCGGCAGCCCGCTTTTGCTTCAGGTAATCTCACTCAGCTCACCTTTTTTTGGCTATTCGCACGTTCTCATTTTACCTCGACACTCGGCTTAGGCTGTTTCCTAGCTCCTCACTTGTCTTTTCCCTCAGGCTTTATCTGGTTTCTTACTTGTCTTTTCACTCATGCAGTTGTGGCTGTCGGACAAGCTGAATCTCTTGCATCCCCCGATAGCGGGCTGGAATCTCTTTCCGAAAAGGATCCATCAAAGGGAGATGCGGTACCCTGACATGGACATAGAAGGCTGGTACGAGTTCATGCAGCAAATGCAGCCTGAGGAGATCGCTTGGAGGTGCCCCTGGCTGGACCTTCCGAATATGGCTGTTTACTCTGACGGTTTTGACAGGATGGTGATCGCAGGACTGTCGAGCTTCACTTTCTACATTCCCGGCCGCGTCCTTCGACAGCTGGGTGCCTCTCAAGAGAATCACCGTGTTAGCATTGGGGATTTCCGTGTCCCGAATTTCGACGCTCAAACACTCAACGGTTATCAGAGGCGCTGGGGCCTTAGAGCCCTCCAGGCTGAGATGCCAGAGTTTACCACAGGGCTAAGGAGTCGATACAGACAGTGGCTGAGAGCATATGTGAATGCAAGAGAAAATATTAACTGACTCCGGGCCACTTTGCTATGCTTAGAATAAACTGCGAGCCGTTAGGCTTCCTAAGCATTTTGTTCTGTTTTTCATGCTTCGACTGTTTTTAAGGCTTTTATGCTCAGCTTATGTATTAGAAGTAGTAATTTGCAATAAAGTTGAAAGAGGATGGGTTTCCCCTTTCCGATTCACTTCAATGCATCCTTGACTTGTGCTCGACCTTCCCAAACTGTGGTGCGTACCCAAAATGTCCAACCTGGATCGAACTTTTGATGGAATGTGAACGAATCTCGAGGTGAGACTGCCTACGTATCCCTTTTCAAGGAATCAGGTCAGAACGTAGTTCAGGCTAAGGTTCACTCGTGTATTTTACCTCTCCTTTTACGCTTTAACTTTTGCCTAGTGCCGCCTTTTCAGGTTTTTGGCCTAGCGAGCTTTCGACTTGTGCCCATTTATTTTTGCCTAGAACCGCCTCCTTAGGTTTTCCGTCTAGCAGGCTGCTCTAACTTTTGCTTGGAATCGCCCACCCTTGTGGTTTTCGACCCAACGAGCATCTCTCAGGGATAGTAACGCTTAAGTTGATCCAGGTTGACCAGGGTGCTGAATTCGTTGCCATCGAGGTCAATAAGCTTAGCAGCGCCCCCGGATAGGATAGTTTTGATGATGTATGGCCCGGATCGCTTCGGCCTGAATTTCCCGCGAGGATCAAACACTGGAGCCCGGATCTCATTTGTAACCATGTCTCCTTCGACCAAGCCCCGGGACTTCACTTTCTTGTTGAACGCCCGAGCAATTCGACGCTGATACCCCTGAACATGGTACAAGGCCCGGAGCCGTCTTTCATCAAACAACATTAACTCGACAAACCTCCCGCTCAACCATTCAGATTCTTCGAGACCGCTTTCGACCATGATTCTCAGCGACGGTACCTCAAGTTCGATGGGAAGTACTACCTCCATCCCATAGACTAGGGAGAAAGGAGTTGCACCCGTTGACGTGCGGATAGACGTTCGATACCCCCAAAGGGCGAGAGACAGCTGTTCATGCCAATCCCTTACAGACTTGGCAGTCTTCTTGATGATCATCTTGACATTCTTGTTCGCAGCTTCGACCGCTCCATTCGTTTGCGAGCGATAGGTCGTTGAGTGATGGATCTCGATGCCGAATTCTTCAAAGAGCTCCAGAACCCTTCCTTTGAAATGACTTCGTTATCTGACACAAATGCCTGAGGAACCCCGTACCGGTAGATGATATTCTTTCGAATGAACTGAGCAACCTGGACCGTTGTCAGTGTCGTGAAAGATTCGGCTTCGACCCACTTAGTGAAGTAGTCTATTGCTACCAGTATGAACCTGTGACCATTCGAAGCAGACGGCCTAATCATCCCAATAACATCGATGCCCCAAACAGAGAAAGGCCATGGCGAGGTCATGCCATACAGTTTAGATGGAGGGACATGCTGTAGGTTCGCATGGATTTGACACTTGTAGTAGCACCGCACGTAGTCGATGCATTGCGATTCCATTGTAGACCAGAAGTAACCCTGCCTGAGGATCTTTCTAGCAAGCATAACACCGCTCATGTGAGGCCCACAGACTCCTTCGTGAATCTCCTTCATGATCCTTGTTGCTTCGACGCTGCTGACACAGAGCTTGTGCATCCCGCAGTGAGACCTTCGATACAGCTTTTCCCCACAGATGATGTACTGAGAAGCTAACCTTTGCAAAGCAATCCGATCTTTCTTCGTGGCCTCGGTAGGAAATTCCCCGCGCTCCACAAAGTTCCAAATGTCATGGTACCATGGTAGGCCATCATCGACATCATCAATGGCGTTGATATACTCATAAGCAGGCAAGTCCATCTGTTCAATCACAATCGGTCGCAGCTTGACGCCTATTGGAAGTTCGATCATTGAAGCCAAAGTCGCCAAAGCATCGGCGAACTGATTCTTCAAGCGTGGGACATGGGTGAAAGTCACCTTATTGAAGCGAGGAATCAGTTCTTCCAAGTCTTGGTGATAAGGTTTCAGCTTTTTCTCACGAACCTTCCAATCTCCATTGGCCTGGGAAACCACCAAGTTCGAATCCCCAATTACTTCTAACTTCTCGACGCCTAAGGCAATAGCAGCTTCCATTCCGACGATGCAGGCTTCGTACTCAGCTTGATTGTTGGTGACATCGAAATTCAGCTTGAAAGCGAGTAGAATGTGGGCGCCGGCGGGCGTGATTAGCAACACTCCGATCCCAAATCCCTTCTGGTTAGCAGCCCCATCAAAATAGAACGTCCATACTTCTTCGATCACCGTTAGGACCTCCTCGTCGGGGAAAGTGAAATCCACATCCTCCGGGCCGTCGATCAGGTGATCGGCTAGGAATTCGGCTACGGCTCGTCCCTTTACAGACTTCCTCGTGACATGTTGGAGTTCGAACTCAGCTAGCAGAAGCAACCAACGTGCTAGCTTATGGGTGAGCGCAGGTTTCTCGAACAGGTACTTGATAGGATCCATCCGAGAAATCAGTCTCACCGAATAGGCTAGCATGTAGTGTCTGAGCTTTCTGGTAGCCCAAACTAGTGCCCAACACGTCTTTTCGAGGGGAGTATAACGCCCCTCAGATCCCACCATCTTCTTGCTCAGATAGTAAACGGCTTTCTCGACCCCATTGCTTCCTTCCTGTGCTAGCAAGCATCCCATGGCTGTTGAAGAAACGGACAGATAGAGGATCAAAGGTCGACCCGGCGTAGGCGGCATCAGTACCGGTGGGTTCTGCAAGTACCCCTGAATAGACTCGAATGCGGCTTGGCATTTATCTGTCCATTCGAACGGGACCCCCTTTTTGAGTAGACGGAACAATGGTTCGCAGGTTAGAGTTAGCTTGGAGATGAATCTGCTGATAAACTGGACCTTTCCTAGAAAACTTTGCACGCCCTTCTTAGACTTTGGCGGCTCCATCTCGAGGATTGCTTTGATTTTGGAAGGATCCACTTCAATTCCCCTTGCGGTGATCAGAAATCCCAACATTTTGCCTGACGTGACCCCGAACGTGCACTTTTGCGGATTCAGGCGTACGTTGTACTTGCGAAGCCTTTCAAAAAACTGCCTGAGCGAGGGGAGATAGTCCTTTTCCTCCTTTGCCTTCACAATCATGTCATCGACGTAGATCTCAACGATTTTGTGGATAAAATCATGAAACAAGGTCGTTTGAGCCCGTTGGAAAGTGCATCTGGCATTCTTCAACCCAAACGGCATCTTCACGTAGCAGTAAGTACCCCATTCCGTGACGAACGTCGTTTTCTCTTGGTCCTCGGGTGCCGCAGAGATCTGGTTATATCCGGAGAATCCGTCGACAAAAGAGAGCAAGGCATGCCCCGCCGTGTTGTCCACAAGCACGTCAATGTGAGGCAAGGGAAAACTATCTTTGGGGCTTACTTTGTTTAAGTCCCTAAAGTCGATGCAAACTCGAATCTTTCCATCCTTCTTGGGAACAGGCACGATGTTGGCCACCCATTTGGGGTATTCTGCAACCCTGATGAATCCTGCGTCAATCTGCTTTGTAACCTCTTCCTTGATCTTCTGAACCCAATCCGGCCTCATCCTGCGGAGTTTCTATTTGACGGGGACAGCCCCGGGCTCCAACGGGATTCGGTGCTGTACTATTTCAGGATCAATGCCGGGCATATCCTTGTGAGACCATGCAAAAACCTCGGGAAATTCTTTGAGCAGCTCGATTGTTCCAGCGTGGTTTTCCGGAGACAGGTTTGCACCGATTTGCATCATACGGGGGTCACCCTCGTCTTTCAGATTTACGGAAATTACTTCTTCTTTTAGAGGCTGAGCACGCCTTTCGTCTTCCTTTTCGATGAGGGAACGCAACTCAGCCGGGATGTCCCCGTCGAAGTCTGTTCCTTCATCGTCAGGGTCGACACAGTTTATATAGAAGCTAGCAAAGTAGTCAGAAGTAGGATCATGCATTTCATAAAACCCAACAGGGTTGCCAAGTACAACAGACTCGAACTCAAAGTAAAAGCTACGACGTGGAGGGCCGAGAGGCACAAACTCCGACTCTGAGCTAGACTTAGACTTGACAGACTCTGTGTCAGATTCAGACTCGTCGTCAATGCATGTTAGACGCGGAGTGAAAATGCAGTTATTAATACTTCCCTGTGCCTTGACAATGAGAGAGGTGGGATCCTCGGGAGCATTTGATGAGTCGGGCCCAAGCATCAGCACTTCAGCTTCTTCGCCCTTGCCAACCAAACCTACTTGGGAGAACAGCATCTCCAAACCCCCTTAATCAAAAGTCTTCAGCCAGTCAAACTCTTCCTTGGTCCGACCCAGCTGTTTCTCAAACTCCCATCGAGCAAGCTTCTCTTCAGCTGTCTCCTCTTCACCGTCGGACCAGGTGTCCGCAGCAAAGATTTCGAATCCCGGCAGCCAGGTAGAAGTCTCCGGATCCCAAAACGGCTCTATCTGTCCTGAATAAGCAGAGCCTCCTCCTTCTCGCACAAAATAGCTACCGGGGTTACCAAAAAGGGTTCGGGGTTTTCCCGTGTCTTTCCTCTTTTTGGCATCTTTGGCCGGCGGAGTGTAACCTAGGCCAAAGCGGCCTTCGGTGGAAGGAAAGACAGGGAATTCAGCAATCCCTTGTTGGTTGATCCCGAGTCCTAGGCCAGGCATGAATGACATTTTCCTCATCATTTCGAGGACGGTTGAGCTTATGGTGAAATCGTCATCCATGGCGATGGCAAGGACGGAGCCAGATGTGTCGAAAGAGAAACTTCCAAAGTCTGAGTCTTCTTCCCCATGCATGATGCCCAAGACAGGCGTTCCATCATCTGTGAGCGGGCGGATTCCAGAATCCCCGCAAATTGTCAAGGTACCAGTAGGCAGCCCCAGCATGACCTTTTGATGTAGAGTTGAAGGCACCGCCATGATGTCGGCCCTATGAAGCCATGGCCTGCCCAGCAGCAGGTTGAAGGTAGCAGGGACATCGACTACGTGAAATTCTACGTCCATCTCGAAGCCCTCAGCGTCAAGTTTCAGCATTAGAGTTTCCTCCACTGTACGGCGAGTGCTGTCGTATGCCTTGACGGCCAGATTGGAAGGTGTTAAGTCACTCTTGGTGAGCCCCAAGCGGTAGGCAACCCTCATCGGACAAACGTTGATGGCAGAGCCATTGTCGATCAACACGGTTGGCACCCAATGTCCCCGGCACTTGATGGTGATATGGAGCAGGCGGTTGTGAGCAGTTCCTTCGACAGGCAGATCCTTCTCGGTGAACGTGACAGAGTGTTTAGAGAGGAGTGGTAGCACCAAGGCAATCATGGCCTCGGGGGTGATGTCAATCGGTACTGTGAGCCGAGCTAAAGCAGAGGATAGCTTCTCACGATGCTCCTTTGATGACGATATCAGACCCCAAATAGACACAGCGGCCGGAATCCGTTCAAGCTGTTTCAGAATGGCGTTTTCTTCGGGAACTCCATTCGGCAAGAGCGGGTCAGTCCTTTGAGCGGCGGGAGCGGTGGTTTTCTGAGCGGGCGGATTGGACGAGCTTCCAGCCTAAAGGTTGGCTGGCTGAAACACTCGGCCACTCCTAGTGACGTTGGCCACATCCCACCAAGACGACGAGTCAATGGAATCCCACAGGTCGGCGGGTACTTCCTCCAACTTGCGCTTTCCTTTGTCGGTTGCTGCCACCGTTGCAGACGAGTCTGTCCCCAAAGCAGTGTCCCAGTCCAAATCCTCCATTACCAATCCTTCCCAGAAAGTCGAATCCTGTGCAGCTTCTTCCTCAAAGGGTGCCCCCGGGTTAGTGACGAACGGAACATCCCAGAATCCCCCATCGACTAAAGCAGTGTTGACAGTCCACATCTCATTCCCCATGTCCAAGTCGACAATGTTATCCACATCCCAAATGTCCGCGGGCGGCAGAGTCTTAACGGTTTCCCTTGCGTCCCAAAGGTGACAGTCCACATCTCATTCCCCATGTCCAAGTCGACAATGTTATCCACATCCCAAATGTCCGCGGGCGGCGGAGTCTTAACGGTTTCCCTTGCGTCCCAAAGGTCGGCGGGAGGTGCGTCCAATACCATGATAGAACAATCATCTCCAGGAACCGAAACAAAAGGGCGAGGCTGCTTAGCAGAAATGATGTCCTGCGTAGGGTCCAACTCATGGACGCAGCGGCCGATCATGCCGTCAATTGAATCTACCAATGGTTGCATGGCGCCAAGCGGGCGGCGGACATTGGGCACGAGCTCCCCTTCTTGAAATTGGTCCCAATACTCCTCACTGACGTCTTCCTGGTCCAAATCAGTTTTGAGACCTTGGCCCACTTGCCATCCATCGGGCTGTGGGTCCCACACATACTCCTCGGCTTTTTGCTCGACTTGGTTCAGCTCGGGCTGGTAAAAGAGTGCGAACAAAGAGAGTCCGTCCAAAGGGTCGGCCTGCGCCGCATTCCATTCTTCGTCCCACTGAGCTAGCCACATCTGATTGACTTGGGGGTGCGCAGGAAACCCCATGTTATACTGTTCGATCCAATCGTTGCAAAGCTCTTCCCATTCTTTGGCTTTGTCCTCCATAGCCCAGCCGGCTTCCATCATGTTAATGCTTGGTTCAGAAGGGAAAGGTACGATCGGTTTAGGGTTGTCGGTTGAGGTAATATGGTCGGTGGGGTTGAATATAGTGGAGCTGAGGTTTATCTGGTTCACTTGAGGGTTTGAGCCGTGTTTAGGAAGGGAGTTGGAGATGACGTTGGGTTTGGTGGGTGGGGTCGGAAGGGTACCATTGTCCACCAAATCTTGTATCGCATGACGGAGGCGATAGCAGGAGTCGGTGTAATGGCCGGGCATTTGGTGGTACGCACAGAAAGCGTTGGGGTTATGGCTAGGGGGTGGATTTTGAGGAAGTGGAGTCGGGGCTAAAGGCCTGAGATGCCCGGTTTTGATTAACTTCTCCAACACCGAGGAAAGTGGTGCCTCGAAATTGGCGAAGTTACGGGGTTGGTTGCGGTTTCGGGGTCTTTGAGGGGTTTGGACTTGGTCTATGTCGGCGATGTGGTTAGAGCTTTGGGTTGACGGGTTGTTAGCAGAGTTTGCGTTGGCATAGCTGTTGCCACCGAACAAAGCAGTGCTGTTTCCGGTGTAGGCACGGGGTTTGGATTTTGAGGCTGAGGCAGAGGAGGAAATGTCACTCCTGGGCAGAACACCAGTTTGGAGGGCTTCCTCGATAGCTAGACCGGAGTCGTAGAATGTTTCGAAGTTTGCCCCTTGAACCAAGATGAGGTTTTTGGCAAAGTCTGGCTGCAGATTACGGGAGATGATGCGGATCTGATCCTTCTCGCTCGGGCGATCGGGCATGAGAGCGGCCTTAGCTCTCCATCGCTGGATAAAGTCTGCAAAGGACTCCTTTGCAGTCATCTTGGTGGATTCCAATTCCCGAGTGGTCATCTTGAGCTGGGCATTGTAGCTATATTGGGCATTGAAAGCCGTGCCAATGTCCTCCCACGTCCGTCTCTTGGAGATGTCGAGTGATAGGAACCACTGGAAGGCGGAACCGGCAAGAGTTTGTGGAAACAGCTGAGCCATGGCATCCTCCTCAACACCATGCAGTTTCATTGCACCATGATAGGCCAACAAGTGAGTTTTTGGATCTCCAGTACCGTCAAACTTTGCAAAGTCAGGCATTTTGAACCGATCGGGGAGCCTGGCGTTCAGGAACGGGCAGAGGCGGTCCATGTAAAGTACTCCTGACCCTTTTCTTTCGGATTTGGCAACAGCTTCCTCCAACTTGGCCATCTTGGCGACCAAGGCTGCCATTTCTGGGCTTGGAGCGGGATTCTCCATTAGCAGCTCCTCTTCGAAGCCAGCTCCTTGTTCGCGCCTTCCGTCGCCTTCCCCTCCTGTTACAATGGGAAGTCGCTCTTCGATGAAGGTTCGAAGATTAGCCACAGAGGCGTCGGCCTGGTCGGCCCTTTGCTGCATGATGGCCAGGTTGTGCTGCAGATCGGCCAACAGAGTTGCAAGATTCGGAGGCGGGACATCTGCCATGGTCAGCACTTCTATCTTGACACGCTTTGGAGATGCGGGTGGAGACGGAGAAGACGGAGGGGATTCGTGCGGAGTAGTCGGTGGTGAATCCTCTCGTGACACAGTGCAGGCCAGAGCTTCCATTGCTGTCGACCGAGAAACAAACCCCAAATCAAACCCTCAAACGGACTCGACGGACGGCCCTAAGTAGGTTTGGCTCTTGATTGCGGAATCCTGCTTTGATACCGGCATGACTAGATAGCAAAGTATAATAGCTCAATGATAGTCTGCAGTCATTTTATTTGAAAGATTTGACAAAAACGGAAAATGCGCATGCCAACGTCGTCGGTGTCCTCCTAGACTCTAGAGCTAGAGGGAGTCTGCCTTACGACGCCCGGGCAATTGCCATGGAATCTTCGGATTTTCTTTTCGACGGTGTATCCTTGATTGAATCGGATGTTACTAAAGGACGCCAAAATAGTCTAAGCCTTTGACTTCCACCCTTATCGATGTTTCAAAGTTTTGATTTCGAAACAACTCGGTGTAGATGGCGTGATACTGTAACCGAAATGGCGTAAGTAGCACTATGCCGGAGCCTGAGCAGTGTAAGTGATTGGCACTTTTAACCTGGACGGTGTAAGTATCACGACATTCTCTCTGTTGTTCTTAGCTTTTCGGTTTGAAACCTCGATCGAGCGCTGGATAAAGACTTAGAAAGTATTGATTTCCCAAAATCTCATTGATTAAGGACTTGAAAGTTTTTGATAACGCACAACATCGAGATGCACGACTCGTCATCGGTCCAAGGCAATGTCGAACGAGCGTGAGACAGACTTGACGAAAGACCACCTAAAAGCCGCCCTAGCATACTCCTACGCAAAAACGGTCATGGATGTATGTACAAGCATGCGATATGGAAAGCGGTAACAGATAGACAAGATATGGGGTTAGAAACAAGTAATCCTACCATGCGGGTCCCTATCTTAGGTTGAAAGGTTCTAGTGCCTTGTAAGCGCTGTAGAGGCCGGTTTTGGCTAGAGGGGTTCCTTTGACTAGAGCCGCGATATACCTCCCACTGCGATGCGTGGAGCAAGGCAATGGTCGAACGGTAGTACGACTCATCATCGTCCAAGGTTGTTGGGCATTCGAGGACCCCGGGCTCCAATAAATTGTGCCGGTTACCCAAAACGCCTCAACGGGGCTGACCAACCATCGAGTACGAACGGAGAATTGCCGAAAATTGATTTGACGAGAGAGAAATGCAATGGCTTTGAAACAAAATGCCTTTTGAAGCTTGGCACACTTTTGTTAACTAATACCTGGAGAAAACTACATAAGTGAACAAAAGTAAAAGCCCCAGTTCAGATTGGTCGGATGCTGAGATCCTGTTACGTTACCACTCCGTTCTTCAGCAGCGCGAAGTGTACTATTTTTGACGAGCTTTTGAAATTTGTTCAATCATGCATTAATCGCCAAATATCAACTACGCAATGAGTCCCCAGCAGAGTCGCCACTGTGGGCACGCGCCCCGAAAATCGCTCGGCCTCGGTTTCCCTTTTAAAGAATGGGCGTGACCCTCTTTTGAAAATGCGTGGCGAAACGCCTCGATTCAGAGTCGCCACTCGGGTTTTAGCGGTGAAGCACCCAAGGAACCGAACTCGAAAACGTTTGCCACGTTTGTTTGATTTTGAAAAGGCGTAGACCGGTCCGTCGTCACCTTCGATATCTGAGGTTCGGGAGCCAGGTTACGAGAGGGGAAGGGTTTTATGGCACCCCCTCTCGCCCAATCCGGAGATCGGTCTCTACTCGGGCATTTTATAAAAACGTTTGCATTTTTCTCTCATTTTATCATTTTTTAGCCAGTTAGGGCGGGGGAGCATTTAATGGGGATGAAAGCGGTAACAAATTGCAGTTTATGTGACAAAATGTTTATGAATGATTTGATTGCAATGCTAAGTATAGATTGAGATCAAGCACTGACCAGCCCGAACAACCTGGAGTACGCTATCACAAAGTGACATGAGCAGATTCTGCCAGCATGCACTGGTCGAGCCACTGCATGGTGATCAGACCTGCGCACGCCACCTGAAAACTGGCGTACTCCACTTGTTTGATTTCTCAGTCCTTGTTTGCAACACTCTGGGCTCTGGAGAAGGACCAGCGCACACCCAGGACAAACCACGCAGTTCAATATATCAGAATAGACATAATTACAGGCAGCAGAAATGGCTTTAGGCCATGAAAGAAAGCAGAATACCCCAAAACAGTGTGGGGACAGAGAGATAGGCCTAGATTAAGCTCAGATGCAAGGGCCAGCTACTGAACCCAGAGGCATACTGCCGTACGCCAGTCAATGACCACCGTACGCCACTTGGCCTTTGATTCCTGTGTTTGGCTTTGCATCATCTGGGCTCTGGAACATGACCAGAAGGATCCCAGAGGCCTTTATATGACATAAATGAACAAGTATGGGATGTTACCACTAAACAGTTCTAAATACAGAAAGCAGTAAGCTGGTTATTAGCATGCAAGGGTGATTGACAGGAATGAAACTGAGTAAAAAGGGACGATCCATGATCCCCACGCCAGTATTGCACGTATTACCATAACTGGCGTACGGCATATACTGACTGGCGTGCGCCATGTTCCCCTTCACACGATTCAACGTATTTTACCAGTTTAAAGCCAGGACTAGTATTGTTTACTAGCCTGGGCATTTCTGGTCCCCCTCAGGAGTTGAAAACAGAAAAGAACGTAAAGGTGGTATACCTTTTGTATGGAGGTGTGGAAGTGGTTTTGGACTTTGGAGGTTGGAGATGAAGGCTGAGATGATGACTGGATGGCAGTGGGGTGTATGGAAGTGTATGGCCCTCTTTCTCTTTCAATGGAAGACAAGAGAGGAAGAGCAAGAAAGGAAGAGAAGGGAAAACTTTTTCTTTTCTCTTAATGTGGCTAACCCCTTGCAAATGAATGCAAGGGGGGTATTTATAGAGGGGAAAGGGACTGAGATCAGTTTGGGCAAGGCCATGTTTGGTTGGCCTTAGGTGCAAAAGGGGCCTTCCATGCATTAAATGCATGGGTGTAGACACCCCATTCTGGACTGTCCAGATAACATTATATGTCGATCTTTTACTTCCCCAATGATGATTATAGTCGAAAACAGATCGAGGACAAGGGTGTGTTTAAGCCTTGAGCGTCCAAAATCCCTTTCAAACCCATTTCAAGCCCTTCAAACCAGAGCCAAACGGCCACAGCAAAACCCAACTGGCATACGCCAGTGTCTTGGCGGCGTACACCAGTTACCTACCACGTGTCAGTCATCGACCATTGGCCCAGCTTTCACTGGCGCACGCCGGTTATAAGTGGCGCACGCCAGTCAAATGCAGTCAAATCAACTTTATTCAGCCACTTGGGCGGGACTTTTGTGCCACCCTAACGTCGGCTACAGTGACCCTGATGATTGCTTTCAGCGGGGGGGCGTTCCCTCTCTCTCCTACACCCCCCATCAACTAGTCCCATGCATTTAATGCATGGAAGGCCCCTTTTGTTCCTAAGGCCAGCCAAACAAGGCCTGGCCTTAACTGATCTCAGTCACTCTCCCCTCTATAAATACCCCCCTTGCATTCATTTGCAAGGGGTTAGCCACATTTAAGAAGAGTGTTCCCTCCCCCTCTCATTCCTTCAAGTTCTCTCTTCTTCCATTGAAAGGAAAAGGAGAGCAACCCATTTCCCCACACCCCACTGCTATCCAGTCATCATCTCAGCCTCCATCTCCAACCTCCAAAGTCCAAAACCACCTTCAAGCCTCCATAACAAGAGGTATACCACCTTTGTGTCCTTTTCTGTTTTCAACTCCTGAGGGGGTCCAGAAAGGTCCAGGCTGGTAGATGATACCAGTCCTGGCCTTAAACTGGTAAAATACAACAATCGATCAAGGATGGGCATGGCGCACGCCAGTCATGGTATGCCGTACGCCAGTCATGGCAGTGCGTGCAATACTGGCGTGGGGATCATGGATCACTCCTTTTGCTTACTTTCATTCCTGTCAACCACCTTAGCATGCTAACAACTAGTTTACTGCTTCCTATATTTAAAGCTGTTTAGTAGTAGCTTCCTATGACTTGTTCATTTATGTCGAATAAAGGCCCCTGGGATCCTTCTGGTCATGTTCCAGAGCCCAGATGATGCAAAGCCAAACACAGAAATCAAAGGCAAAGTGGCGTACGGCATTAATGGACTGGCGTATGGCAGTTTGCCTCAGGGTTCAGTGGCTGGCCCTTGCACCTGAGCCTGATCTAGGCCTATTTTATGTCCCCGTACTGTTTTGGGGTGTTCTGCTTTCTTTCATGGCCTAAAGCCATCCATTCTGCCTGTGGTTATGTATATTCTGCTATATTAAACTGCGTGGTTTGCCCTGGGTGTGCGCTGGTCCTTTTCCAGAGCCCAGAGGGTTGCAAACAAGGACTGAGGAATCAAGCAAGTGGAGTACGCCAGTTTATAGGTGGCGTTCGCAGGTTGTATCACCATGCAGTGGCTCGACCAGTGCATGCTGGCAGAATTTGCTCACGTCACCTTGTGACAGCGTACTGCAGTTTGCTCGGGTTGCTCAGTGCTTGTTCTCAATCTATACTTAGCATCGCAATCAAATCATTCATAAACATTTTGTCACATAAACTGCAATTTGTTACCGCTTTCGTCCCATTAGTTGTTCCCCCGCCCTAATTGGCTAAAAAAAATGATAAAATGAGAGAAAAATGCAAATGTTTTTATAAAATACCCGAGTAGAGACCGATCTCCGGATTGGGCGAGAGGGGGTGCCATAAAACCCTTCCCCTCTCGTAACCTGGCTCCCGAACCTCAGATACCGAAGGTGACGACGGACCGGTCTATGCCTTTTCCAAAATCAACTAAACGTGGCAAAACGTTTTCGAGTTCGGTTCCTTGGGTGTTTCCACCGCTAAAACCCGAGTGGCGACTCTGAATCGAGGCGTTTCGCCGCGCATTTTCAAAAGAGGGCCGCACACCGAGATCGAGCGATGATTTTTCGGGGCGCGTGCTCACAATGGGACTAGTTGATGGGGGCTGTAGGAGAGAGAGGGAACGCCCCCGCCGAATGCAATCATCAGGGACACTGTGGCCGACGTCAGGGTGGCACAAAAGTCCCGCCCAAGTGGCTAAATAAAGTTGATTTGACTGGGTTTTACTGGCGTGCGCCACTATTAACTGGCGTGCGCCAGTGAAAGCTGCGCCAATGGTCGATGACTGACACGTGGCAGGTAACTGGTGTACGCCTCCAAGACACTGGCGTATGCCAGTTGGGTTTTGCTGGGGCCGTTTGGCTCTGGTTTGAAGGGCTTGAAAATGGGTTTGAAAGGGGTTTGGGACGCTCAAGGCTCAAACCCACCTTTGTCCTCGATCTGTTTTCGACTATAATCATCATTGGGGAAGTAAAAGATCGATAAATAACGTTATCTGGATAGTCCAGAACGGGGTGTCTACACATTTGCAATAAGGGAGTTTGTTTGGAGACAACTTTTCTGTGCATAAGAAATCTCCAGCAAGATTTGATCTTAGGAACTCCTTTCTTGTCAATGCTTTTGCCAATGAGCACCAGCACTACTGGAATATCGGCCAATATTGAAGGCCATGAAGTATTCTTTGAATTTGTATCTCCACCTGTATACAAGGCGATAAATAATATTATGAGAAAAATTTCTCATAAAGACAAACAAATAAATTTTCTTCAAAAGGAAATTCAAATTATGAATATTGAAGAAACTCTCCAAAAACCTTTTTTAAAAGAGAAAATTTCTCAAATTGAGGAAAATTTTCAAAATGAGATTTGCAGTGATATCCCGAATGCTTTCTGGGATAGGAAAAAATACATTGTTTCACTTCCCTATGAGAAGGGCTTTGATGAAAGAAAAATTCCTACAAAAGCTAGGCCTTCTCAGATGAAACAAGAATACTTGACAATGTGTCAAAATGAAATTGACAGTTTGCTCAATAAGCAACTAATAAGGAAAAGCTACTCCCCTTGGAGTTGCACAGCTTTTTATGTTAATAAAAATGCTGAGAAGGAACAAGGTGTTCCCAGACTAGTCATCAATTATAAACCTCTCAATGAAGTTTTGATGTGGATAAGATACCCATCCCCAATAAAAAGGACTTGTTGGAACGACTGAATAAAGCAGTCATCTTTTCCAAATTTGATTTGAAATCTGGATATTGGCAGATTCAAATTAATGAATCTGATCGATACAAAACAGCATTTACAGTTCCATTTGGACATTTTGAATGGAATGTGATGCCGTTTGGTCTGAAAAATGCACCTTCAGAATTTCAAAATATTATGAATGATATTTTTTATCCTTATGCAGAATTTGCAATTTGTTATATTGATGACGTTTTAATTTTTTCACAAAACATCGACCAGCATGTTAAACATCTTAGAATTTTTAAAGATGTAATTAAGAAAAATGGTTTGGTGGTTTCTGCATCAAAAATGAAATTGTTTCAAACTAATGTCCGCTTTTTGGGACATAATATTCACCAGGGAAAAATCATCCCCATTGATAGGAGTATTGAATTTGCTTCTAAATTTCCAGATGAAATAAGGGATAAGACTCAACTACAGAGATTTCTTAGGAGTCTTAATTATATAGGAGATTATTATAAAGAATTGGCGCAGGATTCGGCACCTTTATATGATAGGCTCAAAAAGAATCCTCCACCTTGGACTGATCAGCACACTAAAGCTGTTCAAAAAATTGAATTGAAAGCTAAGCAATTGCCTTGCTTAGCAATAGCTAATCCAGATTGGAGAAAAATTGTGGAGACTAATGCCTCAAATATGGGATATGGTGGCATCTTGAAACAATATAACCAGTCCACTAATAGAGAAGAATTGATAAGATTCACTTCTGGTCTTTTTAAGAATGCACAAGCTAATTACAGCACTGTTAAGAAAGAAATTCTTTCTATTGTTAAATGTATTAATAAATTCCAAGATGATTTGTTCAACCAACATTTTTTACTTAGAGTTGATTGTAGTGCAGCGAAACAGGTTTTGAAGTAAGATGTTAAAAATTTAGCTTCAAAGCAGATTTTTGCTAGATGGCAGTCAGAATTATCTGCCTTTGATTTCAATATTGAATATATCAAGGGAGAGAATAACTCTCTGCCTGATTTTCTTACTCATGAGTTTTTGCAGGGATGAATCATCATAACTTTCTTGCAGAAAGAACAATATTTCAACAATATTTGAAACTACAAAGAGCTGTTTTCAACACTCATGTTGAAATGACAATATTAAAATGGCCTCATAATCGAGGTCATATAATAAGATGGCTACATGCCAGAGAAGCACTGCTTCATCACTATCAGCAATATGGATCTGATGATGATGAAGACTGGGAAATAGAATTACTTCAGCTCTCAATAAGAAGGCTTCAAGCTGAACTAAATATTTTATCTACTGTTTAATTTTGCAGATGAATAGACCCCCAGACTGGGGAAGAGGTCGTGGAAACAATAATAGAGGCCGTGGCAAATCGAGGGTCACGCAAGCAGACGTGGAAGCCTACTTGAAGGCCCACAAACTTCAATATTCGTCACTACAGGATGTTGCAACAGCATCATCATCACTCTCAATGGCGGAGGTGGTGCAATTAGAAGAAGTGTCCAAATTGAGTGAACGCGAAGAAATAATAATGATCTTGGAATCTCAGGATGAACAATACAAAAATGATCCTTGGGAAATAAAGTCCCGATATTTGAATACAATGAGTTATCCAGTCCCAGAAGGGAAATACAGATATATATATGAAGCAATGCTTCAAGAAACTGAATCGGTGGAATTCCGCCATACTTATGACCGTAAGCCTGATCAAAAAAGCCCGATCAGCTACAGCAAGGCCATAATAAAGAAGGTCATTTCAATAAGACAGTGGGGAATTCACCCACAACAATCAAAAACTTTGTCAATAAAAGGTCAAGATGAAATTAATCATCCTCAATTAAGGGGGACAAATACTTCAGAGGGAAAATGGTTCTTCTTTACTATGATTACTTTTGGAATCCCTTGGATTTGGAAATGGGATCTTGTCTTTGGAAGTAACAATTTGGGGCTTCCTGTTCTTAAGAGAACTTTCGAATATCGGTGGTGGAAAGGCATTGATCTGGAGAAAACCTTTTCAGAAATCAAGAGTGCCACTCAGGAATTGAAATTGCAAATAAAGAAGAAGGATAATATGTCTATTAAAAATCCTTTCTTGGAAATATCAGCTCAGATCAGGGCTAAAAATCCAGAGCTGTCAGATAATGAAGTGGTAATAAAGACGATGGATTTCATGAAGGACCAATCTTTGCAGACAGTCCAAGCTTCTCAGGTTACTGATGATGAATCAATGACATCAGCAAAAAGCAACGAAGAAGATAATAATCCATTCACTTGCCTAGCAGGGGAATCTCAAGACCCCTATGAAGACGAAGGGACTACTCCAACTTTGGGAGATTTTTGGGACAACATGACTGAAATGATGGCAGAATAGCTGTCTTCAAGAAAAGGCAAAGAGAAAGATAAATAATTTGGTGGAATTAGTTGTCCAACCAAACTTTAGGCGGTTGGGTAAAATTGAAGTTAAAGTTTACTCAATTATGGAGTAAATTGAAAGTTTGCTCGATAATGGAGCTTTGCTGTTAACTTTTCAGCTTTCAGTGGAGATATTTGTGTCGATGGGGCCCAGTGTGTACCCGGCAAGCATCTTCATTTTATGTAGAGTAAATTTGTATTTCATTTACTGTTTTGACCTCTATATAAAGGTCACTCTTGTAATCAGAAAATCAGGTTTTGGATTACCCTTCTCTCTCTCTAAAATCCAAGTACTCTGATTTTCTCCTCTCCTCTTCTCGTTGTACATTGGCTTCGGCCTAAATAATAATAAGGTTAGTCTTCTTTCGATCCTTTTGTACTGTTTGTTTTCCAGTATATATTTTGGTATCAGAGCCACATGTTGGCTTAAACTAAACTATTAGTGTACTAACATATTGATCATTCTTGGGAATGCAATCTGAATACAAGTTTTTTCCTATTTTAATAATTTTAATTGTAAGCAAACATTTAAGATAGTGGGACGTCACCCAAGTCGCGTTCGGATTTGTCAGGCGTTTTATACCCGGGAAAGGGTGCTTTGGCCTTGCTCCGGTAAATCGTTGACAGACGTGCTATCAGAGATGTTTTCTTTCATTTAAAGGTGTTAAAATATAAATAAAGTTGTAATCAGAAGGCTTTCTCATGACTGATTGACATGAATGTACACTAACACAATAATTAAATATGAGAAGATTATTTAGATTTGATAATGATAGAATAAAAAATTCTGAATTAATAGAATATGCCAATGTGCAAGAACAATTGAATCACTGGACAATTCCTCCAGTTCGTCCATCTACTATTTATGGACATGGTTTGTTTGAATTTAAAAGCAGCATGGCAATAAAAACCATGGAAAGAATAGAGAGCTTAGAGCTCCATGATAAGATAATAAATCTTATGGATAGAACTGATCTAATTGCTCATATGCGCAATTATAAATATGTTCATATTGGTTTAGTGCAAATTGCTCTTAAACCTTTAACTTTGCTAGGAATGGACACCTGTCTTCAAGTTACTTTACGTGATGGTAGGTGTAATAATTGGAGAGCCTCAATTATGGGGGCTATTGAGACCAGCTTGTGTCATGGTCCAGTATACTTTAATGCTTATCCTAATTTAACACTATCACTTACTGATAGAAATTTAGGAGAAGTCTTGAATTGCAGAATCCAGACTAGAGGTTATGATTTCTTACCTGGATCTGAAGTAATAGCAGTTGTTTATAGAATTTGTTATAAGGTAATGAATACTGTAAACCCTAGGGTCCGACATTTGAACCCTGTGGATCATACTGTTTTGGTTGAAACTAATATGTTAACCTCCAATATAGCTACCAATAGGTTGATTAACTGGGAAGAAATCACTTTCCCAGAAAATTGGGTGATTAATAATGCGGTACCCCCAAGACCCATTGTTAATCAAATTTGTAGAGACCCGTATTTTCCAAAATGGTTTAATGATTTTATAAATGCTAGAATACCGAATAATGAGAAATTTGTGGGTTTATTTGATTTGGGTCCTAAATGATAGAATTGTAACTTGAGAGAGTGGGTGTGTGATTAAAGGATATGGGAGTATAAATAGGGGTGTGTGTATGTAGGAGATTATTTCATCTCTTTTTTTTCTCTCTCCCTCACGTCTCCTCTCTCTCTCTAGCCGGCCATACCTCTCTCTCTCTCCTCTCCCTCATCTTCTCTCCTCAATTCCACCTCCATTGATTATGATTCCGGACAAAGTCTAGGAATTAAAGTTGTTCTACGGAGCTTGGGCTTTCCGAATATCCAAGAAAAATTACGATCGGACAACGTGGGCTTCGGTTGACTTGGTCAAAGAGTTGGGTTTTGCTCAAAACCCTTGAGGTAGGGATTTATTACTCTCTCTATGTGTTTATGAGGTGATTATGTGCTTGGATCGTGCCTTGATACATTGTTGTTGTTGAAATTTTGTTTTTTGAAGTCTGAAAATTCGCTGATAAACTTCGGGGTATTGATACCCCAAAACGGGGTATTGATACCCCAGCCTTTTCTGGACAGCAGTCGTCCAGGTATCAATACCTCATATTGGGGTATTGATACCCCCCTGTTTTTTCTGGACAGTTTTGACATGTCTTGCTCTTCTCATACTTGTTTGAACCCCGATCACTTTTAGCACTCTTTAAACACTTTTGAATCGCTTCTAAACTTGATTGTTCGTACCTCGAAAGATTTGTTGACCAATTGATCTCCTTGAGCTCTCGTCATAACCTAGAAAAGTGTAAAATTAAATGATTAGGATACTCGTTCATTATTTTACGCTTTTGGTTGATTAAAGTAGATGTTGTGGTATGTCTTAATGATCGATATAGACTTGTTAAGTGTTATAACATGACGTGATAATTGGTGAGTAGAGAAACGTACAATGGAGGCATTATTGAGTATCTTTGGCCGTAAAGTATGTCATAGGGTTCATTGTTGGTCAATGGGGTTTTGCCAAATGGTCCGGAAGAGAATAGGGTAACTCGTATCTTCGTGCTTTGTTTAGATGGATCATCCTAGGTTCATTTGGTATTCGTTCCATAGATTCTCGTTTAGAACCTAGCGGGCGGTGTGTCGGGAGTCGTTGTGGGATTGGTACGTGACGTAGGGCGTCGTGATAGACTTTGAGAGATAACGTGACTAAATGCGTTTAATGATGTACAAAAGGACATGTTTGTGAGTTTAAAATGCATTGAATGACGATGAATGAAAGAATGTGGCCTTGGGAAGTGTTGCCTTATTGTATTCAGATTGTTAATGCTTATACGTTTGTGTGAGTTGTGAATTTGAATTGAGGGTCCTGCAACGCAAGGTGTGGTAATGCAGAGACTCTAGAGTGCCCGCAACGCAAGGTGTGGTAATGCGGAAACCCAGGTGGAAAGAATTCGCTGTAACACAAGGGGTGGTAATACGGTTGAATGTCTCGCATGATGAAGGAAGTTATGATTGGTTATAGAAGTTCATGATGTTGTTGAGTTGTTTGTTGCTCGAGATGGTAACTGTCGAACAAAGAAATAAATGCTCGATTTTATCAAAGTTTTGAAAATAAAGGAATTTAGTTTTGGAACAAGGATTTTTATGAAAAATCCTCTGGTATTCCTAAGCGAGTCAACGGTTCCGGTATTTGGGCACAAATCAACGGATTCCGGTATTCAAGCGAATCAACGGAGCTCGACCCATGAAGGTCGAGAGTTTTCTCAAAGTTATTTTGGCAACAAAAAGGAAACGTTTTCTTTAATAGAAGAGGCTTGATGGTAAAAGGTAAGAAGTGAGGAAAATAAAGGTGGCAATCATTCGAGAAATCTTAAAATGATTTGAGAAATGATATTGGGTTGATTAGATTGATTTATGCTTAAAGCTGCTCCTAGTTGTTGTACGAATGGCAAGAGATATCCATAAGACGTATTGAATTCCTTAGTCGCTGTTTGTTGGTTTATTGTGCCTTTTGTATCTTCGATCGTCCATTGGAAATCATTCATTCTTGTGGCATGTTTTATCGCATTTACATATAGCTTGGGTATAGAATTCTCTACTGGGCTAGTGTAGCTCAACCTATCATTTTCAGGCACATCTCAAAGATTTTGATGCGGAGTGCATGGTGTGCATGCTTGACTTCATATCTTTTGAAAGCCATCCCAAGAAGTGATTCTATGATCTTTTGAAAGGATTAGATTGTAAATTCATTTGAAATTTTTTTATTATTTCAGATATTATGTAATCTCTAAATTTACTGTCTTTAACTAACTATGGAGTTTAGGCCGTAGTGCCAATGTTGTAAATCTTTAAACTTGGAAACCTAGTTTGTAAATGATTATTTGGAATTCTCTCTTTTGGGTATTATCTGTACTATGTGAGGATCACTTATTGAAATAGATTATTTATTTATGTTAAAAATCGAGGGCGTGACAAAATTGAACAAATAGTTCAAGACAGTGATGGTACTATGTCCTTAAATTTCAGGAATAATAGAATTCCTAGAACTTATAGGAGTTTGAGTTCTAGAAACAGTTTCTCTGCAACACAAGTCCCATACAGGGTAAGTGTTCCGAGCACTAATAGACATTCGACTTCGGAAATTCCTGAGTCACAGAACCCGATAGAAGATATAAATTTGGCAGGAATTAGAATATCAGAAAATCAAATTCCTCATGCCGTATACAATAATTCAGTAGAATCTCCTACTGCTAGTAACATGAACTTTACTATTAATGATGTTAATAGGTCCTGAAATTAGGAAAGGAATCAATAATGAATTCCAATTGCCAAAATACAAAGAATTTAGGGAATGGTATTTCTCTAAATACAATAAAGACCAGTTACAAAAATTCAAAGAAGAATTTTACAACTGGCTGGAATATTCCCAAAAGATTATTCCATTTACCCAATGGTTTTATGGAAGACATTGGGATGAGATAAACCAATCTATCAATGCAATACAAGATTACCAAAGAAGTTGGAGATCTTTAAATGGAACTGTAATGAAGGCAGTTCATCCTCCGACTATTCCTTTATCCATTGAAGGAAGTTCCGACGCTGAGCCTTCTTTGGAAACTATAGCGTTTGTTAAACCTACAAACACAGATGTGAATAATAAGATTCACAAACAAAATAATTATACTAATTTAATTCTTAATACTATTGGAGATCAGTTAGGAAGAATAGAAGATCAGGTTACCCAAATTGTTGAAGAGGTAAAAGATCTTCAATCTAAACCTAAGCCTAAGGAGGAAGAAGAGAAAATTTCTCCTTCTAATATTCGTCCACCTCCCCCAATAACAGGATTCAAATTAAGTGATCCTAACAAAAATATTGAATTAGTAAAAGAACTTCAAAAGAGACTGAGTAATTTATCTCTCAATGTTCTTACTGAAGAAGAGCTAGGACTATCTAGCCAAGAGCTAATAGAATGGGAAAATTCTTTTTCACGAGCTCAAAATGATACTATTAATAAAATTCAATATCCTAAGAAATATACTTTTAGAGGAGCAGATAGGTATTATTATCCCAGACCTACCCCCCAAGATATGTTATACGAAGAATCTGGGTATCAAACTCAGATGTCTTATAGTGGAAGGACCATCTATGAATGGAACATAGATGGTATGACTGAATACCAAATTTTTGGAGTTGTACATCAAATGATGATGTATAGCACAGTTTGTGTCAATAATAAAAATGACGATCAACAAGTGGCTGGCTGGATAACAGTTGGTTTCACTGGTATGATCAAAGGATGGTGGGACAATGTCCTAACTGTACACCAACGTGCAGAAATATTAAATGCAACTAAAATAAATGACAGAGGGGAGCAGGTCCAAGATGCTGTTTATACTCTAGTCCAGTCAAGAATATTTCACTTTGTTGGTCATTGGGATAACCAACGAGAAAGAAGTAGTGTAGAGACCCGTGTCTAATTTTAAATTTATTTTTATTGTTGTTGGTACGTAGAATTAAAATTAGATAATTTTGCGAGCAAATGATAGTTTATATGTGTAGTAGATGTATGTTTGGTCGTGCGGGCCCGAGTTCGTGGGCCATAGGACGAGAGTGTTGGGGGACCCGCGGTGGGTGACTTTTATGAGTAGTTACTATTTATTTTTATAGCTCATGGGGTATTAGTGTAGCTACTTATTAAATAGTGGGACTTTTGAGAGTACCTAAGTAAATAAAGGGTGCATAGTGTAATTTTTATAAAAAAAACTCTAAATTGGATCAGTGGGGGTGCCGACCCCCATTTTCTTTCTTTTTCCTGCGTCTGCTTCGTGTTTCTTGTCTCTCTCATCAACAATACAAACCCTCATGGTTCAAATGTAAAATCAAAGGCCAAGGCTCGTGAATCTCGCAACAAGGCAAGAAGAAAACGTGATCTACGGACAAAGGGCTACGCATCTATCCGAACAAAATTTCAATCGGTCAAATTTCGGGATTTCAACATTTTGGGGGTTTTCGTCTTTGAGGTAGGGTTTTTCTACTAGACATCTTAAAAATGCAAGTATTGTGTTTGAGGATTGATTATTTTCATGCATTTACGTAGTAATTGATTTATGGAAGAGAAGCCCTAATTTGAGTGGTTGTGTAAATTTCATATTTTTAGTTGTATATTGAAATTGATTGAATTAGTATTTGATTGGGTGTGGAGAAAATATTATGCCTAGGAAATTTGTGGTGTCTAAATATTGGCTTATGTTTATTTGGATTGATAATGGATATACTAGTTTGGGGTACTTGGATTAATTGTTTGCATTTGGTGAAGAGCACATTAATTTTTTTGTATTTGATATAGATTACCTCTTGTTGACATAATTGATGAATTTTTTTGAGGGTGGAGTTGAAAAAGTATATACACTTATATATCTATGTTTAGTGCTTTGTGGATTTGAAAGTAAAGATTGAGATTTGTATCTATACAAGTTGTATTTACTTATTGGAATTGATTTGAGATTGATACTTGACGTTTGGGCTACTGAGCCATGTATTGGCGTTTGACTTGGCCATTTTATGCTCGTTGTGTAGCCGGAAGCATATGGATAATGAGTTATCCGTCGGTGTATAGTCCGTAAACCCGCGTGGGATAAGGTGCCCCATAGGCCTTTGGGTTAGTAGCCCATAAATTTGGATGATTAGGGACTTGATCAGTCGCCTAGGATTGGTACACAACTGTGATAACTTGGACCTTGGTTTTATGTGCTCTTACTTTCTTGTACATGTGCTCTTACTTTCTTGTACTTAGTTTAATGTGTTTGACTTTTTTTTTTTTTGTTTGAAGGATTTTGGTTTCATCCTTTCGAGCTTATTAGATTCATTAAGGGTTGTGTCTAGCTATCATGAGTAGTCATATTTTCAAGCATATCACTTGCATCTTTTAGTTTCTAGTAGATTATGTGCGGGCGGTCGTGCTCACCCTTACCTTACAGGTTCGAAAAGCAAGGATACGCTTTGATGGACACGGTGATGGAGATATCTTTTGTGCTTGGGCGAGTCGATCTGCATGATATTTTTGTTGGGTCTTAAAAGCTATCTTTGGACTATATGTATATGTTTTTGACTTTGAGACTGTAATGATGAATGTTAAATTCCCCTCTAGAAATGCTTGTTATGTCTTTTAGACAAGGAAGAAGGAAAACTTGTACCTCCTTTTGTAATTGGAGTTGTATGGTTTAAGTGGAGTTTTGGGTGCCTTGATGGCTAATCAAAAAGAAAAATTGAAATGTTTGAAAGTGGATAGCTTGTCATGCTTCTTTTAATTTGGTTAAAACTTATAATTCATTGCATGATGGAGTGAAAAGAAAGTTATTTTTAGTTATTGGACAAAATTATTTATTTATTGAGGTAAAAATCATGTTGCCGAATTATTATAAAGCATGCGATATGGATTGGAACTTTAAAGCATATTCCGACACGGTCATGTCCCCTTGCTCTAACCTCTCGAACTCATCTCTCAATTGGTCGCGACTCGTTTCCGGAAAGTATTGCTCCTGGAAAAGCACCTCAAATTCAGCCCAAGTTAGGTTTTCAACATCTGGCTCATTTGCTTGAGCCGCGGTCCTTGCCACTCTCCTAGCATCCTTCCTCGATTCTAAAACCGACTCCCACCATTCGTTAGCTTCCCCAGTTAATTGAACAACCACTATTTTACCCGCAAGTCGTCTTCCGTAATTTTGAGAGCTCTAAAGAGTTTCCGAATCTGGGCCAACCAATGGTCGGCTACAAGAGGGTCACTGCTCGACCCATCAAACGTAGGTGGATTTCTACGACTGAACTCCCTCATTGCAGACAAAGCACGGCTATCCGCACTTTCCCTAGGAGCAGGGTTAAGAAGATTTGCAGCCGCAAGAGCCGCAACAAAATCCCTAGCAAAAGGATTTTGAATGATTGGTACTTCCTCTCCTTGACCGTGTCTAGCCCCTTCCCCCGGATTACCATTCGGATTCTCCCCATGTTGGCTAACTTCATCCTCAACCGGTGCCCCTCGGCCACGACCACGGCCACGGCCACCCCTTCTTCCGATCTCACCTGCTCTAAGACGCGTTCTCGGAGGCATCTAGCTACAGTTATAAGAAAAGAAGGGTTCATCAACAACAACATTATCTTATGAGGTCAAAGCCTCCAACTATCCCAACACGGGTCGAAACAACTCTACGCCACTCTACTGTATTAAAATGCAATGCCACATAAACCAAATAATATCAATGCACGCAAGCACACATGTAACATGAAAAAGGCATGACTTTGAACCCATGAGACTAGAAGTCTCCCCACGGTCTCAAAGTATTCAAACCTAGTTGCTCTGATACCAATTTGTCACGCCCTCGATTTTCAACATAATTAAGTAATACATTTTAAATAAAAAGCCTCGCTTATCATACATATTACCCAAAAGAGTTCCCACCTGTCTTAAATTACAAATCAAATCCCCATAATCAAAGGTTTCCAACTTTGGCGCTTTGGCCCCAAAATACATAAATGCAAGTACGATTCTGTTTAGAATATTACAAACGTTTAGTCAAAAGGATTAAGATAATGAGTTACAGTTACATCTCTGTCAAAATAAGTTAATACAAAGATGCTAAGTAACTACGATAGGCTAACTTCCAAAAAAAAAGTCTTTCATTCCCAAGCATACATAGCATACGAGCTATTGTCCAGCATTTTGTCCTGAAAAGAAAGATTAGGTTGAGCTACACTAGCCCAGTAGGAAAACCTTTACCAGTTCTATATGTAAACATGATGAAATGTGCAGGCGAAATGAAGGCAAGAGGTATAACTCAAACAATGGAAACAAGTGATTTAAGGATATTCTCAACGTTCAACATGATCATTCTATCACATGCATATAGCTTGAAGTGTCACTATGTTCACTCAATGTCAAACGACTTAATAACCTCGATACGACTCGCCACGACTTGCCATTTCCCAAAAATCCCCTCCATCGGTATTTCCACCCCTTGCGTTACCGGATAACACCACGAGGATTACCGTGTTACCACCCCTTGCGTCACAGTGATCCCTACAACTCGGGTCACCGTATTACCACCCCTTGCGTTACGAGACCGTCTAAGTCTTCGTATTATCACCCCTTGCGTTACGAGACTTCCTAAATCAATTCCCGACACAAATAACTATTCCTTTAATCGATATACAAACTATAACCTTCCCAAAACCACAATCAAGCATGAATTATGATACGACACGCCAACCATATCATAAATATGTCACAAACGTTCATAAACATTCGACCGATCAATAATATGCGAATTAACAAGTTTTAATCAATTAAACCTTTGTCATTTCCCACTAATGGAAGGCCTAAGGATGACAAATAACGTCAATTAATCAAAGGACATCAATTAGATAAGCCAAAGATAGGTTAGAAGGTATCCAAAAGGGTTTAGAATCGATTGGGGTTGAAACGGTCGAAGAAAACACAAATAGCATCAAAGCTGTCCAGAACAACAAGGGGTATTGATACCCCGAAATCAGGTATCAATACCTGGTCAGCTGGGAATCCAAAGAAGGATGGGGTATTGATACCCCATTTTTGGGTATCAATACCCCACTGTTTCAAGGTGATTTTCTGCAGTTTTGAAAGACATTCAAAGCACCAAAAAGGGACGTTCCAAGCACGATTTCCACACCATTTCAACATATATACACACAAAAGAGGTAAAGATGTCCCTACCTCAAGACGATAACAAAGATCTTCGAAATTCGAACAAGCCCTAGCTTCTCGAGCTCCAAATCTTCGATTCAAGCTTCAAGCACGCGATCGGAAGGTCGGAGGGTGGTCAATCCTTGAAGGTTTTGCAAGATTGAGTGAGTTTTTGAGTGAGGAGAGGAGAGAGAGAGAAGTTCGGCCAGGAGAGAGGGAGGGGGATGGTAGAGAGAGATGGGGAGATGGGAAAAATGTTCCCCCACACCACACACACACCCCTTATATACACATGTATCTTTTAAACTACACATTCACCCCTCAATTCTCAATTCTTTCACTTTAGTATCCCATTCAATTAGACACCAAATAAATCACAATTTCTCAATTAAACATTTAATCAATATTTCAATAATAAAGGAAAAATACAAATCTCTACAGAAGAAGCCAAACAAATATTCTCCACATAAGCCAGTTCATTACTATCCATAACCTAATGTGAAATCAAAGATCTCTCCGCGAGATCTTTCCTCCCCAACCGCTTGCCATGCTCGGTCCCGTGAGATCACTTCCCTTTGCTGTCGCAGGTACACCTAGGTTATATACCGAGTGTGCACCCTAATAACTATAACAAGGGGAAAGCTTATCATGCCTGAATCACAACTAGAGTTCGCCTATCTTATATACCACATCACCATCATCACTGGACACACGCCAGTTTATCAATTCATCACTGGACACACACCAGTTTATCAATTCATCTCTGGACACACGCCATTTTCAATCTCATCACAAATCTCAACATCACGCCTGCAGGCAATCTAGAAATAAAACTTTTCAATTCATCCATTACTTAGCACCGTCTAAGTGAATTCTATTCGCATACCACCCCATATCTCTAGGGTCCAATCTAGCACTCAAATCAAGTATCGATGCAATATACAACAAATCAATAATAATTAAAACAATTAGTAAGCAATACAATCACGCAACTTTTTATGAACGGGCCGTTGCCCTTAATCTTGTATGGTCACAATGTCAATAATAAAGTAACAGTTTTAAAAGAAATTAAAAGGAAATTTTTTTGGGTTCTTATTAATTAATTCTAAGATAATAGATTAACTAAAAACTAATTAAATACATTAATTAGATAAAAATATTAAAATATTTATCATGACCTAAATAAGAGTCCTAAAGGTCTTACGCAACCAGTGGAGTGTCAAAAGTTGGGTTCGGATGGTCACAGGATTAATTTAAATAAAGACGTTAAATAAAGTGGCCGAAAGTGAAGTAAATAGATAATAAATAATTTCCAAATTAAAATATATTATGGTTAACCAAATTTCATCTTCAGAATATAGGGAGTCTAAATAAAATTATTCGGACATTTATAATAAGGTTTATGAGGTCGTAAAGAATTTTTGATTTGAAACGCTATAGAAATAACAATAAATAGTAAATTAAATTAAAAAAATATTGATTTAACAAAATATCATCTTTGAGATACAAGAAGTCTAGAAAAAATTAGTTTGGGTGTTAAAACATTGTTTGGAAGGTCACAAAGATTTTTCGTTTGTAAACTTTGATAGATAACTAATAAATAATTTAATAATTAGATAATTAAATAATAAAAAAATAATCTTAACAAGTTATGATCTTTGAGGTGTGGAAAGTCTAGAAAAAATAGTTTGGAGGTCAAAAATGATATTTGGAAGGTCGCAAAGTTGTTTCGAAACGTTTAAAACCAACTTAATCTACCAAATAAATTAAACTGATATAATTAATACATTTTACATTAAGTTGATATTATATTGTAAGAAAATAATAACAAATCAGTACTTTTTTATAATATTAATATCATACGGATTGTAAAATAAATATCATAAGGGTCATCTTCTTCGCAATTAATTACAAATAAAGTGTCAGACTCAAAACTAATATCAAATTGATGAATATGGCAGAAAACACGCATTGAACTATATTTTTTTCATTCGGGACATAGGGTTAAGCATATAAACACGTAATATACTTACAGAAGAGGTTGGAAAGAATTATAATACCTTGAATTGGATCGGATTGATTTAAAAACGAATCTTGAATTTTTTTTGGGAAGAAGACTTCGGGTTCTTTGATCAGTAGACTTTGGAACCAAATTGGACAATGCTTGGTGATGCTAGGAGTAGGAGGAAGAGATTGTAATGGTCGGATTGAGTTTCGGTTGGGTCTTGGTACGAAACCCATTTTTCTCTCTCTTTCTTTCTCTCTCTAAAACTCCATGGATTGAAACTTGGTTTTCTCTGGTTTTTCTCTCTCTTTTGGACTGGTGGGGTGTAGGAAATATTGTAGTGTAAATTTCGTGGGTCAATGGGGTGGGATATTTGTAGGAAAATTTTGGTGGAAGAGGATAAGAGTGAATTTAATGGGGTTGGGTTCATGTGATTTGGAATGGACAAATTTGGCTTGGTTTTAGGGTTAGGGAGGAAGTAAAGACTGAGTAGAAGACGGAGAGACGGAAAGAGTTTGAGGTAAGGGAGGAGTGTGCATACACGCATATATGTGTAGGAAAAATTTTAAAAGAATGCATGTGTATATTGCATGCATAATTGTATTTAAAAAAAAGAATTGCATTAAGGAAAATAATTCTAATAATATTATATTTAAAAAAAATTGGGTTAAAAATCCGGGTCGTTACAAGACTCATCTCGAAGGAACCTAAAATTTTTAGATCAAAACCTTAACAAAGTTTATTTAAGACACAAATAATCCAAAACAAACAAACGTTTAAAATGTTTAAGACAAATTACTGCTTCTTATTTAAATGTTTAGTTTTGCTCATTATTTTTATTTTTCTAATTTCTCTTGTCAAGATACATCAATAGTTCACAAAAAACTAGTACAAAATTAGAATTGATGTAAAAAAATTCGAATAAAATTTAAAAAATGATCAAAAAGATTTATTAGACCTTAACAGCCTAGTTTTTGTCAAAGACGCTTTGAGAATACGAAGAACTTCCACAAGTCTGGTCTCTCGTGAGGCCATGATATGGTATTAGTGGACACTATAATTTGCATCAGTTGTGGCCGCCTGTTTGTCTATGTTACTGATAGTCGACTAATCGACTAGGGATTGCTGAGTGTGCTGGAAATGTGGGTGTTTGTGGTGGTAGAGTTTGGTTCCTTACCGTATTTCAGGACTTCTCTGGAAGCAAACTTAATGAAGTGAATGGAGATGAGAGAAGAACAACAAAATGGACTTTATTATTCCTCGGTGTAGAAGTCAGTCGACTATGAGAACACAATCGAACAGACGGTTAAATTACAAGCTACTCCTAGAGCAAGAAATGTAAAGTACAAATAAAAGTAGAAGCCTTTGGGCGATTGATTGGGGGGTTCTAAATATCTTCTTTTCTTGTATTTATAGGCTGTCGTCGACTTGAAATTCAAATCATACGGAATTCCCTCCTTCGATTTGAATTAATTGGCTCCATGCTCCCTATTCTTGCTCCACTATCTGCACGAGGTGGTTACTTCTCCATGATCTCACATGTTCCCAACGTTGTAATTATTTCAACTGCCTGCTTGCATTAACTGTCTTACTCACGATCTGCATGTGATGCAAAATTCTGACACGTGTTCAGTCGAATATCAACCGTTTGATCAGTCCATTTTCCTTAACAGGCTTCATATTGCATTATATCAATTGGTCTAAAATGTGTTGACACGTGTAACATTTTGACCCAATCGATTATATTAGACTAAATACTAAATTATGATGTAAACAATGCCCCCCTATTTACCTGAGTTAAATATTAACTTTGGTAAATATTTCTCTTAGTAACCTACCACCTATATAAGGCAGAGCACTTCAAATTTAGGGCACGAATCGTGCTTCTTCTCACAGAACTTTGAAACAGCTCTCAAACCCTAAAATAGCTTCTGAACCCAAATGGCACCGAAATCCAAACTACAGATCGTCAGTGACCCAGTTGAAGATCCGGCCACTGAGTCAATGATGGAGGATTCCTTCCGATTCCCCGAGTCGTACCGAAATGGGATTGGCCAAAACCAGAAAACTCAAGTTCTGATTCCTGACGATAATGTCAATTCTCACTGTATATTGGGCCCAATTTTTTCATCAGTTCTCCCGGATGGCTTTCCAAAAGTCTACCCAGTGGGGGAACGTGATCCACTTCTCCTACAGCTTCCGTCGCTGGAATGGTCAGGCTGGGGTAAGAACACCTGCCTTCGTTCTTGGCCTTACACCATCGAAATGGGATGGGTAGATTGGGTAAGGCGCATGATGAAGTTCCTTTTTGAGGATTGGAAAACAATGGAAATCCGTGAGACAATTGAGCTCTCACAATACCCCTTGGACATGAATCCTGAACTCTTGGCTGCTGCAGCGTGTTTCTGGTCCAAATCATCCAATACCCTAATTCTACATTGTGGCTTGCTATCTCCGACAGCCTTGGATATCTCTCATTTGACTGGCCTTCCTTCGTTAGGCCGTGAGGTAAATGCTCTGCTTTCTCCTGATCCATATGATCCCCCATTTGTTGTCCCATCATCTGGGGTTAGCTATTCGAAATGGCTTAAGACTCACTTCAAAGCCAAAGCTTCAGCACCCTGCTTTCATGAGAAGGTTGCATTTTACCTTTTCTGGATTTGTCGATTTCTTATGGCAGTCCCTGGGCTTAGGGTTACCAAAGAATACCTTAACCTAGCTGTTTGTATGGCCCAAGTAAAGAGGTTGGCCCTTGCCCCCTTTGTTTTAGGATCCTTGTATAAAGGCCTTTTTACTTTTGTTGATAAAAAGATAGCGGACTCTTGTGGTGGTCCTTTCTGGATCTTTCAAGCTTGGTTATATGCATACTTTCCTCAAATAAAACCTAAACTGGAGAACCCCCTTCGGTCAGATGAGGCATTGCAAACATGCCGTAGTTATGCTGAATATCTTTTAGGCTTCCAAACTCAAACAGAGGAATCTTCTTTTCAAAGGTATTTCACCTTTTTTTATGAAAATAACCAAAAGAATTGGCCTGTGTTCTGTCCATTCGATAAATTCGAATTTGCATCAGAAAGACTAAAGCCATGCTTTGAGGACATTCCACCAGCTTCTCCCTAACTTGTAGAGAAAATGACTCAGTCCAAACGGTTATTTTGGGCCAGCATTCTTCTTCCAAGACTTATCCCAGTTGGCTTTGCCCTGAATAACACTCCTTTTGGGAATTGTGGTTTTGAGAATTACTCTCCATGTCAATATGCTAGACAGTTTGGCCTCGCACAAGGCATTCCAATGCCTTTTGTTCACCCAAACATCGCTGAGATGGCCTCCAGTAGGCCAACCATTAAGGCCAAAGACTCACAGATGATATCTCTGATGGTTAGCAACTTTCAACAACGTGTCAAAGCCTTTCAGTTTATTGATTTCAAGACCAATAAAGCGACCCTGCCTGCTTTCGATGAATGGTGGTCGACTATGAGGGCCCTCTATTTCAGTGCTTCACTTTCAGACTGCCTATACAGGCTTGATCCTGAATACAAATTCCTTCAAGATAAGGCTGGTAAGCACAACTTATTCATTGGTTTTTAATTCAATTAGTCATACTTTTACTAATCTTTATGATATTGTTTCCTTAACAGAGATAACAGCTCGATTGCCTGATGAACCCTCCAAGGCCATTGTGCCTCATGCAGGAGCAGTTCCCATATCCTCTGTGCCCAGTGGGAATACCAGGAAAAGGAAAGCTGAATCGATTAAGGACTCTGAAACCAGGCCACGGACACGAACTCTCAAGATCACATCAGGTGCGAGCCAAAAGGTTTCCAGAAGTCCTTCCACTGGTAGACCTAAAAAATAGGTCAGTGAAGTATCTACTCCCACAAAGCAACCAACAAGAAAGCTCACCAAAAAGCAAAGTTCAAGTGACAAAGGGTTGGCTTTGAGGGTACACTCTTATCTTTTGTTACCCTTATTGATTTCGTTCGTTCTTTTCACAAGTCTTTCTATTCTCATTTTCCCATTTGCTGTCTTTTACAGAAGGGTAAAGGGACCAGAATTGTAGATGCTTTCGAAGAGGAAGAAGAAAATTCCTCAAAATCTTCACAAATTCAAAAATCCTCCTTCTCAGTAGGAGAGACAGTCGATACTGAATTGGCAATCGATCAATATGAGTCTACAGCAGTATCAGATCCTTTGGATCAAGCTGATTGGTTGCCAGGGTTACAAGAACAACTGCTGTATCAAGAAAACCCTTTACTACAGGATGACAGTCCTTTTGTGCAGGTTGGTGAGGGTTCGGCTCTGAGGCCAGATAGTGTTGAACTTGGTGTACCAGCCATTCAACAACTTGATGTCACAACAAATCAAATTGCATCAGACTCAGCCAAAGCTGTGCCAATAAAGGACGTCATTGTTGCTCCAATAATTCAGAAGATCGACCTGAATCAACAAAGTGATGGCAGGGAGGAAACAGCTTCTCCTCAGATGGCGGCTGTGCCTTCTCTAGAGGCTTCCCCATCAATGAATGAAAAGACAATGGAAAAGAAGGGACCAACAGAGGATCCAGCTCAGATTGCCCCTGTTGTCCAAATTGGTCCTACTCAAGAAGGTGGGCAAGGTGCAGAGGATGTTGCCTCTAGCCCTTCTGGTAATCCCTCTGGGAACCAAGTCTTATTACCAACAAGTGTGACCCCTGCAAACATTTCGAGGGTTCTTGCCTTAACTACATCTCCTCGTTCGGTGAACAAGACTGCAACAAATCCTGTGGGTGTTGAGGATTCTGCTCATGTCAAGTCTTCAAGTGATTCTTTGGACCATTTAATGGAAGAGATAGAATCGACTTCTCAAATCTTTCGATCCCTCACTGAAGTTTCAGAATCCAGTAGTTCTTTCTTCTTTCTTCAATTCAGTGTGGAGACTCAGAAAGAAATCCAAGTCTTCTTTGACTTCCTAAAACTTCCTTTTGAGGAATTGATGACAGTGAAGTCCACGGAATTCAGTGCTTGTGTTGAATCCCTGTCTCAAAGGCATGTTTTCCCCCTCAGAGAACAAATTATCCTGGAAAACTATGCATCATCTTTGGGTGACAACATTAGCCTCTTCCGATATTACCAGCAAGAAATAAGTCAGAAGCAGGATTTGATTGGTAACCTTTCCAACTTGACAGTGAAGTTATCGACTATGCACGCTGACGCTTCGACTTTGAAGTCGAGGCTTTTGGCAATTGATCAAGAAGAAAAGGAGTTGGTATATCGATTGGGTCAACTGCAGGCTGAAAAGAAAAACCTTCTGGTAACGGCGAACCAACTTGATAAAGACTTCAAACACCTAGCAGAGGAAGGCAAAGGAGTCTCAGTTCATGTCTCTGCTGCCCGTGAAGATTTGTAGAGAAACAGAGTAAAATGTGATGAACTTGTAGTTAAATGGGAGGCTTTTAAGTCTGCCTTTCTTCATGAATGACTTTGGTTGACTTCAGTTTTACAGCCAATTGACTAATCCCGTCGGTACAAACTATAAGTGTTTTTGTTTGTTGATTGTTTTTTTTTATCAACAGGTGGTATGCCAGAATTGAGAATGGCAATTAGAATGAAAATTAGACCTTCCATGGCCTTTCTCACATTCCTTGTTAGAAAACTCCGTATTCTCTGTTTGGAACAATTTTCTTTAACCTTTATACAAACTTAAGTCAAGGGTTAAACTCACATGTTTGAATAGAAACCAGATTCACATACGTGCCCAAACTGAGGAAAAACTCCACATAATTGGTTAACACCTTACTTTAACCACGTGATGCCACAGGATCAAAACCCTTGATCCCTATATATCCGGATTGTGGGCGCCTATAATTATGGCAGAGCTACGTCATGATCATGATGACGCTTCCCTTCCACTTTTAGGGAATCCGCACAGTAATTACTGACGGTTTAGGTACAACAAATGATGCCGTGCTGCAGTAATTCAACCGCCTTACTTGGGAAACGGCCATCGAGAGCCCACTAACCCCATTAGCTGTCACGTCTCTTAATTCACCCCGGGATAACTGTCCACGACCCGCGTCTTTAGATTTTCCTGGGTCTATAAATATCACCACTGAGTAGAAGCTCAAACACCTGTGTTTCTACATTATGGCCTCCAATATCTCTTCTACTCCCCTCTCCACACAAATCACTCCTGCTCACATAAAACAACTGGCCACTGAGCTTTCCTGGGCATTCATGGAGGATCATAATGAGTGTAAGCGGAGGATCCAGGCCATCCACGATCGAGTGGAGGGCATGGCGCTTCGGTTGGAGAAGATGGAGTCCGCTCTCAAACTTGTGGTGGCCAACTGGGACACCATCGACTACAAGTCTTCTCCGGTCGATCCTGCTGACATCAGGTCCTCCATGGCTGGCACATCTGGCCAGTGGAAAGAATGGCCTAAAGAATAGGCCTTCTTTTTGTGGGGGTCCTGGTGTGTGTTTTTTTTATTTTAGATCTCACTTGGGATCTTTTTCTTTGTAGGTTTTTTCTTTTGGGTTCTCGCTTTGAGTTCCCTTTTGCTTTTTGTCAGATCCTTCTTGGGATCTTTTGTTTCTTTGTGTTAGATCCTTCTTGGGATCTTTTGCTTTTGTTTGAATGGCCTTTTGTAATGCTGCCCTACCCATGGGCAGCCCTTGACTTATGAAATGAAAAGAAAGTTAGTTTTAACTCATGCTCTCCCACATAGACGGAAAATAGTGTTTCAAATATTTACCATTAATGGTTCTTTCGTGAAGAACCCCTTCGATTGATGTCAAATGATATGCACCCCCTCGTAAGATCTGGGCAATACGGAAAGGACCTTCCCAGTTTGGAGACCATTTTCCAAATTTCCCTTTCTTCTTTCTTGAATCGATTGGGAGGATTGTTTTCCAAACTAAGTCTCCAACTGCAAAAGACTTTTGTTTTACTCTTTTGTTATAAGCCCTTTCAACTCTTTTCTTTTGGGCTTGAATCTGATTTAGGGCGTGTAATCTTTTCCCTTCTAGCCCATCGATATCCAAAAACATTGCTTCTTCGTACTGTAAATCTGGGTCGTAATGACGTGCCACCCTTAAAGACTGAATATTGATTTCGACTGGCAATACTGCTGCATGCCCGTAAACTAATTCGAACGGTGTTACCCTAGTACTATCCCTTTGTGATGTTCTATATGCCCATAAAACTCTGGGCAACAGATCATGCCACTCTCTTGGGTTATCATCGATTACCTTTGCCAAGGTATTCTTTATAATTTTGTTAGTCGATTCGACTTGCCCGTTAGCTTGGGCATAGTATGGAGTTGAATTCAAAATCCGTATTCCATATTTTTGTGCATACTGGACAACTTCTCTACCATTGAATATAGACGCCTGATCAACAGTAATGGTTTCAGGAATTCCAAATCTACATAAAAGATATTCCTCAATAAAATCAATCACTTGTTTCTGTGAAACACCTTTCAAAGGTATTGCCTCCGTCCATTTTGTAAAATAATCAGTCGCCACTATAACAAATTGGTGCTGTAACGAAGATGCTGGGTGAATTTCCCCTATCATATCGATTGCCCAACCTCTGAACGGCCAAGGTTTAACAATCGATTGCAACTGATGAGCAGGTATCCTTTGGATTGGTCCATGCTTCTGACATTGCTGGCAACCTTTAGCATACTGAATACAGTCAGCTCGAATGTTTGGCCAATAATATCCGTGTCTTTTAATTAACCACCTCATTTTATCACCAGCTTGATGGGCACCACAGGTCCCTTCATGGACTTCTCCCATAATTCTCATTGATTGGTCCTTGTCAACGCACAACAATAATAGACCATCAGAAGTTTTTCTATACAAATCCTGCTCTAATAAAACATAATTGATGGACCTGCACTTGACAGTCCTTTCCACCTTTTCATTAGGATTTAGAAGGTAATTCTTTATTGGAATCATCCAGTCGTCAGAAATATCAATTACAAACACATCCAATCGACCTTTTTCCCTTTCCAATGAAAAGGGTAGATATCGTTTTTGGATTCTAATTATTTTCTCCGTGTCTCCTTCAGGAATCTTAACTCCTGAAGCTGCCTGAGCCATTTGATTGGCCTCACTATTTTGAAGTCTCAAGATGTGCTGAAAGCATATTTCGTCAAAGTTTTGGGCAAGACACTGAACTTTTTCTAGTTGCAGGCTCAATAAGGGGTGATTGCACTTATAATGTCCTGTAATTTGTCGGATGACCAATTGTGAGTCCCCAGAAACTTTCAAATACCGTATACTCAAATCTTTTGCTATTTCCAAGCCTATGATCAAGGCCTCATACTCTGCTTGATTATTTGTTAGGATTCTACTTTCATCAAGTTGAAAAGAAAACTGAAACATTTCTCCCTTTGGAGATGTCAGAACAACACCTGCTCCAACTCCATTATCCGTTTTTGAACCATCAAAAGACAGTTGCCAAGGTCTAAGCTCCAAAAGATGTACCTCAAAGGTATCCTCTTCCAAAGGTAGATTTGGATGCTCAGATAAGAAATCTGCCAAAGCTTGTCCTTTTACTGCCTTTTGAGGCACATATTCAAAGTCATACTCTATTAGGGCTAAAATCCATTTCCCCTGTCTCCCTCTCAAAATGGGTCTAGACAGGATATATTTTATTATATCTGTTTGAGAAATGATCATTACTCTAGCTGGCAAAAGGTAATGTCTTAGTTTAATTGCTGAAAAATATAATGCCAAACAAATCTTTTCAACACATGAATACCTACTTTCACAATCATTTAACCTTCTACTTAGGTAGTAAATTGATTGCTCTCGGCCTTGTTCATTATCCTGAGCTAACAGACTTGCAATCGAATGGTACGTTGCTGATATGTACAACTTCAATGGTTTTCCATTTATTGGAGGCATCAGAACAGGAGGCGTCACCAAAGATTGCTTTAAAGTATCAAAAGCTTTCTGATGCTCTTGTTCCCATCTGAAATCTTTTTCTGACTTCAATTTTAATAATGGGGAGAATGCCATTGTCTTTCCAGATAGATTGGCAATAAATCTTTGAAGGAAATTAATCTTTCCCAAGAACTGCTGAAGCTCTTCTTTTTTGGTTGGTGCCTGTGCTTTCAAAATAGCATCAGCTTTAGTTTTATCAATCTCAATCCCTTTTTGATGCACCAAGAATCCTAAAAAGTTTCCTGCCGTGACACCAAATGCACATTTCAAGGGATTCATTTTTAGATTGTAACGCCTCATCCTTTCCAGAGTCTGTTCAAGATGATGTAAGTGCTCGTCAACTGAATTTGATTTTACAACCACATCGTCTATATAAACTTCCAAGAATTTATGCAAAAAATCATGGAAAATCAAATTCATAACTCTTTGATAGGTTGCACCTGCGTTTTTCAATCCGAAAGCCATAACCACCCATTCAAACGTCCCTATGTATCCAGGACATCTAAATGCTGTTTTATGCGTGTCTTCTTCAGCTATATATATTTGATTATAACCAGCATTACCATCCATGAAGGACAGCATTTGGTACCCTACTGTTGCATCGACTAGCAAATCAGCAACAGGCATTGGATATTGATCCTTTGGTGATGCGGTATTAAGATCTCTAAAATCAACGCATACTCTAACTTTTCCATTCTTCTTTAATACTGGGACAACATTTGAGACCCATTCAACATATTTGACCGGTCGAATAAACTTTGCCTCAAATAAACGTTCCATTTCTTTTTTGACTTGAGGTAAGACATCATCCTTCATTCTCCTAGGTGCCTGTTTAAAAGGTACGTAGTTCTCTTTTATAGGTATTTTGTGCTCAACTAAAGATCTATCTAAACCTGGCATTTCATCATAACTCCAAGCAAAACAATCTTTAAATTTACGCAACAAGTACTTAAACTTTTCCTTTATTTCAATAGGCAAAGCAGCATTTACATATGTGATCTTAGGATCTTCTGGAGTTCCCAAGTTGACTTCTTCTGTGGGATCCTTTACTTGGGCCCCGTCATCATCTAGCTTAGCTGGTGCTGGTTTCAAGTCTGCTAATCCTAACTCTTTCATGTTTAGAGGGCTATCATCAAAAACACATTCAGCCCAATTACAAGAAATAGGCTCATCTGCCTGCAATTTTCTGTCAACAAGAAAAGAAAATAACCTTTTAAAAGTGGCTTTCACAGTAGCCAAATCTTCACATCCTGTGTTCAGTAGGTTTCTAAGCATTAAAAACTTGTTGATCAATTTTGGCAGGCCTTGATATAATGTTAGGCCTGATGAAATCCTTGCTCAGCTCCTGGAACCCTTCCTTGATATATCTGAGGAATTGGCTCTCAGTTACTCCAACTTGATTAGATCTGACTTCTGAGTCTTCTATTCTTGTTGGCCACAAATGTTCGTCGTAGAGATCTGCCTCCACGTTGTTAGTCTCTGCTTTGAATGGATGTCGGTCTGCCCAAAAGACCTCCATTCCCGCTGCTTCTTCTTGCTTTAGAAAGATCAAGGCCTGATGCAAAGAAGATGGCACACAACTATTTATATGAATCCAATCTCTGCCTAGTAAGGCATTGTAATTAGATGAAGAATTGATTACAAAAAACGTTGCATTCATCTTCCTATTTCCAATCTGCAGTTGTAAAGATATGACCCCCTTAGCAGGAGAACACCCTCCAGCGAAATTGCCAACTGTAACCTCTGTTGGGATCAGGTCATTATTGGTTTTGTTCAAAACTTTCAGCATTCGAGAAGGTAAAATATTGACTACTGCCCCATTGTCGACCAACACTTTTGAGATAGGTTGGCCATTCATATGCAGTTTAATATACAGTGGTCTTAAATGCCTTATTGAGGCATCATCAGGTGTTCTAAGAACTACAACACTGTTTCCATGTTTATCCGTCTCAACATTAATGGGCTGTGACTGAGGATGCTTCTCTTTGTCCATTATTTTTACAATCGATTGGGTATTATCCTCAACATCACCTGCCAAATTCATTGGCTGATTTGGTTTTGCCTTAAACTGCTTAGGCAGAACTAAAATCATATTACACTGGTAGTTTATAGGTACTGACCCGAATTGGATTGCGGCCAGGCTTTCTCCAAATGTTGCAGATCTCTGTGGAGACGGTGAAGCATCTTTGATCAGGTCTTCCTGTTCTGACCCTTCGTCAAAGAGATCATCATCATCTGCCTCCATGAGTTTCTGGAATTCCTCCATCTTCTTCTTTAAACTCTGCTTCAATTCTTTTTTACCCTTCAGTTGGGCAGTCGACTGGGGAGGATCTGTAGCATTACTTTCTTGCCCCCCATGCTTTAGGATTACCTGCTTTGGGCCACTGGTTTCTCCTTGCTCCCGGGTCCATACCATGTTTGAAACCTTGGATGGTTCCAATCTTTCTCTTGGTTCGAAAACATGATCCCATGGGTCACCATAAGCCCTGGCTGCAAACTTTCTTTGGAGTCTTCTTTTCTGTGAACTGGATACCTTAGTGTACCAACCCTCTGCTGGGAACTTTGGGTGACTAAGCGTACTCCATTCCTCGTGATCATTATTAGGTGGCATTACCATCCTAGGTTGGTGCCATCCGCGTCCATAAGGTCCTCTACCTCGTGGTGAGGTACCTCTTCTGAAACCAACACCCCTTTGACTAGGGTATCTCCTCTGATTAGGAAATTGGTACCCCGCTGCTTCAAGATCTTGGCAAGAAGGCACCCCAGGCCTTGCAGGCACGACTGGATGTCCCCTGAACAAAAATGGTCCATCATCTGGCCCATAGCAATGCTCTGACTCTATTCTGTTAAAGAGCCCTGGATCTATGCCTTCATAAATCAGCTTGGCTCCCACGTAAATTTGAAGGTCATTTCCTCCCATTGTGTTGAACCTCAGTCCGGACTTGGAGAATGCACTTCTCTGATCTTTTTCTGCTATAATTGCTTCTCCATACTGGACTTCATGCCCACACCTGATGCAGAGGTAGTCGTTTGGGAATCTAGAGGTATGAGACTTTGCTGACTCTTCTTCAGTCTGCATTTGATCCTCCTCCCCTTGCTTTTGTTTCGTCACATTGGAACCCAACCTTTTGGCTAGGCCGGCTGTCACCATGTTCACTTCAATCTTGGGAAAAGGATTGGATTCAATTCCCATGGGATCCTTGTCGCCTTTAGCATACTACAACAATCCCTTCTGGATCAAGTCCTGCACACAATTTCGGAATGTAACACAGTTGTTAGTATTATGCCTAAATGAATTGTGCCATTTACAATATTCTTTTCCTTTTCTATCCTTATCAGAAGGAATAATATGCCCAGGACTCAAAATAATAAATTTTTGTTTCAACAATTCATCAAATATTTGGTCAGCTTGTGCCAAATCAAACGAATATTGTCTATAATTTGCTTGCCCCCCACGCCTATTGGGTTGAGATGAAGGCATATTCATTGGTTTTTCTGTTTTAACCAAAGTGTCACAAATTATAGGGGTCTTTCCAACAACTTGCGCTACATCAATCTCAATATCACCTTCCACATCTTGGTAATATGTTCCTAGAGACGTGTTCCTCAAAAGCTCTTCTTCTTGTAGAATAGCTTCAAACTGAGATGCCCTCATAGAGAGCTCAAACAGATCTTTGAAATTAGATCCATTAAACTGCTTTTTAAAGTTAAACTCGAGACCATCCTGAGCTATTCGAACTATCTCGGTCTCTGGCACATTACAATGACATTGATTTCTTAATCTCTTAAATCTGGTTAAAAACTGTTCTGCCGTTTCATTTGGTTTCTGCTTTAACTTAGCCAAATCGGCAATTGAAACCTCTGGTTCATGTCTGAAATATTGAGCATGAAATTGTTCTTCCATGTCTTGCCATGTGTGGATAGAATTTGCAGGTAAGCTTATGAACCATGTGAATGCTGTTTTAGTTAGCGAATGCGGGAATAATTTCAACTTAAAAACATCATCAGAACCGAGTTCCCCTAACTGTAGGCAAAACCGTCCTACATGTTCAATTGTTGACTGATTTTCTGTACCACTAAAAAGTGAAAGCTCAGGCAATTTATACCCTCTTGGCAAAGGAACATTGTCAACCCAATGTGGGTAAGGCTTTCTAAACATGGGTTTTTCTACCCTGCGTAGCCCTGGTCCGTACACATCTTGGATGACTTCTAATATTTGTGCCCTATTAATATTCATGGGATCTGGGGCTCTAAGGACATTTGGTACGTGAGGTTGTGCAAGAGGGCCATTCTGACCGTTCCCATTGCCAATATTTGGCACATTGTGAACGTACTGACCATCATTTCCATTGTTCGGTCCTACTGGCATAGTATGATATGTATAACTGCCATGATTTGGCAGAGTTTGTGCAGTATTGTATATGTGTTGACCATTATTCATGACATGGACTCCTGTGAAACCAGCCTGAGGACTTTGACTAGAATTTAAACCATGATTCTGACCATTTCCACTACTGTTACCAACTTCATATACAGATGGGACATTCTGGTAAAAACTAGTTGGCTTGATTGTGGATCGTAGAGCAGTTGCTCCTACAAACGGTCGACTGTGCACATTCATATTTGAATCAAATACTGGGTTTGTATATACCTGTTGAGGTGACTGTCTAGGCAAATCTCCAGTTTGCAATTGTTCATGTACTACACCATGTGCATCCACATCTATGACAGATAGGGGTGTAACTACCCTTCTCAATAGGGTAATCAATTCCTGTGCCACTTCGTCTTCTGGGTTAGACAAAACTTGCGCCAACTGCCTGGAAAGGCCCTGTATATCTGTTGGTGCGTTCAAGCCATTTCCTTGGCTATTTTCTGGCACCCTTTGTTCAGGATGCGCCACGTCGTTTTGGTTTTCTAGGCCTTCATTCTGAGGCTCTGCAGGTCGGTCGCCTTGTTTTCTTGTTGCTGGTGCCATTACTTCCAAATTAGTAATGAAGCCCTCCTTCTAGCGCCAAAATTGTTTGTCTATGTTACTGATAGTCGACTAATCGACTAGGGATTGCTGAGTGTGCTGGAAATGTGGGTGTTTGTGGTGGTGGAGTTTGGTTCCTTGCCGTATTTCAGGACTTCTCTGGAAGCAAACTTAATGAAGTGAATGGAGATGAGAGAAGAACAACAAAATGGACTTTATTATTCCTCGGTGTAGAAGTCAATCGACTATGAGAACACAATCGAACAGACGGTTAAATTACAAGCTACTCCTAGAGCAAGAAATGTAAAGTACAGATAAAAGTAGAAGCCTTTGGGCAATTGATTGGGGGGTTCTAAATATCTTCTTTTCTTGTATTTATAGGTTGTCGTCGACTTGAAATTCAAATCATACGGAATTCCCTCCTTCGATTTGAATTAATTGGCTCCATGCTCCCTATTCTTGCTCCACTATCTGCACGAGGTGGTTACTTCTCCATGATCTCACATGTTCCCAACGTTGTAATTATTTCAACTGCCTGCTTGCATTAATTGTCTTACTCACGATCTGCATGTGATGCAAAATTCTGACACGTGTTCAGTCGAATATCAACCGTTTGATCAGTCCATTTTCCCTAACAGGCTTCATATTGCATTATATCAATTGGTCTAAAACGTGTTGACACGTGTAACATTTTGACCCAATCGATTATATTAGACTAAATACTAAATTATGGTGTAAACACCGCCCCACCACGGTCGATATCTTCCCTCCCCTACCCACAAATGATCAAAGTTATTGGGTACAATTTCTTTTCAATTTAATCTCACTAATCAGTGAACCACTTCGGAGATTCCACACTACCACTAAGCCCTCGAAATGTGAGAATAAATTATATATACCGGGGTGTAAACATTGTTTCTTCCAAATCAATTACATTGTCATACGTCATCAAAATAGTGGTATCAATTAATAGAACATAGCGACGTGGTGCAATGTATAATTGATTTGGAGGAAATAAATGTTTATACTGGCGGTATGAATAATTTAATCTCAATCAAAATATTGGACACAAAAATAATTTGAACGTAGACGCCATAGTTTCTTGGGCGTCGTTAATCAATACTCTATTTCTATGCCAAAGTAATGTGGGGTCAGGGATACTAAAAGATTCATTCTCAAACCCTATTCGACGTATGTTTCATAATTATTGAGATTTTAAAATCCTCTTTTGTAATTATGTCCCTTAATTACTGTGATTGAGCCTTCTAAATTAGGAAATGGTTGAAACTTGAATTCCACTAATTTAGGAAGACAATATACACACATATATCTAACTATCTACTTCATGTCTATCGTTAAGATGCCAATTTCTGTTGCAAGGACAATTGAAAAATTGCAAAGGGGGATACCATATGATAAGAAAAAGATCCACTTGGTTAAATGGGATACAATAACAAAAAGCAAAGAATATGGAGGACTGGGGTGAAAAAATTGATTGAACAAAATCATGCTCTCTTAGCAAAATTGGTGGTGGAGATTCAGTAGAGAAAACGATTCCATGTGGTCTAAAGTGGTATGCAGGAAATGTAGCGATCCGGATAATTATTTCATGGAAAATACGTCAATATTACGTGTGGCATTGGGGGTAATTTGTAATTAGTTTCGGGTTGGGGCCAATGTGTAAGAGAGGGAAAATATGTATATATGTATAGGAGTGGGTGGAAATCAAAACAAAAACAAAAAAAAATCAAAACATCTCCTCTCCCCCTCTCTCTCACATCTCCCTCTCTCTCTCTCTATACCCCTCTTCTCCAAACTTCATCTCCCACAATTCCTCCACAAAACCCACATCAAAAACCTTCAATCCTTGCTCCTCCAAGCTGAAATTTCGTGGGTCTAGCTCGGTAGGACTTGGTTTGGCTCGGTTTCAAAGTATTTCAAGATCTAGGGCTCGATTGGATCGGGGAAAGTTCATACGACCTTGAGGTAGGGATTTCTTACGCTTGTTATGTGTTTATATGTTGATTATGTTGATAGATCGTGCTTAAAATCGTTGTTTGAAGCTATCCCTTTCATTTTCGAAAATCTGCAGAACAGGGTCTTCGTTTTTGGGGTTTTATGCCTTCTTAAGCTCAGAATTGAATTTTGGTTTCCTCGTACGAAATAGAGTAGACTTAAAGCCCGTTCTAATGCCGCTATAATCACCCAAAACTGTTGAGAATTGAATTAATGGTGGATTTTTGAAATCAGGTCACAAATATGTCACGTTTTTGTTTGACAGATTCGTGTTGCTTCAATAAATGCTTGTTTAGCCAGATTTTGAGTGCGAATCTGACTAGGGTTCCTTCATATCTTTTGTACTTCGTTCAACTGCGCAACTATCGGGGCTAGAATCACTCAAAAGTATAAATTAAGAATTCGATTTATAGTGATTTTTAGAAGATTGTCCTGCAAATTTGAAAATCTAGGCAGCTTATAGAGCTGCGTTTTTCATCGCTTGTCATGGTTAAACGACGCTATTGGTTATGGGTCCTTATGGGTTTTAAAGATTGGTAAGTTGGTGATATTTTGGCGTTGGAATCATTGAAAAATATTGAGTATGCAATTTTTAATGATGTTGTATAATTGTTTTAACTCAATAATGGGTGTGAGATTGATTATGGATGGATTGTGCATAATGAAGGATGTTTATGGACCTATGATTCGAGTGTTATGGCTACATGTGATATTGAACTTTATATGTATCGTGGTGTGGCATGTCATAGCATATGGACAATGGATGGAGTCGTATCCAACTTTGGATGTCGACGAAGGTTACGGGGCCTATCACTGCCCGGAATGTGGAGTCGCATCCACTTCGTGGGATGTCGATGAGGGTTACGGAACCCAACACCGCTCGGAATTCACGTCAATATGGACGGAGCCCGGTTCACTTTCTTGGTTGGACCTTGGCGAGGGTTACGGGCCTAACATTGCCCGGTGCATTGCTTTGTATCACATATCACGCATTATTAATTGGTTGAGCTAGACTTATGACCTGTGTTGCTTGAGAAATGAAAAGAGAGATAAAGTTGTTAATCTAATGTTTGGCTTGTCATTCGACGTTGAACTGTATCTTGGATTGCTATCCTTCCTCATTGAGCCTCTTGTTCGGTAATTGAATATAACATGTTTTCATGTATTTCATTTCAAGATTTCTCTACGAGCTAGTGAGCTCACACTTAACATTTTCAGGTACAAATCAAGAAAACTAGTTCTTGTTGCATGGAGTGTATGCCTGCAAAGAAAAGGCATCTGTTGTGAGCTTATTGGACGGTTATTTATACGTCTACACTTATAGTCTTTTGGGAATTGGGTAGATGACTCTGTAACCGTATTTTGACGTTTATTTTTGACATTGGAAGAATGTAACTAACTTTGTTATTTCCGCCCGTTAACCTTGATACTTGAACTTTCTCCGATTTATGCTAAACTCAAGGGACCTTTTTGGTAATATGTTATTATTATTTTTTATTAGTATCTTTTTTTTTTAAATATGTTTAAAAAGTGGGGCTTGACAGGAAATATGGGTTATCACAACAAGATTGGCTCCCCAAATTACTGTCTTCAGGCCGAACATCTACAATCTGAAAAGACATCTGTGAAATTAGAAATACGGCTAATTAATGAGGTGGGAAACATAATCCAAGCAAATTTCATAATTCAAGTTAATTCAGAAAGTAATACATTGTTCTGGAAGCACAAATGGCTAGGGGATAAAACGCTGCAAGCGGAATATCCTAGACTTTATCTGGCATCAACGGAAAAAGAGGAGTTGGTTTGTAATATGATCAATATAGAAGGCACAAATTGCTGGGGGATAAAACGCTGCAAGAGAAATTTATTTTTACTGATCAAATTTTTTTTTTTGTCACCCAAACATTTTAATTATGTCACCATCGCAAATCATAATGATCTTCTATTAGAGTTCTTGTATGCACCCATTAGCTTAGCTCCTAGAACCAATTTTTGTTGTTGTGTTTATTGATGTTGGCCTCCATCGTTCTACCTTTATGATTAAACCATTCTATTAGTTGCCGTACGTCGAATTGTCAGCCCCTTTGCATTCCTTCTATTTTTTGAAATCACACAGGCCCTCCTTGATTAACACCGTGGCATGCTAAAGTTACCAACGTCCCCTCCTCTCAATATATCCATTTTGTGAGATTAATGCATTTTTTAAATGATAGTGAATGATATTTTAGCAATGTAATTGAGGGCATGATTGATGTTCTACAGCAGCTTTAAATGATGACCGATTTCACTCATTGAATTGAACTTAAAACAATGCTCAAAAAGACCTCAATAGGACTGTTTGAGAGATTCGAGAGGATCCTATCCCGTTTGCATTCCCAATTTCAATTAAAGACTGTCTGTTTGTCACTCTCTAAGCTCCGAAGTTACGTTAGAGAATTTATCTAGATGATATTTCCTATTTGGAATCTTATTGGATTTTCCTTTGCTACCTTGAATTAAGGGACTGCAAGCTCTTAAGTTAGTTCCATTGTTTCGCCCCCTTTGTTTAGGTCGATGTTGTCCAAGCAAGGGTTGAAGTCCTTGTTCCAAGTGGAGGATATTGCGGTAATGGGGATCTGAGTGTGAGTACTATGTTGTCGACTTCCGTATTGGCTGTTCTTTTTTTCTAAATTGGAGTCTTAATGCACCATTGCATTGTTTGAACCCTGATTCTTAAAGTGGGTTTCCGCATATGGCAAGTTACTTTGAAGAAAACAGCACAGGCTGCGCTTCTGTTCCAGCCTCATGTCGTGGTTACTGTGGATTGCAAGCGGTTCTCATTCCGTCTCCTAAAGCAACCGGGCGGTGATTTTATATAATTTTCGAATTTCAGAAGGAGTGATAAGGATTTCAATTATTCAAACCAAAGCATAAGTGAAATGTTCGAAAGAGGCTGGTATTTTTTTGAGACTGTTCGAACCAAACCCACAAAATTTAGTTTGAAAAGGCGGTATAGAAGTGATCTTGTAATCAGAAATGTTCCAAAGAGGCTGGCATTATTATTAGTAATAGAGCTTCCAGAAATAAGAATTTCCACATTTTTGGTCGCTGGTGGGGCCGTACGTCATTTAATGGCCTTAGAATTTTCAACCCCTTTGAAAATCTTTCCAGCAATTTTTCTGAGAGAAGAACCACAAAAGTCCTTGTAGCCATGGCCCCAGATTTGGAAAGCTTGAAAATACATCTTTTCTCTACATTATTAGGGTGGGTTAAATACTTAGACATCCCTTGAAGTTTACCTCTTTGACTCGCTCACCTCCTCTTAGAATTTTGCGTACAGAAAGAAAAATAATTATTTTTGTTCTTGTTCTTGTTTGAAACTCAGAGAAAAAGAAGGGAGAGTTTTTTATGTTGTTTGTATTTAATTTATTAATTTTTTTGACAAGCAAAAGAGATAATAATAAAGTAAAATTTCACCTGCTCTCTCTGGATACCCAACAACTGTAACTTTCAGTTATTTTCCTTCCCCTGCGCCAACTCTCTCCCTCCCTTCCTCCATCGATCGTTGTCGATCTTCTTACCTCGGACGACCCACTACAATTTGCATCAATTTCTTGCTTCGGGGTTTTTTCTCCTTTACTTTTTTCTCCAATTTCTTTTCTACTTATTTTTTCTCCAATTTTCCAAACAGGATATTTTTTCCTCAAGAAACATCTCTAGAGTCGTAAAAATCGATCTCTGAGGTTCTCCTTTCTCCAATTTCTTTGGCAGTACATATTTTTTCCCTCAACTCTATTTAATTTTGTTTCCCTCTTCATTTGCGTAAGTTTAAATCGGAGTGTCACTATATCCCTGCAAGTCCCCTTCCCCCATGCCGTTGTTTTCCTCCAACAATGCTACATAAACAACATTCAACAACAATACCAACCACAATACTCTCAGTTGGGACCCACATGTAAGTCCAACACGTGGGTCTCACACCTGTGTAAGTATTGTAGTTGGATGTTGAGTACATATCTTTATGGTTCTTCTTACCATTTACTTACAAGCATCACGGTCTGTATCTTCCATTCCCTTTGGAGATTATACACCACCAGTAAGTCCTCAAAGTCATGTGATTTCGAAATAAATTGAACTTAGGCGCGTGTCGTAGTTTCTAGCTGTAATAGGTCTTTTCTAAGTTAATACTGTAAGAACATGTCAATTTTGGGTGATCAGTTTGCCGTTTTCTGTTTTTCTAATTTCGTGGGGTAGTTCTTAAAGTCGGGGATTCGTCTGTGATAAAATTACAACGACCGGCCGCTAGCTAGGGACTCTTGTGGAACCCTCAAAGTCGAGTTTTAGAGAGTGGGATGGAGGTATCTTGTAATTTCAAGAGAAGTACAAACAACTTTCAGAAATAAAAACTTCTCTAATTGTTTAAAAGATAAATGCTTAGTCTGGTCCCGGCCCGTTTGAGTGTGGGAATACCTCTTATATTGTGGGAAAAAAAAATTGCCAAAAATGAATGATTATTAGCTCCTAGAGCCCACATCAATATATGATGAAAAAGGTACCTGGAAGTCTGGAACACAATGTGACAGTGCTTAAGACTCGGGAGTTCTTGATAGTTCTTGTCATTGACACTTTGAAAATGTTGCATTAAGAATTTTCGAAAGTCTAGTCATCCCTAGCACCATGGTATTAATGGCCACTACAACTACCCACCCATAGGCATTGCGGTCAATATCTTCCCACCCCTACCCACATCTGATCAAAGTTATTGGGTTCGATTTTTTTGGATTTGACCTAAACTAATAAGTGGAACCCCTTGGGAGATTCTACACCACCACGGATTATTCAGGTCAAATCAAAAGCAAATCAAAACCCAATAACGTTGATCCTTTGTGGGTAAAGGAGAATATAATTTTACGCACCTTCCCCATTAACTAGTACTAAAGCACATGTCTCCCCTTACATAATAAGATGTTTGAAATTATTTGACATAATGCTAATGACTATCATGGCCTCTTAGTGGAGATGCCTATTTTATGTTCGTTATGTTGTTCTCTTGTTTTAAATTTGACGGTACAAGATGGTTTAATTCTGTATGCATGATTGATAATCCCGTAGCTATCATAAGGAATGCGTTTACGCACATTCATCGCCTGCCAATGAAAAGAAGTTTAAAAAAAGTTATGCATGTCGACAAGAAAATTTAAATGTAAGGTCGATTATTATCGATCTTTGCATATAGGAATTAATTAGCTTGGTGGAATGCCATCTATACTTTGCTAGACGTAGCCTTGAACATAGGAAATCCAAAAATTTGTTTTTTCTAAATAATCACACGGTATTGAGATGTTCTCGTACCCATCGATGATTGATTGTATTATCTTTTTAAAACTTTTTGATCAATCAACTAATCTATTTTCACATAGATTCCTACCTCTACATTTTCTTTACATCAATTGGAGAAAATAATGCTAGTTTTTTTGAACGGTAACTTCCACAAGAAAAATATAGTGACATTTTTAGTTGTTAGTGGTTACTATAAAAAAAATAAATTATCTCCAACTTATATAGACTCGCCACCGCTAGACCAAAAACAATGACCAAGGGTATCTATAACCTTGAGAGTCCAAATTAACAATGCGCCAGAGATACAGCCGAAAAACAGAGATACAGGGGAAAAGACAAGTAAGGTGTTTGGCAATGTAAACTTTAACTGTAAATTTTGGTTTTTGATTCTCTTGAAGTTTGTAACAACCATGGGGTACTGTCTGAGGGATGTCTATGAGGTGTTTGGTAAAATGACGTTGATTTTGGCTTTATTAAGAATTTCCACAAGTCTGTCGACAACGATTAGTCAATATCAAGAATTTCCACAAATCTGGTCACTGGTGGTGACATCATTTAATGGCCTAAGAATTTTCAACCTCTTTGCAAATCTCTCCAACGATTTTTCGGGGCAAATGCTGCCTAAGGGCTAAAAGTCGTTCCAGGCTCTTTCAATTTGATGGAACAGAAACAAAAAGATTAAAATTTGTTGCCAATTCACTCATTAAGATTTAGTAATTTGATGAGAAATAAAGAGAAAAATACTAAAATTATATATATATATATATATATTTTACAGTACAAAGGAGGCTGTCGCAGCCATGGCTCCACATTTGTTACGCTTAAGTTGCATGTTTTCTCTCCCTTTTTTGGCATGACAACTGGCATGCACCCTACTAGCCCTCTTATAGACCACTACGGGCATCATTTTGTTATTGTTTCTGGTATTCCTGTGACAGCAAAAGTTTGATGCATAAAGCTCACTCGAGATGGGTTCCAGGTAGACATATGAGTAATGCACTCCAGGGTCATGGTGGGCATTCAGGTGATTGAATTCATGGCTGCTCATCTAGCTATCTATGCTTCCCTAGCAAGGAGAAATAAATCGAAAGTCGAAACTACACAGTTTGAATTCCATCGAAGATAGGACTTCTAAACATTGAACAAGACATTCAATAATATATGTACAAGCATCAGCTTAAAGTTACTATTACTGAAAAAAGTGGAAGCACACGATAAATTAACCAGAGCTAAGTGTAAGATAGGATAAAGTTAGTACAAACATCCTGAATTAAACATAAGCATAACCACGGTCCTGGATACGACTCCAGCACAACCGTCAATAAAAGATACAAGTCTGAGTTACAAGTTTACACAATCCTACTACATAATTGAAACAAAACAACAACATCCAGACTTCTTCGGCCATTACAAGTTCACACGATCCTACTACGTAATTGAAACAAAACAACAACATCCAGACTTCTTTGGCCGTCAAGCGTGTTCCACAAAATCATAAATTACCTACAACGTTAGTATGTACAATGGCATCTTAAGCACTAGGCTAGTGTGACACAAGATATGACAAACTTACTAGCTTCCATGAATTTATAAGTCAACGAATTCATTTCTCAAAATATAAATCTTTATATCCTACATTTTAGATCCATGTTGCAAACATTTCATTTAGCAAATAATGGCTCAACTAGGCCCATTCATGACAATCACGGGTCAAGTGTTCCATCTCATTAACAACTTAAACACAAAATGTTCAACGTAGTTAGGGAGCCACCCTAAATATAAATATTTGGCGTGACATCACCCACGATCATCTGGCTAGCTATGATCCCTTCTTATTACTTCACGTCACTATTCACTTCCCCTAGTAGCTGGGGCATCGTTGAAACTACATGTCATTAATAGTTATGAATCCCAAATTATCCCAAATTGTAAAAGATGGCATATGTTTCTTATCTTTTTTTCCACGTGGTTCGAAATCCTTGTAAATATTTTTCATATTTGCAACATAATAGCACATGTGAAACAATAAATTCTACCACTAAGCCAAAACAAAGCTTCTCATCCGAGAGCGTGCCGAGCAAACTGGTCAAATGTGCGAGCTATATACGGGTCACTGATGTTCGAACCTAAACACATCAAACCAAACTGATTAAGGTTCACGATACGTCAAACACAAGTTTGTAAGTGCCAAGAGTTTACATATAACGTGTAAGCTAGACTCGAGCTATACAGTATAATTTCTAAAACAGAGCAATCCCGGGAAACCGATGAAAACCCATATCAATTTAACTCAGAAACTAATGTAATCTTACAGGGACATAGACAAAGATGTTAGGAAGACAAGTTGTGAAGAACCTGAAGGCTAAAAATGCCCAGAAGGGAAATGGAGTGGACGGATTCAATAATTCAAAGTACACAAAATCTATCCCGAAATTATCCAAAATGTGAATCTACACCGTTGATTTATCTTCCGAAGTGAATATGTACTATTGATTTATCTTAAGGGATAATTTCGGGGTACGTTTTTTTGTGTACCTAATATTGCTGGGAGGGATTCGAGAGAAAAGGGAGGACTATACAACTAGTTTAGGATATGATTTCGTTCCTCCTAGCCACGCACACACAGTCACGAAATTCTCTCTTATATTTTAGAACTTAGAAATACTAAGAATTTCTATGCCAATAAAATATAGGGTGTTACTATCTATCCCCCTAATAGTTCGTCAAAGACACCTTGAAAATTTTGCATCAAGAATTTTCAAAAGTCTAGTCATCCCTGGCACGTGCCATGGTGTTAATGGCCACTACAAATACCCACCCATTGGCACCGCGGTCAATATCCTCCCTCCCCTACCCACATCTGGTCAAAGTTATTGGGTTCGATTATTTTTGAATTGGAGCTAAACCAATAAGTGGAACGACTTGGGAGATTCCACACCACCACTGATTAGTGAGGTCAAATCGAAAGCAAATCAGAACCCAATAACGTTGATCCTTTGTGGGTAAAGGAGAATATAATTTTATGCACCTTCCCCATTAACTAGTAGTATTGCATATGTCTCCCCCTACATAATAAGATATTTGAAATTATTTGAGATAATGCTAATGACTATAATAGCATGGTAGACCATATTAAATTAACACTATCATGGCCTCTTAGTGGAGATGCCTATTTCATGTTCGTTATGCTGTGCTCTTGTTTTAAATTAAGTTATGTCGACATTTGATTATTACCTTTGCATATAGGAATTAGCTAGGCGGAATGCCATCTATAATTTGCTAGACGTAGCCTTGAACAAAAGAAAGCCAAACATGTTATTTTTAATAATGTATCTGACTTGAGTGATGTTATATATGTAGACATCCACTTACTGTAGTGGTAGAATTGTGCAAACATGTTATTTTTAATTGAATCAACTTATTAGTTTTGCTAACCCCAATTGATTGAGATTCAAGCCTCGATTTGGTTTGGTTAGTTTTGATATAAACATATTTGGCGTTTTCTTCATAGGATAGGATCCTGAAACTAGCAAATGCCAATGTAAAAATTAGCAATTGCAATTTTGACCAATTTAATCAGTATCCATAATTCATAAATCAAATCACCAAGCAACACAATAATAGCCAAAAAAGGTTTTTTTTTTTTTTTAAAAAAGGATAAGTATCCGTAAGAGGAAAACCATGACCTAATCTCCCAGATTGCTATAGATCAAAAGGTTGACAAAATGTTACAAGAGACAACCTTGAAACTAACCCCAATAGCTTAACATAACTCCGCAACTTTGATGAAGCTTCCCAAGCTTCATCTTGATCCCATGGCGCCCACGAGTTCACCAACACGCGATCTCTGCTCAACACGGCTCCAAATCCATTCCGCCAAGGAGAATTAAAGGCACAAACAAATGATATGAAATCTGATGAAGGTTTTTATGAATACAACGATTATCAAGACATAATATATACGACTCTAAAATGCCACTAATGATGAACAAAGAAACAATTAATTTATCTAAGCTCACAAGATATATAGAGGGAAAGGGTTTTCCTCTCAAAGTTGGCTGAGGTCACAACCTTATATCCTAAAGGGCCTTTTACCTCTAGGTCCAAAAAATAGGAAGTGATTCCCAAAATACGCAGCCTGGCATCAACCAATCATAAAAGTGCTTCGGAAAGGTGTCGGGGCAAGATGGGCGTTCTTTGCAGTGCCAGCGCACTATCAGGGTGCTCTGGGGTGCCATTCTATCAATATACAAGAAAGAACTATGAACTAGAACGCGCTCCGGGAGCGCCATCGCCCCTCTTCACCACCTCCCCCCAACCCCGACGTGCTTTGGGGCGCCCCATGCATTCGAGGCAACACGTACGGGAGCAGAGCTGTCTGGAAGCTTAATGCCTTTGAAAAAGTTTCGCACGAAGAAACTGATATGTTTAATTGGATGAAGTGCTCAACAGATTAAGTGCCTTAGAAATTATTTCGGGATTGTGATTTTACTGGTTCAAGCCACATATTCAATAGAATCATGAAATATACTCAAAAAAATTGGGGCAAACTCGGTGATGATATCAAAATTCCAACGAGCAAAAGAAGCCACAGTCCGGCTTTTAATCCTAGTAAGTTATCTTCCAGCTTAAAGACGGCGAGATTAATTGAACCTATGTTCATGAAGATAATACGAGCATAACAATATGCGAACCAAATTGACCATTGGATAGCAATATTTCGCCAGCTTTATCTCATTCGACCTGAGAAACATAACTGCAGCAAGCATAAGCAAGTACAAGTCAAGGACATTCATGGCCTGGGTTCGGCTTTGGGTCGTGGTCTAAAACAACGCAAGCTCTGAAAAATATACACATTGGTACGTACAATGCGAAAGACACCTTGCATTCAACCTCTAAATTCTCCATCCTCTAACTTGTCCAAAGGAGTTACCAAGATATAGATTCTTCTAAAGAAACAAAATGGTACCAAAGATTTTGCTACGTAGAACTCAGTTTTAGCAGTTGGGAAACCAGCTCCAGTAGTTTCAAAAGCAGTTTTGGCAATTTCAAAGCCTATTTCAGAAGTTGAATAGCAGTTTCTGAAATTAGAATACCGGTTTCGGCAACTTATAACCCTGTTTCAGCAGTGGAAACCAGTTTCTGCATACATCATAAGAAGACAATACGAAATACACCAAACATTAAGAGACGGTAAAGAATTGTGATAAGGAGATGAGCACAGTTGAGTTCAGTGTATGTCATTTTTGAATTATTTTTCTTTTCTTTCTGTTCATTTCTTTTTCTTTTTTTTAGCTTTTTGAAGAAATCATCTATTTGTTTTCTGTTCTAGAAGTTTGTAAAAAATAAAAGGATTGAGGACATAAAAGGATTGTGTCTGCACATATCAATTCTTGTGTTCCAAAAATACAAATACGAATGAAAGTAACACAATTTCATTTGTTCTTATCACAGAGTACTGTATGAGTACAGTTTAGCCAGTTCACGAGTAGAGAGTAAGGAATTCGATTGTATGCATACAGGCTGTTTATATGACAACTGAACCTGCATTCCCCTAACTTCGGTGGCTTATTGTTCTCCTCAAAATATATGAAGTCTAATTCACCACCCCTGCTTTTGCTTGCTCCAACATTGTCAAAGTGATTGGAATTTTGCTTGCTCCAACATTGTCTAATGGAAGGTGGATTGTTCTCCCAGCACTAATCAAGATATGCCTGTGTTGGCTCGGATGCCCCGAGTTATCAACATTGCACATCTAGCTATCCATGTCGCCCTAGGAAGATAAAACGATGGAGGATTAACACCAAAGTGAAAAAAGGGAGAGGATTTTTCGATACCATTGAAGGACAAACTTTCAAAACTTTGAGTAAGATCGTTAACTGTTTACCTTCAACATATTGTTCTTGACTAGATGAAGCTCTTGGAGTACAGAATTTATGCTCATTCGATCTTGTGGGGACTTTGTAGAACATGCCAATCCTATTTTTACAATGTGGATTAAACATTCAACCATTTTGCTGCCATGTCTCTCCTCGGTTAAAAGCATGGGGTCTACAATCTCCATCACACGATGTGGAAAAGCAATCTTTGCAAAGTTATGAAGATTAAGGTCTACTACAAATATTTCGTCAGTAGGTCTCTTCCTTGTAACCATCTCCAACAACAAGATTCCATAACTATAAACATCTCCACTAGTTGACATCTCGCTTCCAAGACCATACTCTGCCATTTGAAAAAATCAAACGTTAGAGCAAAATGATCTTTCTTTAACTTCTTCAGAAAACAAAAATGATGCGAAACGAAAGCAAAAACTTGTTCGTATTACATCATTTGAGTTTTGCAAATATGAAACTAGGCCATTTACACTAACATGTGTGGATACCTTTCTTGTTTATGTAACAGAAAAGAATTGGCTTTGGTTTGTTCTAAGATAACCAAACCAAATTCCACACAACAAATCTCATTTCATTGATATAGAGATAACAACTGATTTAACTGGCAATCCTTCACGGTGTCTAATCTGCCGAATGTATTGAAATTCCGTGATTTTGAAATTAGAAGAAGCATATTCAAAGTAGAAAGTAGATATATAAAGCGCTTTTTCTTACCTGGAGCTGCATATCCAATGGTTCCCCTTATTGCAGTAGAACTACTTGTACTTGGAGTGTGATCGAGCTCCGCACAAAATCTAGCTAGACCAAAATCTCCGACATGGGCAACCATGTTACCGTCAAGAAGGATATTACTCGGCTTCAAATCACAGTGAATAATTGGCCTTTCGCATTGTTGGTGAAGATAATCGAGTGCACAAGCCACATCAAGGGCAATGTCTATTCTTTGTTGAAGATTGAGTCCCATGAACTCACGTTGGCCATTATTTGCGTTTGGAATTGAATGCAACCAATTATCTAGACTTCCATTTGGCATGAAATCATAAACTAGAGCTTTAAACTCATTCCCTTGAAAATCCACACTAGAACAAGAAGTTATGATTGAAACCAGGTTTCGGTGTCGAATATTCCTTAAGGCTTCGCACTCTGCCATGAAACTCTTGGTAGCGCCACGAGTTTGGAGGTCAAGTACTTTGACCGCAACAATTAACTCCCCATTTTGTTCAATAACACCTTTATACACATGGCCAAAACTACCAAAACCAAGCAGATTCGTCGAAGAGAAACCTTCAGTTGCTTTGAGAAGTTCTCCATAAGAGACTTTCAAGAACGGATCTTTCGACGATGAACCAACAGATTTGGTGTTTGTTTTCTTCTTGAACATACATATGATGAAAGATACTGCGGTTACTCCAATGACTACCGAAGCTATTGTGATTGCTAAGGTGTGCGAAAGTGACATCTTGTTTCTCGATTTTTTCATGGTGCATCGAGCTAGTTGTAGTTCAGGAATGCCACCACAAAGCCTATAATTTCCAGCAACAGATATTGCACTTGCATTTGTGAAGACCCCTCTCATTGGTAACTCTCCTTCAAAATTGTTGAAGGACAAATTGAGATTCTTCAAGGAAGAAGTCCCTAAGAATCCTGGAATTTGACCTGATAGGTTGTTGTGAGAAAGGTCCAAATTTTGAATACCTCTCAAGGATTCCATTGATGAAGGAATAGATCCTTGAAATGAATTTTTCTGCAAATACAAGTATTCAAGGCTACTACAGCTTCCAAGAGTCCCAGGAATTTCACCAGACATAACATTCTCAGAGATGTCGATTTTTGCTAAATTTTTGAGGTACCCTACCTCTGGTGGCAGGGATCCAGACAAACGGTTGCGAGAAAGATCCAAAGCAATTGATAGAGAAGAGACCATCAAAAGTTGTCTTGGAATGCTCCCATTAAGGTTATTTTCATCAAGTGTTAACTCTAACAAATTTCGACAGTCTCCCAGACTCGAGGGTATGGCTCCTTCTAGTTTGTTTTTCTCCAAGTAAAGTTTGATTATCATTGACAAGTTTCCAATAGACTCTGGAATTTCACCTGAGATTGTATTGTTTGAGAATACCAACAATTGCAACTTATGAAGGTAACCTATGCTACTGGGAATTGAACCTGTGAATAGGTTATTTTCCAAATACAAGACTTCCAGATTCACAAGTTTTCCTATTGTTGATGGAATAGATCCATATAATTGATTACCACCTAGTCCCAACTGAGAGAGAGAGATTGATAAATTACCCACAGAAGCCGGTAATAAACCTCCAAATTCGTTATTATCCAAACCCAACCATTCTAAATTGCTACAATTGATCAAAGAACTAAGAAAGGATAGTCCATTAGAGCCCCTAGTTAAAAAATTGTTATCAGATAGAATCATCCAACGGAGGTTTCGTAGGCTTCCGAAATCATTTCTTACTTTTCCAGTGAAATTGTTTGTATTCAATTCGAGTAGAACCAACTGTGAACAGTTGGATATTGAAAGAGGTAGGGGACCATTAAAATAGTTGGCGTATAGCTGAAGGGCCTTAAGGTGGGGGAACATGAAACCGAATGTTGGCGGAAGACTACCCGAAAGTCGATTATAAGGCACTGACAATCTAACTAGTGACGATAGATTGTATAAGGAAGGAGGAATGGTACCTGAAATTTGAGTGGCACCCAACCAAAGTTCTCTTAAACTTTTCAGTTGACCCAAGGCATTTGGAATACTTCCTCCTAACGGATTTGCAGCAGCACTAAACTTTATCAGCGAAGTAAGATTCCCAATCAATGGATGAATTCCGCCTGTCAAATTGTTTTCCTCAACGTAGAGTGATACGAGTTTCGGCATTGAATAAGGCAGTTCTTTTGGAAACTCTCCAACTAGCTTGTTTCCGCCTACATTTAGGAACATGAGATTTGAGCAACGAGATAGGCTCGTTTGAATTGTACCTTCCAAACCATTCAAGCTCAAATTCAGTATCTGTAACCTGAAAAGATTACCCAATTCAATTGGAACTTCACCTATAAAATTGTTGTCAGAGAGGCTAAGCTCCCGGAGAAAACTAAGGTTTCCGATGTAGGGAGACAAGGAACCCGTTAAACCTCTAGACGTGAGGTCTATAATGGTGACTCGTTCTTGTCGACGGCCGCATTTGACACCTTCCCAGTGACAGAAATGGAGAGACTCATTCCATGAGCTCAAGGCCTGTTGATATTCTGGAAAAATATTGGACTTGAAGGCCAATAATGCATGGAAATCAGTCTCGTTGCTAGCCACATTAATGGTGTTAACAAGACTACGGGATGATGTTGTGTCAAGGGCAAGGGCTTTGATTTGAAGCATTGGGATGAGAGAGAGAAATAAGGCTAGGAGAGAAATAGAGAAAGATTTGGTTAAGAGACTCATCTTGGTGTGTGGTTTTAGTTCTCAATTGGAGTATGTTCTAACTATTTTAACTATTATAAGGATTAAGGAACATGAACGTCCAAGTCCAATCACATACTGGTGCAAGTCTATGTTTGGGCGTGTAGAGTTTGATGGAAATTTCTAGTGGCAGACTTGTGTACCAGTAGTACATGTGGTCTTTGGTACGTGGAATTATCAAAGGAAAATTAGGTTGAGTTCCCCAACATACCCTGGGCTACATCTTATTACTATAAGCTACTTTACTTCCTAGAAAAACCCTTTAGTCCCAAAAGTTGATATATGTACGCGAGGAGAATGATCTGTTCTAAAATTCGTATTTTTGGGGGCTAGGGAAACTCACCCTTAAATTCCTTCGGTTTAAGAAGAGGACATTGATTTTGGCATTTACTTCCCTACCCCTATCTCTCGAAGTTCCTCCAAACTCAATTTTGAAGGTTATAACAGAGTTCTATTGAGAAAATATTTATTAAGAATAAGCTTGATCATTTTTCTATCGATGTTCGACCAAATTGATTCACACGGAAATGTTCTTTATATAGGCATGTACGAAATAAACTGTTGGAATTAATAGTATTTGGGAGTCTTACGAAACCCACAAAGTCGAGTTTGAGAGCAAGGGAGGGACGGAGGTGATCTTGTAATTTCCAGAATTGTGCCAAAGAGGCTGTCATTATTAAGAGGTTTTAGAAACAAAAATTCCCACAAGTCGGTCAAAAAAATTTTGGGGTTATCAAGAATTTCCACAAATTTTTGGGGTTATCAAAAATTTCCACAAGTCAGTCAAAAAAAATTTGGGGTTATCAAGAATTTCCACAAATTTTGGAGTTACCAAAATTTTCCACAGGCCAGTCGAAAAAAATTTGGGGTTATCAAGATTTCCACAAATTTTGGGGTTATCAAAAATTTCCACAAGTCAGTCAAAAAAAAAAATTGCGGTTATCAAGAATTTCCACAAATTTTGGGGTTATCAAAAATTTCCGCAAGTCAGTCAAAAAAAATTGGTTGTCATCAAAAGAATTTCCACAAATCTTGTGTAACGCCCCGAATATTTGGAACGTTAACAGAGAAATTTCATTGATAAACTAAGTAGAGTCTAGCTCAATATTACAACATAATTCTCCCAAGAGTACTTTATTAAACAAAAGGAGGGTAGACTAGGGTTCCTATCTACTGCTCCGCCTCTTCTTCCATTCTGGCCAGCTCCTCGGCTCCAAAGGCTTCCAAGGCGTAATGCTCACCCTGTTCGTCTATGAGGTCTGACACATTATACCGGCGTCGCCACCAATATAATATGTCAGGGTCACCCAAGGTAACACCGTGAGCTTACAAAAGCTCAATAGAATATCCAAACCCACTAACCCTTAACTTACAACAATATATCATAAAATCGAACAGAGTACAAGCAAGTTTAACAAAAACGATTAACGATAGCACATCCATATTCACCATTCAAGTATCGTTGGTGTCCATATTTTTCTATGTTTCTCCTACGCGACTCATCGTAGACCGTGTCTCCACTTTTCACTTTTCACAACCAAATCAACATTTTAAAAATCCGTTTTTTTAACACACCCAACCTCGGTTCCGCCGTTCCGGGTTCCCGAGTATCCTCACAATGGTTCCGCCGCACCGGGTTCCCATTGGCACACATTTGCATTGGCTCCTCTCCGCGGATAACCAAGCCACATACCCAACCTCGGTTCCGCCGTTCCGGTCTCCCAAGTATCCTCACAATGGTTCCGCCGCACCGGGTTCCCATTGGCGCACACTCACGCATACATTTCCCATAATGCCGTCAACATTGGTCATTATGTAGTTTCAAAATATTTCTTCCTTCGAAACACATTTTTCTTGTTAACCACACCCTAGGTGTCATGTTTCTATTTTCTCGATTTTCGTGTCTCGTTCTCATGCATAGACTCCGCGGTAGGACCTTTTTACAAACATAAATCATTTGTTGAAATCTTGAAACTAAACTAGTAAGATCATCCAATTCTATGTTAATAATCATGCTCATAAACATCCCAAAGATCAAAATACGAATACTTATATTCAAGTGTCAAATTCCATCTTTCGAAAGCCGTTCTTTCTTTCTTTTTGAGAAATTCAATACAACATATGTTTATTTAAGACTAAGTCATTTATCTAACATGCTCATACTTCCATTAGCAAGATAAACTTATTGATAATCATGCATTTTAAACGATAGATAACCCTATCTACTTGAAACTTAAATAATAGATAACCTTATCTACTTATGAAAAACGATAAGGATATTGATTTTTTGGAATCGAGAACATTCTACTTATACTTAGGGAAGTAAGGAGAGAAAATCTACCTTGATCCGAAACTTAGTCGGGGCCGAATAAGCTAGTTGGAAAATTTCCTACGGGCAGTGAAAACTTGCAATCTGGACCGAACTTCGGACGGCAGTAACTCGGTCAATATTTGGCCGAATACGATCGTTCTTGGGTTGAAAATGAAGCTCTCGAAGTGCTCTACGACTTTCGGGAAGGAAGTTGGTCCTAGAAACTACTTTAGGTAGGAGAAAAATGGTGATAATGAGAAGGCAGTTTGCTGTCTGGAAGTAGGAAATCCGAGATTTTTACTGAACTTCGGACGCCGATATCTTTGTCATTTCTTCACCGATTTGGACGGTTCTTGGGTCTAACTTGAAGGTTTCGAAGTGCTCTACGACTTTTCCGAAAGGAGTTGGTTCCAAAAACTAACTTAAGAAGGAGAAAACTGAGGATTTCCCAAGGACAGTAGGCTGCCTGGAAGAAACAGAATTGGTTTTTAGAGAGGAATGAGAGTAAGGGAGTGAAGGTGTGAGTTGAAACTTGAAGTGGGCTTGCTATTTATAGGCACAAGTCTTGGCTCCCTCCTCCCCCTTATGGCCGGCCCCTCCCTCTCTCATTTCTCCCATAGACTTGCTCCATAGTCTTGTCATTTCAAGACCTTAGTCCAAGTCCTAGCCTTTCCTCATGTGTCAATCCAATAATAGGTCAATCCTAGGTTATAATGAGGATTCCATGGCTTGTCAAATCCTAGAATGGGTTGGCTTGTAAGAAAGAATAACATCATTGCACTTTGGAAGACTAGAAATGGGTTGGAAAGTGGTTTAGTCATGAGTTGTCAAGTGATAGCTTGTGTGAGTGTCCAAATTTGCACACACACACTCCCTCTCTCCTCCCCCATCCGGCCCTCTCTCTCTCTCCCACTCTCTCTCTCTCTCTCTCTCTCTCTCTCTCTCTCTTTGGTACATATATATGTGTGTATATATATATATATATATATGTATGAGTGTCTAGGAAAGTAAGTCTAAAGTTATTAGGTTTAAGGCTTAAAATCCTAGGGTTGCATGCATGCATGGCTAGGTTAACTAGTCTTGGAAGCAAAATGATGAGGTTTCTTGGCTCATGATTTTGTATGGTCAAATCAAAGCCTTATTGGCAACTTGATAAACAATGACCAATGGTCAAAATTTTCCCTAGCATTTAAGGACCAAAGGGTAAAGAAATATTAGGATTTGAAATGACTTGTCATGGGGTATAATGATTACCCCTAAAAGTCTAAGGGTTCAATTAGGGTTCGGGGGGTTCAATTAGGGTTCGGTTTGTCCAACTAGTCGGTTGGAAAATAACTCTACTAGTCAAGTAGGGTTTTTGATCATAAAAAGAATTTTAAAGGACTAAAACTTAATTATGATGAATTATTGGAATTAAAAGAAATATTTAAAGTAACGTCAAGTAATTAAAAGAAATAACGACATTTAAATGAAATTTTTATTTAATAAAATTTAGAGTCGTTACAAACTATCCCCCTTAAACAATTTCGTCCTCGAAATTAGGTGCACGCTCGGATTCGAACAGGTGAGGGTAGTTCATCTTCATGGTTTCTTCTCTCTCCCAAGTGGTTTCTTCGGAACCGCGGTGCTTCCACAAAACTCGTACCAACTTTACAGTCTTGTTTCTAATTGTCTTCTCGCTTCGGTCCTGGATTTCTATTGGTTCTTCTTCGTACGTCGCATCTTCTTCAATGGTGAGGTCTTCCCAATTAAGGACATGCGTGGGCAATGCGAGATACTTGCGGAGCATGGAAACGTGGAACACGTTATGTACTCTATCTAGCTGCGGTGGCAGCGCTAGACGATACGCAACCTTCCCAATTTTCTCCACGATGTCGAAAGGTCCAATATAGCGTGGTGACAACTTTCCCTTTTTCCCAAATCTGATGACTCCTTTCTTTGGTCTAATCTTCAGGAATATATGATCTCCAACTGCGAAGGCCAATGGTCGGTTCCTTTTATCTGCGTAACTCTTCTGTCGGCTCTGAGCGGTTTGGATTCTTTGCCTGATGGTCTTGACTTTTTCCGTGGTATCCCGTACTAAATCGGGTCCAATCAATCCCGTTTCTCCAGCATCTGTCCAGCAGACTGGGGATCGACAGGGTCGACCGTATAGAGCTTCATACGGTGCCATCTCGATACTTGCTTGGTAGCTGTTGTTGTAGGCAAACTCCACCAATGGTAAGTGCTGTTCCCAACTCCCGGAAAAATCCAAAGTACAGGCTCTCAGCATGTCTTCCAATGTCTGAATAGTCCTCTCCGTTTGTCCATCTGTTTGTGGATGGAAGGCCGTGCTAAGTCTCACGTCCGTTCCCAATGCCTTCTGTAATCCTTTCCAAAAGTGTGACACAAAACGTGGGTCCCTGTCGGATACAATCGAGATAGGTACTCCATGTAGACGTACAATCTCTCGAATGTATAACAGGCTCAACTGTTCCACGTTCTCTGTCATCTTAACAGGTAGAAAATGCGCAGATTTGGTGAGTCGATCCACGATCACCCAAATGGCTGTGTTGGACTTGGCGGATCTTAGTAATCCAGTTACGAAATCCATCGAAATGTGCTCCCACTTCCAAGTCGGTATTGGTAGTGGTTGGAGGTCTCCTCCCGGTTTCTGATGTTCCGCCTTGACTTGCTGACACACTAGGCAGGTTGATACAAATTGAGCTACGTCCTTTTTCATTCCTTCCCACCAGTATGTTCTTCGCAGATCATGATACATCTTTGTACCGCCGGGGTGAACTGCGAAGTTCGAATGGTGAGTTTCTCGGAGTACAGCTTCTCGGAGGGTCCCAATATTAGGTACGAACACCTTTCCCTTGAATCTCAGGCTGTTATCTTTTTCGATCGTCCATCCTGGTAGCGCCTTTCCTTCTCGGATTCGATACCTGATGAACTCACAATCTTGTTCAAAGGTTTGGGCTAGGAGAATTTCTCGGTGAAGTGCTGGTTCCGCGATGAGAGCATACAGACGTGCGTTCCCATTTTCGGATGATGGTCGCAGATTGAATTCGTTAAGGGTATCTACCATCTCCCATTCTTTTATGGCTGTCTTGACCTTCTGTGCCCTATCCTTTCGGCTTAGAGCGTCAGCTACCACATTGGCTTTGCCAGGGTGATACTGAAGTGTAAACTTGTAGTCCTCCAAGTATTCCATCCATCGACGCTGCCTCAGGTTCAGCTCCCTCTGACTGAAAAGGTATTTGAGGCTCTTGTGATCGGTGAAGACTTCGAATTTTTCTCCCCACAAATAGTAACGCCAAGATTTAAGGGCGAATACTACTGCAGCCAATTCGAGATCGTGCGTGGGGTAATTCCTCTCGTGGGGTCGAAGCTGTCGTGATCCGTAGGCTACAACTTTTCCATTTTGCATTAGCACACATCCCAAGCCATCTCTTGACGCGTCACAGTAGACTGTGTAATCTACGCCTCGCTCGGGAATGATGAGTATTGGTGCACTGGTTAGCCTCTTTTTCAGTTCCTGGAAAGACTTCTCGCATGCTTCATTCCATTCCAGCTTCACTCCTTTCTGGGTTAGCCTGGTCATTGGTTTGGCTAGGGTTGCGAAGTCCTGTATGAATCTTCAGTAGTATCCAGCTAGTCCTAGGAAACTCCTGATTTCGAATACCGAGGTCGGCTGTTTCCAATTCAGTACTGCTTCAACCTTACTTTCGTCCACTGCAATCCCGTCTTTGGATACTACGTGTCCCAAGAACTTAACCACTTCTAGCCAAAACTCGCATTTACTTGCCTTGGCATAGAGTTGGCTATCTCGGAGTACTTGTAGTACTATCCGCAGGTGTTTCTCATGCTCCTCCTTGTTAGCGGAGTATATCAAGATGTCATCAATGAACACCACTACGAACTTGTCTAAGTAGGGTTGGAAAATCTTGTTCATGAGACACATGAATACTGCCGGAGCGTTGGTCAGTCCGAACGGCATTACTACAAACTCGTAGTGTCCGTATCTGATGCGAAAGGCTGTTTTGGCAATGTCTTCCTCCCGGATTCGTAGCTGATGATAGCCTGATCGAAGATCGATTTTTGAAAAGCAGGTTGCTCCTCTTAGTTGATCGAATAGGTCATCGATCCTAGGCAACGGGTATCGGTTCTTGATTGTGACTTGGTTTAACTTCCTATAGTCAATACACAGTCGAAGTGTTCCCTCTTTCTTCTTTACGAACAATGCAGGCGCTCCCCATGGTGACGTACTTGGCCTGATAAATCCTTTGTCTAACAATTCCTGCAATTGGGTCTTGAGCTCTTTTAGTTCTGCAGGGGCCATACGGTATGGTGCCATTGAAATTGGTGCTGTTCCTGGTTGGAGCTCTATAGAGAAGTCTATTTCTCTTTGAGGTGGTAAGCCAGGAAGTTCTTCGGGGAATACATCGGCGTATTCGCACACGATGTGTGGAAATCCCAATTCCATTCTGTCGGTTTCGTCCATTTGGAGACTAGCTAGCCATCCAAATAGTTGATTCTGCCACCTTGATCTTCCCGTCGTCGAACTCGTGGTTTGTCTATCCCCCTTAAAACGGAAACGCGTCCCTTCTGGGGTATAAGCCGTCACTGTCTTCTGATGACAGTCTATGACTGCTCGGTGAGCTGATAGCCAGTCCATTCCTAGGATTACGTCGAAATCCGCCATGTCTATCACTCTGAGGTCGCATGTCAGATGTAAGTTGGTTACTTCTAACTCGCACCCTCTATACACTAGATTGACAGTTATACTTCCCCCCAACGGTGATGTGACTTTCGTACTTGTACCTAGGGGTTCTGTTTCTAGTGCTAAAGCAGTTAAGCAAGCAGAAGATATGAATGAATGTGATGCGCCAGAGTCAAACAAGGCTTGCACGCAGGTACTGTATAGTAATAGCGTACCTTGGATCACAGAGGGATCCTGTTCTTGCTCCTCAGTCTGTAGCGCAAAGATCCGCCCTCCAGTACTCTGCGGTGCTCCCATGGGCTGCTTCCCTTTGTTCTGCCCATTCTGCTGCTGTGCTGGGCCTCCAGAGTTTGGTTTCACAAATCCCGCCTGTCCAGGTTGTTGAGCTCTCTGATTTCCAAAGCTCCCATTCCTTTCTCTCGGAGGATGGGGGCATTCACGCTTATAGTGGCCCATGGCCTGGCAGTTGAAGCATTGAACCGAAGCTTTGTTTTGGCCGACTCTCTGTGGCTCACCACGCCCTGGTGCAGTAGCCCTCCAAGGTTGGTTGTTCTGATTCGGGATAAACGGCTTAGTAGGGTAGGGTCCACGGTTGTTGCTGGATGGTTGGGTTCGGATTGGTCCGCCAACGTTGCCTGTTGCCTTCTTCCATCGAGTCTTGAAGTCATTCTCCTCGCTTTCCAGCCGAAGAGCACACTTCACGACATTGGAATAGGTGGGGAAAGCTTGATCCACCACAGTTCTTCTAGCGGTGGTCAGCCCCCATTCGAACCTTCTTGCTTTCTTGTCCTCGGTTGCGATGGCAGTTTGGGCGTAACGAGATAGTTCCTCGAATTTGGCCGCGTACTGGGTAACGGTCATCGTTCCTTGTTTCAGGTTTAGGAATTCTTGTTCTTTGGCCAGACGAAGGGGCGTGGGGAAGTACTTGTCAAGGAACAGTGCTTCAAACTCGACAAATGTCATGGTGTCAATGTCATGAGTTGCTTCCATCAGATCCCACCAGTATCGGGCTTCTCCCTTTAGCTGGTAGGTGGCCAAGGCCACACGGTCTCCATCCCGGGTGATCCCTAGGGTTCTGAGGATCATCTTGACCTCATTGAGCAATGTCTCGGCTATGACAGGGTCGGTGTCTCCATGAAAAGTCGGGGGTCGTCGCTTGCAGAACTCGTTCATTGCTTGAGTTCTGCTTATTGGTCCGTCGTTATGATTTTGGTTTTGCCGGTTGGCGTTCAGGGCAGTTATGAACGCTTGCATGATCTGGGCTAGGTCGGGATTGGCGTTTGAGGGTCCTCCGTTTTCGTGTCCTACTCCATTGCGTGTGTTCACCATCTAGGAGTAAAAATTGAAAAAGGGAGTTTAGTCTACTTTAACATTTTTTTTTTTTTTTTTTTTTTTTAGCAAAGGCATATCTAGTACAAAGCTAAAGGCAATTTATCACATAGTATGCAACGGTACTCTTTTGCTAAAAGCAACTTTTTCATAGATAAACAAAAGGTTACATTCAAGAGCATAGAGTTCTACTATAAAGCAAGTAGACTTAAGACAAGATTTCCTTAACACAAGATGAAACGATCCTACAAGGCTTTTACTACACGGCCTTACAGCTTACAAAGCTTTATTCTACTTCGTGGCCTCGATTTCTAGGGTAGATTGATTCCAAAGACTTCTCTCAGCCACATCTTGTAGCTTCTCTCAGCAGCGGTCTCCTCTCTAAGAAGACGCTCACGTTCTTGTGCGAGCAGTTCTTCCATGGTCGGAATGGTTGGTTCCTCCACTGGCTCTGGGTAGTACTGGGAGAGGTTCAGCATTGCAACTTGCAATTCGGGATCAGACGTGAAGTAGTCGTATGGTGGTTCGAAGTGCTGTATCGGTGGTGCAGGAACTTGCTCAAAGTTCTGCACAGGTGGTGCAAGGACTTGGGCAGGTGGAGGGTTCTCGGGAGCTGCAACTGATGGTGGTATCTCCCAAGTGATTGGGCCTCATAGAGTTCCATGTCACTCTCCGGTGGGGGTGTTGGCCCCGGGTACTCTGGTGCTAGTAGTGATCGATAGTTGGCCAAGACTCGTGGGGCGAAAGGCGGGCATCCTCCTTGTGGTCTACTCGACATCTATCAATAAGGAAAGTTATATATTAGACTTAACGGTGTATCAAGTAGATAACATATAAACAAGAGAAATAAGTACACATAAGCACATGGTAGAAGAAACATACGATTTTCATTACTTAAGGAAATGAGTACAACATAGTTGGCTTGTAATAGCCTAAACTTCATACAACATTTCGATTATAACAAAAAAACTTAATCCACATGCTAAGCCTTCCTAACAAGCCTAGAAGGTGTCGGGAAATTCAACCCTAACTGCACCTATGTCGGTTTCGTAAGGTGGGGGTGGTACATCTCCCGAGTCAGCGGATATGTCTATGAAGTCGGGCATGACCCATGCTGGATCCTCCTCTAGAATTTCTAGCTCATCGTCCGATCCCCACTCTATTGGATCCTCCTCCTCGGGATCTTCTTCCTCGGGGTCTTCTTCCTCGGGATCCTCCTCAGGATCCTCCTCAACTTCCTCCATCATGTTGTCGGGGGGTGCTATGGGAGCGGGGGCAAGTGCTACTTCAGCATCATTTCCCTCAATTAGGAACTCCACGTCATTGGGGGGTGCTATTTAGATTAGGACGGGTACGGCCTCGGCGTTCTCCTCCTCATCTATGGGAAGTATGAGGGTGCCATGTTCTTGGTAGTGATCATAGGTGTAGGGAAAAGCATAGGGAAAGTAAGGATCCCCTACGAGTTGGTTCGTCATTGATCGCAAGGTGCTTGCAAGTTGGTGAGCTTCAGCTAGGAGGTTGATTTCATAGGGATTCATCTACAAGAAAAAGTTTAACCTCAATTAGTAACATCTTAGGGCAAGGTTTACTAATTCCTAATGAAATACTTTAAATCTTTGGTTCCACATTCGATTCTTGATTTAAGTCATCATCCAATTGTTCGGGAATTCCCAGCTCGGCTGTACTGCCAATTCCGCGCCTTGCTTCAATCCGAAGATTGTTTTGACAGAATTCCACCCAATTTGGGACGGTAAACTTAAACTCAATTCACGTTTGTGCAACGGTCAAACTATCTCATGGTTCTACCCATTCTACCCATGGCCGAGGTTTTGAACCTAAAGCTCTGATACCAAGTTGTAACGCCCCGAATATTTGGAACGTTAACAGGGAAATTTCATTGATAAACTAAGTAGAGTCTAGCTCAATATTACAACATAATTCTCCCAAGAGTACTTTATTAAACAAAAGGAGGGTAGACTAGGGTTCCTATCTACTGCTCCGCCTCTTCTTCCATTCTGGCCAGCTCCTCGGCTCCAAAGGCTTCCAAGGCGTAATGCTCACCCTGTTCGTCTATGAGGTCTGACACATTATACCGGCGTCGCCACCAATATAATATGTCAGGGTCACCCAAGGTAACACCGTGAGCTTACAAAAGCTCAATAGAATATCCAAACCCACTAACCCTTAACTTACAACAATATATCATAAAATCGACAGAGTACAAGCAAGTTTAACAAAAACGATTAACGATAGCACATCCATATTCACCATTCAAGTATCGTTGGTGTCCATATTTTTCTATGTTTCTCCTACGCGACTCATCGTAGACCGTGTCTCCACTTTCACTTTTCACAACCAAATCAACATTTTAAAAATCCGTTTTTTTAACACACCCAACCTCGGTTCCGCCGTTCCGGGTTCCCGAGTATCCTCACAATGGTTCCGCCGCACCGGGTTCCCATTGGCACACATTTGCATTGGCTCCTCTCCGCGGATAACCAAGCCACATACCCAACCTCGGTTCCGCCGTTCCGGTCTCCCAAGTATCCTCACAATGGTTCCGCCGCACCGGGTTCCCATTGGCGCACACTCACGCATACATTTCCCATAATGCCGTCAACATTGGTCATTATGTAGTTTCAAAATATTTCTTCCTTCGAAACACATTTTTCTTGTTAACCACACCCTAGGTGTCATGTTTCTATTTTCTCGATTTTCGTGTCTCGTTCTCATGCATAGACTCCGCGGTAGGACCTTTTTACAAACATAAATCATTTGTTGAAATCTTGAAACTAAACTAGTAAGATCATCCAATTCTATGTTAATAATCATGCTCATAAACATCCCAAAGATCAAAATACGAATACTTATATTCAAGTGTCAAATTCCATCTTTCGAAAGCCGTTCTTTCTTTCTTTTTGAGAAATTCAATACAACATATGTTTATTTAAGACTAAGTCATTTATCTAACATGCTCATACTTCCATTAGCAAGATAAACTTATTGATAATCATGCATTTTAAACGATAGATAACCCTATCTACTTGAAACTTAAATAATAGATAACCTTATCTACTTATGAAAAACGATAAGGATATTGATTTTTTTGGAATCGAGAACATTCTACTTATACTTAGGGAAGTAAGGAGAGAAAATCTACCTTGATCCGAAACTTAGTCGGGGCCGAATAAGCTAGTTGGAAAATTTCCTACGGGCAGTGAAAACTTGCAATCTGGACCGAACTTCGGACGGCAGTAACTCGGTCAATATTTGGCCGAATACGATCGTTCTTGGGTTGAAAATGAAGCTCTCGAAGTGCTCTACGACTTTCGGGAAGGAAGTTGGTCCTAGAAACTACTTTAGGTAGGAGAAAAATGGTGATAATGAGAAGGCAGTTTGCTGTCTGGAAGTAGGAAATCCGAGATTTTTACTGAACTTCGGACGCCGATATCTTTGTCATTTCTTCACCGATTTGGACGGTTCTTGGGTCTAACTTGAAGGTTTCGAAGTGCTCTACGACTTTTCCGAAAGGAGTTGGTTCCAAAAACTAACTTAAGAAGGAGAAAACTGAGGATTTCCCAAGGACAGTAGGCTGCCTGGAAGAAACAGAATTGGTTTTTAGAGAGGAATGAGAGTAAGGGAGTGAAGGTGTGAGTTGAAACTTGAAGTGGGCTTGCTATTTATAGGCACAAGTCTTGGCTCCCTCCTCCCCCTTATGGCCGGCCCCTCCCTCTCTCATTTCTCCCATAGACTTGCTCCATAGTCTTGTCATTTCAAGACCTTAGTCCAAGTCCTAGCCTTTCCTCATGTGTCAATCCAATAATAGGTCAATCCTAGGTTATAATGAGGATTCCATGGCTTGTCAAATCCTAGAATGGGTTGGCTTGTAAGAAAGAATAACATCATTGCACTTTGGAAGACTAGAAATGGGTTGGAAAGTGGTTTAGTCATGAGTTGTCAAGTGATAGCTTGTGTGAGTGTCCAAATTTGCGCACACACACACTCCCTCTCTCCTCCCCCATCCGGCCCTCTCTCTCTCTCCCACTCTCTCTCTCTCTCTCTCTCTCTCTCTCTCTCTCTCTCTCTCTTTGGTACATATATATGTGTGTATATATATATATGTATGAGTGTCTAGGAAAGTAAGTCTAAAGTTATTAGGTTTAAGGCTTAAAATCCTAGGGTTGCATGCATGCATGGCTAGGTTAACTAGTCTTGAAAGCAAAATGATGAGGTTTCTTGGCTCATGATTTTGTATGGTCAAATCAAAGCCTTATTGGCAACTTGATAAACAATGACCAATGGTCAAAATTTTCCCTAGCATTTAAGGACCAAAGGGTAAAGAAATATTAGGGTTTGAAATGACTTGTCATGGGGTATAATGATTACCCCTAAAAGTCTAAGGGTTCAATTAGGGTTCGGGGGGTTCAATTAGGGTTCGGTTTGTCCAACTAATCGGTTGGAAAATAACTCTACTAGTCAAGTAGGGTTTTTGATCATAAAAAGAATTTTAAAGGACTAAAACTTAATTATGATGAATTATCGGAATTAAAAGAAATATTTAAAGTAACGTCAAGTAATTAAAAGAAATAACGACATTTAAATGAAATTTTTATTTAATAAAATTTAGAGTCGTTACATCTTGTCACTTAGTGGCCGTTGATTTGTCAACCCCTTTACAAATCGATCTCTCAATAATTTGTTTGGACAAATATGAAAGGAAAATGATTTTCATATTTCGTTTTTATATTTAATTGAAAGGGAAATGATTTTCATATTTCCTTTTTATATTCATACTCCTTAATTTGTCTTTTAGCCAAAAAAATACATACATTTTCAACACTAAAATCCACCAAAGAAAAAAGATAAATGTAAAGCTTTCAACACTTTCAACGGTTGGAATTAATAAAATTTGGGGGTCTTACCATTTGAAAGTCCTTATGGCCCCATATTTGTAAAGCTTTTTTTTTTTTCATCAGACGTATTTGTGAAGATTATTATAATTATTATTTTTACAACAAAGAAGAACTTCATAGATCAATAAATAGTCATTACAACCCAAAGCTTTATAAAAGCAACAAGAAATACAGGGTAAACAAAAAAACATCGAGCATAACTAAAAGATACAATATATCTTCCAAAACAAAAGATCCATTGAGAACTCATCCGCTGTCAAATGGATAGGATGTATTAGCTTCTAAATGGATTCTGAAAGACGTCGTAAACTTTGCTAAAAAATATGCTTGATGAATCCTGCTATGATCACAAAGGGATGTACTACAGATGTGGACTGACTGAGGAAGGAAGCAAAATTCAAAAAACAAGGGAGTTGCTATTGCTAGTGTAGGGGGATGAAAACAATCGATTCTTCAGATTAATTGGATTGCAATGGTTTATTCGTGCCTTTTCACCGGAATTCTAATTTGTCGTCGGAACCCTAATCTGTAAAATAGACAGAGGGTGAGTGCACCTTTGCCTCTCGTGGCAAAGGCCCTCTGATGCCTTAGTTAGTCTCACATACTAGCAATCAAACCCTAATTATCAATAGGAAAGCAATAAGAATGGAGTGTATTGCGTACCTGTTGCCTCTAAGTTTACCTCATATTTATAGATTTGCGTATGCTTGCTGCCCAAGTATCCCTATTGCCCTAGGATTCCCAACTCGTATAGGAAACCCAGGATATCAAGAATTCTCGTTTCCTTTATCAGTTTAATAGAAAAGAGTCCTTTTAGGATTCTTTTCCATTACTGGCCGAACATTCCATTTTTATTGGGTATCATTCCCAGATCCTATGTTCTCGGGATCTTATTCCTTTACTGCATATAACTGTTTCCGGAACCTTCTAGAGCATCCCTGCCGCCTCATGAATTCAGGTCAACCTCTTTCTCTATTCGGCTATCTCATTGCCGAACAGTCCATACGGACCACTGACTTATATGTATCTGATCCTCATTATTTATATTTAGACAAAATGACTTCTCATGTCTTTTGTCCTTATTAGCTGAACAGACTTCATAGATTAATGACTTCCCATATCATTGGTCCTCATTGACGTTTACCACACTGCTCGGCGATAACTCCTGTCAAACTTACCACGTGCTCCCTAAATATCACGTGTTCAGCAACTAAATGTATGTGCTTGTGAATACCTCCCTACAATTGCTCCCCAGCTTCATCTATTTACCACTGTTCGGGGGCAATATATGAAGCTTAAAAACAAAATTTTATTTAGATCAAACTCTTCTGATCTCGTGCAGTCATAATTTCAATATTTCATTGATGCCGTTTGGCGCCTCTGTCATTATACCATTTCGGGGTAATGACTTCCACGTGGCACGTTTCGTATGCCTATCATTAATTTCGAACTGACGTTCTAAGAAACGGCGTCAAAACGGTTTTTGCTTTCTGTTACTTTAACCTGTAATGGCGTATGAGGAGACGTTTCGTCTCCGTCTCTTACCCTTAAACCCCTAAAAGCACTTCTTTTGAGTTTTTTACCCAAAAAACTCAAACTTTCAGTCTTTCTCTCTCTAAGCTTTCTGCCATCGCCGCCGTCTGCAAATTCGATTGCATTCCAGGGAATCATCACAGTATTCTTGTAAGATCCTCATTCTTACTCCATTTCTTCTACTTAGGTTTCCATCTGAGATCTTTATTCTCGGATTTGTGGGTCGTTTCTAGGGTTCCAGTCGCACCCATTTCCAGGTTTACTTTCTCTTCAAATATATCCATGGCGGATGATAATGATAACCCTCCTAGACCCAGTAAGTTTAGGAAACTCTGTGAAACCCCAACTGTCATGGCGGCATTTTGGTCTAAGTATAGCGTTTCCGATAATGTAGGACTCGAACTCACCCTTCTAGGGGCAGATAGGGATAGTGGCTCATGGGATAGAATGTGTATCCCTATCGTAGCAATTGTTGAAGGTGGAGTCCGATTTCCCCTTCATCCTCTCCTTCGTCAGATCCTAAGTTGGTACCGTTTCACTCCTATGCAAGTATCAACAAATGTTTTTACGCTGATAATGGGAGTAATAGCTTTGAATAGGATTTTGGGGACCCAGCTAGGAATTTGGGACATTCAGTGGTGGTACAGTATTATACTAAACCCTGAATATAACAATTATTACTTCAAAGTTAGGAAAGCAGACAAGCGTCTCGTGCTCAACTTGCCAGATTCTGCTCGGGATCATGAGATTGATTTCCTTTACGTTACTGGAGCCTTTGAGCCACTAGGAGAGGATGGTCAGGTGGTGGGCCTCCACTGCCCCCACATATGGGGATACCCACGTATACTCCTCATTTGTTTGATCTTTGCAATTTTTCATTTTTTGCTTTCTCGTAGCTCTTCTATGTATCTAATTTTGCTGTTTTCAATTTTGATCTTGTAGTTGAGAACGCTAACAGGCATCCCAGACGTGTACCAAGCAACGTCCGAACAGAGGACATCAATAAAGTCTTAAAGTACACAGGCGAATCGGGCACCTCTACAACTGGTCGGGGTCGTAACGCGGAAGTGCTACTGGGATACGACCCTTCATACAGAGGTGTCATTGACAGGAGGCTTGCCCACCCTAGCACCAGTGCCGCCTCTACTTCAACTGCTCCACAGCCAAGAAGTCAAAGAGCTAACACTGGAGTGACGATAGCTGTAGGGAGGTATTCCCGAGCAGATACATTTAGTCGCCGAACACGTGATGTTTGGGAGCACATGGTGAATACGACGGGACTCATCGCCGGGCAGTATGGTGAACGGAAGTACGGATCAGTAGTGCGGAAAGTCATTGATCTATGAAGTCTGTTCGGCTAGTTACAAGCCAATGGCAAGTGAAGCCAGAGGTGTGAAACCAAGCTGTTCGGCAGATAGTGACATTCTTATTGCTGCTTGGACCAGATTACATGTGAAGTCATTAATCCAGGCAGCCTGTTCGGCAACGAGATTGCCGGACAAGGAAGGAACCCCAAATTAATCGTTGTAACATGGAGAACATTCTGGAAGAATCCAGAATGTTGTTATTCCATTAAGGAATAAGATCCCATGAATAAAGGATCTGAGAAAGATACCCAATGAGAATGGGATGTTCGGCCAGTAAAGGAAAAGAATCCTAAAAAGGACTCTTTTCCATTAAAACTGATAAAGAAAACGAGAATCCTTGATATCCTTGGTTTCCTATACGAGTTGGGAATCCTATGGCAATAGGAATGCTTGGGCAGCAAGCATACACAAGTCTATAAATAAAAGGTGAACCTAGAGGAAAAAGGTACGCAATATATTGCATCATTATTGCTTTCCTACTGATAATTAGGGTTTTGTTCTTAGTACGTGATACTAACAAAGGCATCGGAGGGCCTTTGCCACGAGAGGCAAAGGTGCACTCACCCCCTGTCTATTTTGCAGATTAGGGTTCAGACGTCGAGCTAGGGTTCCGGTGAAGAGGCACGAATAAGCCGTTGCAATCCAGTTGAACCGAAGCATCAATTGTTTTCATCCCCCTACAATTGGCGGCGTCTGTGGGAAACGAACCGACTTTTCAAAGAAAGTAATCATGACGGAAGAAAATCCAGTCACACCATTTAATCCAAAGGACCAGTTGGGTGGAGGAGGAGATAAATCTCCACCAGGCGCTCCGAGAAAGCCCACCGGAAGACATGATAGAGGAAACTCTAAAGAAAAAGGGGACAAGACAGCTACTGGCTCCACGAGAAGGAGTAAGTCCCATCGAGTAGAAGAGTCTGTTACTCGTTCAAGGAGTATTCATAATGATGATGATGTCCTTGATAAAAAAAAGAAGAGAAATCGAGGAGTACGCTCGTTTAATTAAAAAACGAGAGTATGAGATTCGAGAGCTGCAGAGGATACGAGAGCACCCCGAGGATTCTGGACTCTCTCGAAGGAATTCCCAAAGGGACGGACGGGCTCTGGTGATTCATGAACAGACTCACTCACGTAGAAGGGGGAGTAGAAGTCCTGTTATAGGGCATCACAAGGCTTCTCCACGAAAAAGGGGAAGAAGAAGTAGAAGCCGAACACCAGAAAGAAGGACTTCTTCACGAAAAAGGAGGAGCAGAGACCGAAGTTCTACCCCTGAAGAAGAGGATACGAGGAAACATCATCGAGATAGGTACGAGAGACCAGATGCTGATTGGGTCAAGGCTTCAGCCCACAATTTGAAGGAACAAGAGGATGGGACAATGACTGCACGAGAAGCAGCACGCAAGGCCCTGAGTAATATTGCAGCCTCCCCCTTTACAAAGAGGCTACAAGAAGCGAGATTGCCGAGCAGAGTGAAGCACGGAGCATTTGTACTTTACGAGACAAATACAGACCCCGTGGCTCACATACAGCATTATCAACAGGCCATGTTTATGCATGAGGGGGATGATTCCATCTTGTGCAAGATGTTTCCCTCTAGTCTGGCAAGGTGGCTTTGTCCTGGTTTCATAAACTGGCCCCACGATCCATACGAGGATGGAGGCAGTTGGCAGAGGAATTCACTGCTCGGTTCTTGACAAGCAGAAAAGCCCCGAAGACTTTTGAAAGTCTTTCCACCATGAAGCAGGAGGAGAACGAACAGATCAGGGATTATGCGAAGAAGTACTGGGAGACTTTCAACGAGATTGAAAGTTGCAGTGAGGAGTATGCAATTGCTACATTCAAGACAGGTTTACCTGTTCGGGGAGAGCTGCGCCGATCATTGAATAAACATCTGGTAGCCACCCTGGCTAAATTGATGGAACGGATAGAACAACATGCCAGAATGGAGGATGACATACTCCGTGAGGACGGCAGAATGGTTGCCGAACAGCCAAAGGCACCTGTTAAAAAGGTGGATAAGCCAGAACCCAAGACTTACAGAGATAGAAAGGACTACGGGCAGGCTAAGAAAGAGTCATACAAAGAAAAGCAAGCTCCAGACCCTAAATCCTTCTTTTCTATCACTACAGTTTGGAAGGAGCCAATTTATAGGATTCTTTATCGAATAAAGAATCAACCATATTTCAAATGGCCTCCGAGTCTAGGAGGAGACAAAGATGCAAAACGTGCTACGAATCAGCACTGCAGTTATCATAAGGATTGGGGCCATATGACAGAGGACTGTGAGACATACAAAAGGCACCTTGATGATTTAGTCTCTCGGGGCTATCTTAAGGAATTTATCCAGGAGGACCCTAAAGAGAAAGGGAAAGCTATGGAGTTGGGTTACGAGCAAAACCCTAAAGGCGTTATCCATATGATACATGGATTGGCCACACCTTACACGAGAAGTGAGGTTAGGCTATTTCAAAGGCAAGTTAAGCATGATCAGCATGTGATGCGGTTGGGAAACAAGAGGGGGCGAGAGACTGATGTATGCAAAGAGAGCATGGCATTCAGTGATGAGGATTTGGGGGAGGTCCAAATACCCCACAATGATGCATTGGTCGTAACCCTACGAGTTGGGGAATACGACATCGAAAGAATTCTAGTGGACTCGGGGAGCTGTACAGAGGTATTGTACTATGATGCATTCAAGAGGATGGGGCTGGCACAATCAGACTTAGAACAGTCTACAACGCCTCTTATTGGGTTCGGTGCAGGAGCAGTTTGGCCCCTTGGAAAAGTGACATTACCTGTTCGGGCCGGATCAGTGGTGTTGAGAACGGACTTTTTAGTGGTCGATGTCCCTTCTTCCTATAACGCGATTATAGGGAGGACATGGTTGCATAAGATGAGAGCAGTCTCCTCGACTTATCATCAGATGGTGAAATTCCCAGGATCAAATGGGATTGAAGTTCTTAAAGGCAACCAGAAAGTGGCGCAACAATGCTTGATTTCCATCATCAAAACAGCCCCAAAAGTCCACCATGTTCATACACTGGAAGTACCAGATCAACCAACCATCGAAGATGTTGGAAGAAGCCCGGCTGAAAAAGTGGTTGAGGGCTTGGAGAAGATTCAGATCAACGAGATTGATCCTGAAAGATATTTTTTAGTTGGGGAATCACTGCCAGCAGATGAAAAGGCCGAATCGATAAAGTTCCTGAAAGAGCATATTGATGTCTTTGCATGGGTGCCTGAGGAAATGCCTGGGGTGGATGCCGATGTGATCTGTCACCATCTAAACATTGACCCTCAGCACAAGCCGATCATTCAGAAGAAACGAAGGGCAGCCGTGCAGCATGTGGATGCAGTGATCGAGGAGGTTGATCGTTTGTTGGAAGCCAAAGCAATACGAGAAGTCTACTACCCCGACTGGTTATCCAACACTGTTGTAGTAAAGAAGAAGAATGGAAAGTGGCGTGTCTGTGTGGACTTCACAGACCTAGACAAAGCGTGCCCTAAGGATAGTTTTCCTTTGCCTAGGATTGACCAACTGGTTGATGCAACCTCTGGCTACGAGCGAATGAGTTTTCTTGATGCATATCGAGGATATCATCAGATTGCTATGTTTGAACCTGATCAAGAGAAGACTTCCTTCATCACACCTCGAGGATTATATTGCTACAGTGTCATGCCGTTTGGGCTGAAGAATGCTGGAGCTACATACCAAAGACTAGCAACCATCATGTTCAAAAATCTCATTGGGAAAACTTTAGAAGTCTACATTGACGATATGGTGGTAAAAAGTCGAGAAAAAAGGAGGGCATATTACTGATTTAAAAGAAGTCTTTGAAATCTTGAGGAAATACAAGTTGAAACTCAACGCCTCGAAGTGTGCGTTTGGAGTTGGTTCAGGAAAGTTCCTGGGCCATTTGGTAACCATGAGGGGGATAGAGGCAAATCCCGAGCAAATCGATGCTTTGCAGAGATTACAGAGTCCCAAAACTACCAAGGAAGTCCAGAGGCTGACTGGAATGGCAGCAGCACTAAACAGATTCATCAGTAGGTCAAGTGACAAGTGCAGACCCTTTTTTCAGCTACTGAAGAAGAGGGAGGGATTTGAATGGGGAGCAGAATGTGAGCAGGCCTTCAAAGACCTGAAGAAGTACCTGGCCGAACCCCCATTGTTGTCAACTCCACAGCCAGGTGAGTCCTTAATTCTGTATTTAGCTGTTTCCGAGCACGCAGTTAGTGCAGTCTTATTGAGGGATTTGGGGATCGAGCAAATCCCTATTTATTATGTTAGCAAGACATTGTTGGATGCAGAGACGAGATATCTGCCATTAGAAAAACTTGTCCTGGCACTTAGGACAGCAACCAGGAAATTGCCCCACTACTTCCAAAGCCATAAGGTTGTGGTTTATACTGAGTATCCATTAAAATCACTGCTTCGAAAGGCAGATTTCTCTGGTAGGATCTCGACATGGTCCGTTGAGTTAAGTCAGTATGATCTTGAATATCAGCCACGCACAGCAATTAAAGGCCAAGTGTTGGCTGATTTTGTAGCAGAATTTTCCCCCACTGTTGCTCCCTTGCCTCCTATGAGAAAGGAACAGGCGGCTAAAACATCATCCTTTATGGATCAACCCGTCGCCGAACAGGATCCCAAAGAATGGAAGCTATTCGTTGATGGATCAGCATGCAATACCGGTTCTGGAATTGGAGTTGTCCTCTTTCCTCCTGAAGGAGTTCTAATTGAACTATCTATTCGGCTTGGATTCAGCACATCGAATAATGTGGCTGAATATGAAGCACTCTTAGCAGGATTGAGAAGTGCAAGGACCCTTAAAGCAGAACGGGTCAGGGTGTATTGTGATTCCCAGCTTGTTGTGAATCAGCTGTCCGGCGAGTACGAAACTCGGAATGAAAAGATGGTGGCCTACGTACAGGCAGCCAAAGACTTGCTTGATACTTTCGAAAGGGTGTATATCGAGCAAATAAGTTCTGGACAGAACGCTCATGCAGATTCTTTAGCCTGGTTGGCTGCAGCAGTACCAACAGAATTTAAAAGAAAGGTGGCAGTAGAATACCTAAATGAGCCAAGCATTGGGGGGAATGTGGACTTGGTCCTGGACGTGAACCAAGGACCAAGTTGGATGGACCCAATAATAGAGTTCTTACGAGACGAGATACTCCCTTCTGATAAAAAGGAGGCACACAAGATAAGAGTCAAATCTGCTAGGTTTTGGCTGTCCCCAGAGGGTAAGTTGTACAGGAAATCCTTTACAGGACCTTATTTGCTATGCGTACATCCTGAAATGGTGCAGAAGTTCCTTCATGAGATCCACGAGGGAACATGTGGGAGCCATGCTGGAGGGAGATCCATTGCCCACCGAGCAATAACTCAAGGCTACTGGTGGCCACACATGCAAGAAGATGCAAAGGTTTATGTAAAGATTTGTGAGAAGTGTCAGAAATTCTCACCAATGATTCGAACACCTGCCGAGGATCTGGTACCTTTGACGAGTCCCTGGCCTTTTGCCCAATGGGGAATGGATATCGTGGGTCCATTGCACAAAGCAACTGGGAATCGAAAATTCCTGCTTGTAGCAACTGATTACTTTACGAAGTGGATTGAGGCAGAACCATTGGCCAAAATCACTGAACCTATGATAGAAAGGTTCGTGTGGAAAAGCATCATCACTCGCTTTGGGGTCCCTTATTCATTGATCACAGACAATGGATCCCAATTTCAGAAGAAATTCAAAACTTTTTGTGCCCAGTATGGAATACGAAACTATTACTCCACTCCAGCCTACCCTCAGAGTAATGGGCAAGCAGAGGCTTCTAACAAAACTATCCTTGATGGGATCAAGAAAAGGCTGGACAAAGCCAAGGGGAAGTGGCCTGATGAGTTGCCATTGGTTTTATGGGCTCACCGAACAACGCCTAGGAGGTCTACGGGAGAGACCCCCTATTCATTGGCATTTGGAACAGAGGCTGTCATACCTCTGGAAGTGGGTCTGCCGACCAACAGAACAGCTTTGGTTGAAAGCGGAGGGAATGACAGGGCCCTTGAAATCGAGCTTGATCTTGCCGAGGAAAAGAGAGAAAAGGCCTTAATACATCTTGCTTCTTACCAAGAACAGCTGATGAAAAGCTACAACAAACATGTTCATACTAGAGAATTTGGTGTTGGGGACCTTGTGCTACGAAAAGTGCTCGGCAACACCAAAGTGGCAAACGAAGGCAAGCTGGGGGCCAACTGGGAAGGCCCGTATAGAGTAACTGAGGTTGTGGGCATAGGAGCCTATAGATTGGTAGATCTGGATGGTGATCCAATTCCAAGACCTTGGAATGTTCATAATTTACGAAAGTTTTTTGTTTAGAAGTATTAAGTTCTGTTTTGGATTTGCACTACGTGATTGTGTAGGAATTACGAATATAATTCCTCTAATTCTAGTTTTTATTGATTCCTGGGGTACGAATAAACGCCCTCTTACGTTTTTTCAGATCATGAATAAAATCACTTCTTTCGACTAACTGTTGTGTTATTTAAATACGACCTACGAGTTTGGTTCCTCTTATTCGTATTGGGGAGCAGGCTGGATATACCTTTTGAGTACGTGAAACTTAAAAGATTTTTAAGTACGTGAAACTTAAAAAATACAAGTACGAAACACTTGTATAGAAATAAAAGTACGTGAAACTTGGGTATACACTTGAAACACAAGTATGAAATACTTGTGTGCTTATCAAACTTTTTAAAGTACGTGAAACTTAAAAGTGTTGCAAGTACTTGTATATTATTTAGAAAAAATACAAAGTACGAAATACTTGTATAAAACGTTCAAAGTACGAGATACTTATATAGTATTTTAAGTACGTGAAACTTATGTTCTTAAGTATGTGAAACTTGAGGAAATCCTTCATAATCAAGTGTCTGTAAGACAACACTTGAAAGCCTTGTAAGAAGCAATTGGCTTGGCTTACAAACATGACGAGTATATGTTCAAGTACTTGAAACTTATAAATATCTGTTCTTAAGTACGTGAGACTTAAGGAACAAATTGTATGTTTGTTCTGGTTCTTAAAATATGTGAAATTTGCATAAGACAATCGACAGTACGAAATACTTGAAGATTAAAACCAAATGCATCCGAACAAATGCAACAGAGCAAGTGCCACGAGGGGCCGAATACCTGTATTATCCAGAGTATTACCAAAAGAACGTACTGGTACCACGCAGGGTTATAAAACTATGGTCACGAAGGACCAGCTCAACTGTTCTAAAGAAAGTCTTTTTTCAAACTTACCAACGTTTTAATCCAGGTTTTGGACATCTGAATTTGCCCTGTCTGGTTCTTCAGTTGTGACATCTCCTTCAGTCACATTTTCCTCCAAGTTAATAGGTTCAGGGTTTGAATCTCGAACAGGAGATTGAACAGTCTGCACCTCTGTGGGTATGTCTTCTTCGGCATTAGCAAAATCTTCAATCTGTTGGTCAAAGTCATCTTCAGGATGCTCTGCTTGTTCCACTTGATCTTGAGTACTCTGGGCACGAGTGCTCGGAAGATCGTTGTCAGCCCAGAGGGGTGAGTCATCAGCAACCCCTACTTTTGTGAGACATGCTTCCCAGCTAGATGCCCAAATCTGATCTTGAATTCCTGGCATCTGTTCCACGTAACTTGCTGTGGCTGCATCAAAACCTTTTTGATATCCTTCTTCAAAGGCTATCTTCTTCGTACTGTCGATCTCAGATAAGGCCTGGCTGAGATTTCCCTCGGCGGTCTCAAGTTTGCTTTTGGCTCCTTCGAATTCAGCTTTCGCTTTATCTCTCTCTCTCTCAAGCCTCGACATTGTCTGCAGTTGTCTGGTGTTGTCTCTCAAGAGCCTGTTGCGTTCTGATTCAACCTCTTGGAGCTTTTGGTTGAGTATCATCATTTTTTGAATAAACTGATACAGAGTTATCAGTTATTAGACATCAAGTAGTTTACCAGCTTTACAAAGTTGAGAAAGATTGTTGTAAAGGACGATTTATTACCTTGATTCCACTAACAAGCCCAGTGGACACTAGTCTATCTGGAGAGAATGCAGCTTCCTTCTGAACATCAACAGGTAGCATCAAACCCTGTGCAAGGGCCAGTGCAGTCTCAGATGAGCTTGCACTGTCCCCAATATAGACAGGTCGATCTCCCCTTACGAGTTGAGGGGCCCATATTTGAGGAAGCATTTGGGAGTTTGGAGATGGGGGTTGGTTGCCAGCTTGTTCGGCTGAAGTACTCTGATCCTCAATCTTAGGACGTTTGTTCCGGTTGGCATCAGTAGCCTCCTGGGAACTGGTGTGTTCCCGAGGGGAGATGGAGGTTTGAGTCAGAGTCCCCCTTGTTCGGCGAGGAGGTGGGGGAGCGTGTCCGGTTGACCTCCCCCGACCTCGGCCTCTTGTGGATACAGTAAGCAGAGAGCTAAGATTGATGGGTTGGTGTGTCATTGTACCTGGGGTCGGAGGAGATCGAGAATATCCAGATGAGGATGACTGACTGGTGATTGGGTGAAGAATGGGTTGTTGTTCGGTAATGACTTGCCTACGCCTAGATCTTCTGAGTACCACACGTGTTTGAGGTACACCGTCAGGGATAACAATCTCGTCTGACTGACCGGCAACAGTGACACCAGCTTGTAGCCTTGTGTTTCGTGGTTGGGGAGCAGTGGAGGTCGAAGCAGCACTGGTGCTGGGATGAGCTAGTCTTCTGTCGATGACTCCTCTGTATGAAGGGTCGTATCCTAGCAGCACCTCAGCGTTACGACCCCGACCAGCTGTGGGAGTACCAGGTTCGCCTTTATATTTCAGGATTTTGTTGATGTCCTCTGTTCGGACGTAGTTAGGCTCTCGTCTTGGACGTTTGTTGACGTTTTCAGCTGCACAATCAGAGTTATCAAATTAAAAAATTAGATGCAATAGAAAGCTACGAGAAAGCAGCAAACAAACAAATAGTAAAAGATAAAAAAAGAAGCATACGTGGGTATCCCCATATATGGGGGCAGTGGAGACCCACCACTTGACCATCCTCTCCTAGTGGCTCAAAGGCTCCAGTGACGTATAGGAAATCGATTTCGTGATCCCGAGCAGAGTCTGGCAGGTTTAGCACGAGACGCTTGTCGGCCCTTCTAACTTTGAAGTAATAGGTATTGTATTCAGGGTTCAGTACCATGCTGTACCACCACTGAATATCCCAAATTCCTAACTGGGTCCCCAGAATCCTATTCAAAGCTATTACACCCATTATCAACCTAAAGACGTTTGTTGATACTTGCATGGGGGTGAGACGATACCAGTTTAGGATCTGGCGAAGTAATGGATGAAGGGGAAATCGAACTCCGCCTTCGACGATAGCAACAATGGGAATACACATTCGATCCCAGGAACCTCCGTCTCTATCAGCGCCCAGGGGGGCGAGTTCGAGACCAACGTTCTCTGGAACGTTATACTCCCTCCTAAATGCCGCCATGGCAGAAGGGGTTTCACATAGTTTCCTAAATTTGCTGGGTCTCAGGGGATTCTCACCATCGTCAGCCATGGGTATATTCAGGGACGAAGAAAGATTGAAAAAGGGAGCAACTGAAACCCTAGAAAACTACTCACGAAATCGAGAATGGAGATCTTAGATAAAAAATCTAAACAGAAGGAAAGAAGTAAGAACGAGGATCTTACAAGAATATGTTGATGATTCCCTGGAAATGCAATCGAGTTTTGCAGACGACGGCAATGGCAGAAAGTTTAGAGAGAGAAAGAGTTTTGAAGTTTTGGGTGGGAAAATCCAAAATAAGCCCTTTCTGGGGTTTTAGATGCCAGAGACGGAGACGAAACGTCTTGTCTCACACCGTTACCTTTTAAGTAACGGGAAAAGAGATCAAGCTAACGACGTAATGACGTCGTTAAGATAAAACGTCAGTTCACATTTAATGTAAAAGCGTACGATATGCGCCACGTGGCGTCATTGCCTCGAGATGGTATAATGACGGAGGCGCCAAAAGGCATCAATGGAGATATTGAAATTGTGACTGTATGGGATCAGAAGAATCTGGTCGTAGTATAAATTTATGTTTCTAAAGCGTCATATATTGCCCCCGAAACAGTGGTAAATACATGAAGCTGGGGAGCAATTGTAGGGAGGTATTCCCGAGCAGATACATTTAGTTGCCGATCACGTGATGTTTGAGAGCACATGGTGAATACGATGGGACTCATCGCCGGGCAGTACGATGAACAGGGACATGGATCAATGATATGGGAAGTCAATTGATCTATGAAGTCTGTTCGGCTTGTTAAAAGGCCAATGACAAGTGAAGCCAGTGGTGTGAAACTAAGCTGTTCGGCAGATAGAGACATTCTCATTACGTTTGGACCAAGTTACATGTGAAGTCATTGGTTCAGGCAGTCTGTTCGGCAACGAGATTCCCGAACAGAGAAAGAACCCCAGATTAATTGTGGTAACATGGGGAACATCCTGGAAGAATCCAGAATGTTGGTGTTTTGATTAAGGAATAAGATCCCGTGAATAAAGGATCTGAGAAAGATACCCAATGAAGAATGGGATGTTCGGCCAGTAAAGGAAAAGAATCCTAAAAAGGACTCTTTTCCATTTAAACTGATAAAGGAAACGAGAATCCTTGATATCCTGGGTTTCCTATACGAGTTAGGAATCCTATGGCAATAGGAATGCTTGGGTAGCAAGCATACACAAGTCTATAAATATGAGGTGAACCTAGAGGAAAAAGGTACGCAATATACTGCATTATTATTGCTTTCCTACTGATAATTAGGGTTTTGTTCTTAGTATGTGATACTAACAAAGGCATCGGAGGGCCTTTGCCACGAGAGGCAGAGGTGCACTCACCCCCTGTCTATTTTGCAGATTAGGGTTCAGACGTCGAGCTAGGGTTCCGGTGAAGAGGCACGAATAAGCCGTTGCAATCCAGTTGAACCGAAGCATCAATTGTTTTCATCCCCCTACAATAGCCGAACAACTGGGTGAAATACCTATTTCAGAAGGCGTCCCCCTACCCCGTTTGAGACTTCGAAGACCTTCTCAAAGACAGGTTGTCTCTTATCATCAACCCGAGCAGCCAGTATTAAATCATGACACTAGCCAATCATCCTCATCTGGATATTCTCCTTCTCCTACAAACTCAACAAGTATGTCTCGTCAACCTTTAAACTTAAGTTCTCTGCCTACTGTCTCATCCAGAGGGCGTGGTGCTGGCTCGGCGTCCTCTACTGAGCTTGCTCCCCCACCACCCCATCGAACCAGGGGTGGTTCTGCTCGGTCCTCCTCTTCCCCTTGTGAGTTGGATACTACCATAGAGGCCAGTGACGTTCATAGAGACAAACGGCCTAGGCCTGAAGACCCAACTGGCATTGCTTCTCAAGAAGATACTGAAACTCATCACCCTGTGTCACCAGTTACCCAAAACCTTCCCCAGACGTGGACTCCTCCATTTATTAGGGGAGACCGTCCCGTTCACGTTGGGGACAATGCTAGTTCATCTGAAACAGCTCTTGCCCTAGCTCAAGGGTTACTACTTCTAGTTGACATGCAGAAAGAATCTGGATCTGCACCTGACCGTCTCGTGGCCAGAACGTTCAAGAGCCAGCAGGACATCCAGAGGAAGATATTGAACAACAGATTGAAAAATTTGCCAATGCTGAAGAAGACACACCCACTGATGTGCACCCTGCTCAATCTCCTGCTCGGGTTTTAACCCTTGAGCCCATTAATTTGGAGGAGAATGCAACTGATGGCGATACAGACAAAACACTTTCAGGTGTCCAAAACCTGGACTAAAGTTTGGTAAGGTTTACTCAAAACATTCCTTTAGAACAATTTGGCTGGTCATGTGTGACCATGATATTCGAGCCCTGCGTGGCACTAGAACTTTTCAATACTTTTGTTTGATTCAGGTATTCGGCCTTTCGTGGCATGACTATACTTTTGCTCGGCTTCCCTTTTGTTGCATCAGTTCGGATGCAATTTAGCTTAATCTTAAGTATTTCGTACTTTTGATCGTCATATGATATGCTTATTTGCATAAGTGTTTCGTACTTTTGGCAAATCCTAAAAACATGATTTCTAAGTTTCACGTACTTAAAATTATTTGCTTCTCAGTTTCATGTACTGTTTTACAAGTTATTTCATACTTGTATTCTTTAAATCGTTCAAGTGTATACAAACACTTGTAAGATTCACATACTTTAATAAGCATACAAGAGTTTCATACTTGTATTTTTAAGTATCATATACGTGAAAAAAAAGACGTATAAATATATTCAAACTTTTAACTGTCACGTACTGAAAATATGTTAAGTTTCATGTACTTTAAAATTGTTGCAACAGACTGTTTACAAACAATCGTGCAAATGTTTCTTAAGTTTCTTGTACCTCGTACTTAAGAACAAACATACAAATGTTTTCATATTTGTTTAAGTGTCACGTACTTTAAATTTCATACAAGTGTTTCGTACTTGTATTTCTTAAGTTTCTCGTACTTAAGAACAAACATACAAATGTTTTCATATTTGTTTAAGTGTCACGTACTTTAAATTTCATACAAGTGTTTCGTACTTGTATTTCTTAAGTTTCTCGTACTTAGTGTATAGGTGTCTGTTCCCTGCTCCCCAATATGAATGAGGGAAACCAAGCCCGGAGTTCGTATTTTGAAAACAAATATTAAGAAAGCAAAATTTATATTGCAAAAAATTGATTTTATTCATAATCCGTGAAACTCAAGAAGGCGTTACTCGTACCCCTTGCAACTAAAACAATAAACCTAGAACAAGGGAATTATATTCGTAATTCCCACACAATCACGTAGTGCAATCTAAAACAGAATTTTTAATGCTCCTTTAAACAAAGAATTTTCGTAGATTATGGATATTCCAAGGCCTTGGAATTAGATTACCATCCAAATCTGCCAATTTAGAGGCCCCTATGCCTATAATCTCAGTCACTCGATACGGGCCTTCCCAGTTGGCCCCCAGCTTGCCTTCATTGGCCACCTTGGTGTTGCCGAGCACTTTTCGTAGTACGAGGTCTCCAACACCAAACTCTCAAGGATGAACGTATTTGTTATAGCTTTTCATCAGCTGTTCTTGGTAAGAAGCCAGATGGACCAATGCCTTTTCTCTCCTCTCCTCGGCTAGATCAAGCTCGATTTCAAGGGCCCTGTCATTGCCTCCATTTTCAACCAAAACAATCCTGTTGGTCGGCAGACCCACTTCCAGAGGTATGACAGCCTCTGTTCCATATGCCAATGAATAGGGGGTCTCTCCCGTAGACCTCCTAGGCATTGTTCGATGAGCCCACAAAACTAACGATAACTCATTCGGCCACTTCCCTTTGGCTTTGTCCAGCCTTTTCTTAATTCCATCAAGGATAGTTTTGTTAGACGCCTCTACCTGCCCATTACTCTGAGGGTCTCTCTCTTTGGATTCCTTTCCTGAGGGTTTCTCTCTGATTCGGCTTCGGAGCTTGTCGCGTAGATCCGCCGTCTGTTGAGGGCCGTCGACCGACTTTTCCCTATCGCGACAAAGGTCGTTACCATTTTTCGTCCCTTCGATCCGTACACCTTTCCCCTTTCGCCGAGCCTATTTTCCAGCGTCGAGGTTTCTGCTGGGATCTGTCCGAGGTGTTCGAAGACATGGCATCTGGTTGCCGCGGAGTCTCGGCTATGGTGTGAAACCGTTGTGCGAAAGAACTCCGCGCGATTGGTCGAGTATGTGCTCGTGAAAGACTCGGTGTCCCTCGTGTGGGTTTGCTCTTGGTGGGACCTTGAGCGGCGCGATCTAGATGCCGTGGGTCGATTGTAGAGGATAAGTTCCCGCGTCGTTCTTATCTGGTGTAAATCCAAGGCGGTCCTTGACTGAGCCACGGCGGTTCGCCTCGTAGGTTTGCTCTTTTGGTGGGGGAGGGGGAGGAGGAGAGTGCCATCGCCTTCCCCTTTCGCTTCCAGTACATCTGGAGGCGGCCAGTGTTGCGCTCTGCAGATGCTGCTTCATCTGGGCCACCTCTGCCCTCAACGTCGCTAGTTCGCTGTCTCTTTCATCATCGCGTCATTGCAGTAGGCGGATGTAGGCCGCCGTTATGTCGTCCGCGGCCGGAGATAGTCCAGAACTGGGGGGTAGAGAGATGGACATGTGTCTCTCGGGGAACGGTGGAATGATTGCGTTTTCGCTAGCGTCTTTGGCCCCCAAAATGCTAATGTCTGGTGGATCTCCGCCCATCGTGGTTGAAATTTTGATTGTCTTTGGAAGAAGAAGGTGGGTTGAGGGAGAGGGTTTGAGCTGTCTGGATCAGAAGTGAAGAAGTTCACGTCGGGTTCACCAATTGTGTGGCCTGTGATCCTCGCCCTGGTTCCTTCCTCCGTTGGCGTCGTTCTTATCTGGTGTAAACCCAAGGCGGTCCTTGACTGAGCCGCGGCGGTCCACCTCGTAGGTTTGCTCTTTTGGTGGGGGATGAGGGGGAGGAGGAGAGTGCTGTCGCCTTCCCCTTCTGCTTCCAGTAGATCTGGAAGCGACCTGTGTTGCACTCTGCAGATGCTACTTTATCTGGGCCACCTCTGCCCTCAGCGCCGCTAGTTCGCTGTCTCTTTTATCGTCGCGTCATTGTAGTAGGCGGATGTAGGCCGCCGTTATGTCGTCTGCGGCCAGAGATAGTCCGGAACTAAGGGGAAGAGAGATGGACATGTGCCTCTCTGGGAACGGTGGAATGATTGCGTTTCCGCTAGCATCTTTGGCCACCGAAACGTTAATGTCTGGTGGATCTCCGCCCATCGTGGTTGAAATTTTGATTGTCTTTGGAAGACGAAAGTGGGTTAAGGGAGAAGGTTTAAGCCGTCTAGATCAAAAGTGAAGAAGTTCACGTCGGGTTCAAGAATTGTGTGGCCCGTGATCCTCGCCCTGGTTCTTTCCTCCGCTGGCTTAGTGGCTTCTTAGCCTACTCCACCTAGCCTACACAATGAACGCACGACTAAGACCAGGCCAGGGGTTGCCCGGTAAGGCCCTCCGACGAAAGGATAAGTATGTGCAAAGGGAGGAGAATGAGATTAGGGTTTTGAGTGGGTATTTTTTGTGTACCTTTCCAGAGGCGTTATCCTTCAATATTTATCAAGCCTCCCTGACTTGCTCTCCAAGCACGGACACGTGCCTTTCACGAGCCAGGTGTTGTCATCGCGACGTCACCGGATAAATTTGGTAACCGCTCTGGCATGAGCTTGCATGCTCCATGTGCGCTCATGATTATCCCTTGGCATAACCGTCTCCGCACGTGGGTGGACGCGTGCCCGCGCACGTGGCCGAGCCCAGAAGACCTTGGCGGTTGCCGAACTTGAAGGGAAGCTGAGCCAGAAGGGAACTCGGGCTAGGCGAACATCGTTTGCGGGGCCGCCCCAGATGGTGGCCAAGCTTGACACAATCCTCTCCGTCGCCGGACGCGAGGCGGAGGCAAAACCGATGAACGGCATGGCTCGGCCCAGGCCAAGCCCCGATGGAGTGGGCTTGCTGCCCTGTGCGGCAGCTGGCGGCGGCAGAGGAGTAGAGGTGGTCCCCGGTGGAGTCGCAGTTGAGCTCGGCCTGCTACAGTTTCCCTCTTCATTTGCACAAGTTTCAATCAGAGTGTCACTATATCCCTGCAAGTCCCCCTCCCCCATGCCGTCGTTTTCCTTCAACAATGCTACATAAACAACATTTAACAACAATACCAACTACAATACTCTCAGTTGGAACCCACATATGAGTCCGCACGTGGATCTCACACTTGTGTAAGTCTTGTAGTTAGACGTTGTGTGCATATCTTTGTGGTTGCTATAAACGATGCACTTGAATTTACACGATTCCATGGTTGCTATAAACGAGTACTCAAACCCAAGAGTACAAGAGAAGTCGAAGACATGGCTTAGAAAACTGTGAAAGATCGATTCCATAGTTTACAATGAAAGCCTTATTCATCACACCATTAATCAAATTCATTCTTATTTAACATACCCCTATTGCAAGGTCATGCTATGCGGTGGCCATTGCCAAGGTGATTCGATTCTTGCTTTCTTTCAACATTGTCGAATGGAAGATGGGTTTGGTCTCTCGGCTTAACCAAAGTGTGCATGTCGCGACCTAACCCCAAAACATATGGGTCAAGCAGACCGGCCAATGAGGTTAACTCACTAAGGCCTGCTAATTAAATAGTTTAGGAATTTTTCACTCATTATTAATCTATGAATAAATAAAATTACTCGAGTATAACAGAAAATGTGGAAGCTTGATAAATTAACCAGAGATTAGTGTAAGATAGGTTAAAGTTGTTACAATCATCCTGAATTAAACATAAGCATAACCACGGTCTTGGCCACAAGTCCAGCACAACCATCAACAAAAGATACAAGTGCATGTCTTCATCACAAGTACACACGATGCTACTACATAATTGAAACGAAACAACATTCAGGCTTCTGCGGCCATCAAGCGTGTTCCACGTAATCATAAATTACCTACAATGTTACATACAACGACGCTTTCAGCACTAAGCTAGTGTGACAGAGGATATGACAAACTTTACTCATTTCCCATTTATTGTAAGTCAATGAATTCATTTCTCAAAACGCAAATCTTTATATCCAAAATTTTAAGCCCATGTTGTAGACATTTTATTCAACAAATAACGGCTCAACTAGGTCCGTTCATGGCAATCACCTGTCAAGTGTTCCATCTCATTAACGACTTATAAGCAAAATGTTCAACCGCCACCAGTAGTTAGAGAGCGACCGTAAATATAAATATTTGGTGTGACGTCATCCATGATCATTTAGCTGTGATCCCCCCTTATTACTTCTCCTCACTATTCACTTTCCTAGTGCGGGGCACCGATCGAACCACGTGTCATTAAAGTTGTGAATCCCAAATTATCCGTTTTCATATAAATCATGGCAATTGTTTCCTTCACGTGGTTCGAAATCCTTGTAAACATTTACCATATTTGCAACATAAAAGCACATGTGGAACAATAAGTTCTACCACTAAGCCGAAACAAAGCATGCATGCTGCTCAATTCTCATCCGAAAATTCAAGTAAGGCATATACAAGACTCACCGTGACAGTGCTGAGCAAATTTGTCAAACGTGCGAACTACAGGTCCCCGATGTGTGGACCTAAACACATCAAACCAAACCTATTATGAGGTTCACGATACGTCACACAAACAAGTACTTCAAGTGCCAAGTAGTTTATCTATAATGTGCAAGGCTCGAACAGTATATATAGTTTTTAAAATAGAGCAGTCCCTTGAAACCAATGAAAATCCATGTCAATTTAACTCAGAAACTAATGTAATCTTACAAGCACATAGACAAAGATGTTAGAAAGACAAGTCATGAAGAACTCGAAGGGTACAAATGCCCAGAAGGGAAATGGAGGGGATGGATTCAATAATTCTTAGTACACTCCTGAAATTATCCAAAAAGTGAATCTATACCGTTGGTTTATCTTCTGAAATGAATATGTACTATTGATTTATCTTTTGGGGGTAATTTCGGCCGGAGAACGTTTTTTTGCGAACCTAACATTGTATGGAGGGATTCGATAGAAAAGGGAGGACTATACAACTAGTTTAGGATATGATTTCGTTCCTCCAAGCCACACACACATAGAGTCAAAAAAATTCTCTCTTGTATTTTAGAACTTAGAAATACTAAGAATTTCTATGGCAATAAAGTATAGGGTGTTACTATCTATTCCCCTAACATAATTTCGTCATCGAAATTTAAACTAATTCTGTTGTGGGTGGAGAAATTCTACCAACGCTTTAGACTGTGTTGGATTGTTACGGCTTGTTCGTGCCTCTTCGCCTGAACCCTAATTTGTCGTCGGAGACCTAATCTGCAAAACAGACAGGGAGTGAGTGCACCTTTGCCTCTCGTGGCAAAGGCCCTCCGATGCCAAAGTTAGTATCACGTACTAGCAATTGAACCCTAATTATCAGTAGGAAAAACAATATCAATGCAGTGTATTGCGTACCTCTTTTCTCTGAGTTTACCTCGTATTTATAGATTCATAGATGCTTGCTGTCCAAGTATCCGTATTGCCCTAGGTTTCCTACCTCGTATAGGAAACCCAGGATATCTTGGATTCTCGTTCCTTTATCAGTTCATTACCTTAGTCCTTTTAGGACTCTTTTCCTTAATGAGCCGAACATCCCATTCCTGTTGGGTATCTTTTACAGATCCTACATTCTCGGGATCTCATTCCTTAAACGGAATATTACTGCTTCTGGACTCTTCCAGAACGTCCTCTTTACTTCAATATTTAATAGGACTTCTTTCCTTGTTCGGCCGTCTCATGGCCGATCAAAGGGACTGGGCCAGTTACCTCACATGTAACTGGTCCTTTAATAATCTGAACCATTCCTTTCTTTAGGGGGATTCTCCTCCTGTTCGGCTCTCTCATAGCCGAACAAGGTTCTTTGAACAGTGGCTTCACGTGTCACCGGTCAATCGTGTTGACCTTTCATAAGCTCCATGCTCGGGTGCTTCTTGGGCCTGCTCGGGAATACCTCCCTACAATTGCTCCCCAGCTTCACTCGTTATCTTTATTCAGATGATGTGTGAAGTTTCTCTTCCGAGCAAATTCATTCTGTTCCTGCACCTTATATATTGGAGCAACTTATCATCATTGTTTCATGACGAAAAATACTTTCTAGGCCTTTTCAGGCTTTTAGCCCAAACCTTTACACGTGTCAGCGTTTATTTTGTTCACATTCAATGCGGACAGGCGCGTTTTGGGGAACGGAACACTCAAACGCCGTCTGGGGTGACGTTTCACTTACGCCACCCCACTTGTAGGGTATTTTTGGGTTTTCGTCCCATATTTCAAACACCCCAATCTCTCTCTTAGACTCCCTCTGCAGAAGAAAAAACACTGTTCAAGTCTTTCCCCGCCATTGAAGCTCTGTTCATCGTCTCAAGACCTCCTCTTTTAGGGATTCCATCGACTATTCTCGTAAGTCATCATTTCTTCTTCTTACAACCCCATTTCTCTAGTGGATTGCTTTCAATCGCAGTTTAGGGTTTCATTATCCCCATTTCTCTGTACTTCATAGAATCCCAAGATCCTATCTGGTAATGGGTAGATTTCGAAGGCACTGCAATACTCCTCAAGCCATGGCTAGTTTCAGATCTCGATATGGGATTCCTGACGATGTAGCCACTGTACTGGCTCCTGAGGATGCCCTTCGTGAGAGTTTCGATTTCGACACTCTTCATATTCCTGTAGTAGCCATTGTTGAGGGCGGGGTTAAATTCCCCTTGGCCCCTTTGCTTCGCCAAGTTTTGGCGTACTACAGACTTTCCCCAATGCAGGTTTCTGCTAATTTCTTCCGAGTAGTTATGGGTATCAATACCATAAACCAGATGTTAGGGACCTCTTTAGGTTTATATGACATTCATCACCTATACAGTATTTCTAGAACTGGGGACGCCCTTACATATTACTCAAAAAGTAGGGATTCTAGGAAGAGCTTGTCCTTGAACTCCCTGACTCTGCTCGAGGGGATGACGACGACTTCCTGATTGTCACGGGCAACTTCGAACCCAGAGATGAGGACGGCCAAGTGATTGGTTTTCACGCTCCTCATGTATTCGGGAGCCCACGTTAGTGCTTTCCCCTAATTTCATATCTTTGTCCTTTTTCATAGGAAAAGCTTTTTCATGCTTTCTAATTTATTTGTGCTTTGCTCGGTTGCAGCTTCAAACATTAACCGGGGTTATAATATCATAACCCCCCAAGTGCACGTAGCTGATATCAAGCGAGCACTTGCTTTCAATGGCGAAGGGACTCCCTTGGCTGGCCGAGCAAGAGCGGCTCAGGTTCTGTTGAGCTACAAAGCGTCATACGGGGGCTTCATTGACCGGCGTACCCGAGCAGCGGACAACCTTGCAGCGGCTGGTCCTTCAAGACCTGTTCCCGAACAAGCAGAAAGGCGTTCTCGGACACCCCCGATCTCCGACGAACCTATTCCCTTTGCCGAAGAAGCCTCCAGCTCCACATCAAGTTCTTCCTCCAGTGGTTATACCCCTTCGCCTCCAGCAATGAACCAACCAATCGATTTGGGGAGTCTCCTCACCATACCTGGTCGAGGTCGCGGAGATGCTCGGGGACAAGGTGGCCAAGGTCGTGGCCGCCGCACTCAAACCCAGACTGATGCTCCTCCTGGCTTTTCCCCAGAAGAAATCGAGGCCATTCATAGAGAGAAACGTCAACGGGTGGAACAGACCCAAGAAAGACCCCCACCTTCCTCCTCGTCTCTTGCTCCAATATGGGCTCCTTCCTTCTCTCACGGGAACCGAGCTATCACTGCTCGGGACTCTGTCGAGAATGAAGGGACTGCCCTTGCATTGTCCCAGGCCTTTTTGCTGCCTGGGGACATGCAAAAAGAAGTCGCAATGTCCCCAGACAATCTCCTCAGTTCCTTTATGTCTCACAATGCCAAGGTAAAATTACTTTCTGTAATCATAGCGTATACAGAATTTAACAGTTACGTCTATCTCAACTGTTTTGAATGTTTTCCAGGCGATGCAAAAAATGGTGGCCATGGCTCAAAAACTTAGCCAATCAGAGCCCCAACGAGCAAAACTTGTCAGTGAAAACTCCAAGCTTCAACGTACCATCATTAGGCTTGAGAGAGAAAGAAACCAGGCTCTGGTGGTTGCAGATGGCCTGAAAGGACAATTGAAGGGGACTGAGGACAGTCTTGCCCAGACTCTGAAGGAGCTTGAGTCGTCCCAGAATGAAGCCAAGGCTGCCTTTGAAAAAGGATATAATGAAGGAATCAAAGTTGCCACAGAGAGCTACACAAACCAAATGCCTGGAATTCAGGACCAAATTTGGGTGGCTGCTTGGAAAGCCTGCCTTGAAAAAGCAGAGATTCCTGAGTCATCACCGCTTTGGACCAACATTGAGCTTCCAAGTGCAGCAGCTGATGATCAGGAGGAGATTGTTGAAGAGGGAGATGAAGAGCAAGGTGTGCAAACAGCGGAGCCACCTGTTACCGAAGTGGAACCTCAGAATGATGTGACCAACCCTGGCCAAAAGGAAGCCAGTGGTGGTCAACCTGAAGATGAAACTCCTACTGCAACTGAAGCTCCTTCAACTGTTCCTACAACCGTTCAAGATCTGACAGAAGATGAATGAATATGTCTTTGAAATATATTTGACTGTCTGTTTGTAGGCCTGGCCAATGCGTTTTGAAAAACTCCAACAGTATTTCGTACTTGTTTTTCAAGTATTTCGTACTTGTGAATATATCTGAATGCTTCTAAACCTGTGCACATTCTTTGCATGACTTGAACAGTTTTGTGCATAGTCACATATGCTTATGCATGTACTCGTATGCTTGGCATAGTCTCTTGAGTTTAAGTATCACGTACACTAAACTTTTAAGTTTCTCATGTTTGAAATTTCACAAGTATCACGTACTGTAAAATGGATGTTTACACAAGTATTTCGAACTTGTGTTTTAAGTGTCTCGTACTTAAATATTTGAATTTTACACAAGTATTTCGAACTTGTGTTTTAAGTGTCTCGTACTTAGGTTCAAGTATCCTACATGCTGCTCCCCAATACGAATGAGGGAAATTAACTTCGTAATTCGTATTTAAAACAAATACTAGAAACAACAGTTATATATAAAAAAAAAAGCAACTTCATTCATAAGCTATAAAACTCAAGAGGGCGTTATTCGTACCCCTTGCAGCTAAAATAACGGAACTAGAACACAAGAGAGTTTTATTCGTAACTCTCACACAATCACGATGTGTAAAAAGAAAAATATATTTCATATAAAAAACTTCCTCAAGTTGTGGACATTCCATGGTCTTGGCACCGGGTTCCCATCCAGGTCTGCCAATCGATAAGCTCCAATGCCCACAATCTCAGTAACTCGATATGGGCCCTCCCAATTAGCCCCCAACTTTCCTTCAGTAGCCACTTTAGTGTTGCCGAGCACCTTTCGTAGCACAAGGTCCCCAACACTAAATTCCCGTGGATGCACATGTCTGTTGTAGCCTTTGATTAGCTGCTCTTGGTACGAAGCCAAGTGCACTAGGGCCCGTTCTCGTCTCTCCTCGGCAAGATCTAATTCAATCTCCAAAGCTCGATCGTTGCCTCCACTTTCAACCAAATTGGTCCTGTTGGTCGGCAGACCTACCTCCAATGGAATAACAGCCTCTGTTCCATATGCCAAAGAATAGGGGGTCTCTCCCGTAGACCTCCTTGGTGTTGTACGGTAAGCCCATAAAACCAATGGCAATTCATCAGGCCATTTCCCCTTTGCTTTATCCAAACGTTTCTTAATCCCATCGAGAATTGTTTTATTAGACGCCTCTGCTTGGCCATTACTTTGAGGGTAGGCCGGAGTTGAATAATAATTTCTTATCCCATACTGGGCACAGAAAGTTTTGAACTTTTTCTGAAATTGAGACCCATTGTCTGTAATTAATGAGTACGGGACTCCAAAACGAGTAATGATGCTCTTCCACACGAACCTCTCTATCATAGGTTCTGTGATTTTAGCCAATGGTTCTGCCTCAATCCATTTGGTAAAATAATCAGTCGCAACTAACAGAAATTTTCGATTTCCAGTTGTCTTGTGCAATGGACCCACGATGTCCATTCCCCATTGAGCGAACGGCCAGGGACTTGTCAAAGGCACCAAGTCTTCTGCTGGTGTTCGAATCATCGGTGAAAACTTCTGACACTTTTCACAAATCTTGACGTACACCTTAGCATCTTCTTGCATGTACGGCCACCAATACCCTTGAGTAATTGCTCGGTGGGCTATGGACCGGCCCCCAGCATGGCTCCCACAGGTTCCCTCATGAATTTCGTGGAGGAACTTTTGCACCATTTCAGGGTGCACACAAAGCAAATAGGGCCCTATAAAAGACTTCCTGTATAATTTCCCTTCAGGAGATAACCAGAATCGAGCAGATTTGGTCCTTATTTTATGAGCTTCCTTTTTGTCTGAAGGAAGTTTTTCATCTCGTAAGAATTCAATAATTGGATCCATCCAACTTGGTCCCTGGTTCACGTCCAAGACCATCTCCACACTTCTTCCAATGCTCGGCTCGGTTAGATATTCCACGGCTATCTTTCTCTTGAACTCGGTTGGTACAGCTGCAGCCAACCAAGCTAGTGAATCTGCATGTGCATTCTTTCCAGAACTTATCTGCTCAATATATACCCTTTCAAAAGTATCGAGTAGATCTCTGGTTGCCTGTACGTAAGCTGCCATCTTCTCACTCCGTATTTCATATTGCCCGGACAACTGATGAACCACAAGCTGTGAGTCACTATATACCCTTACATGTTCGGCTCTTAGGGTTTTTGCACTTCTCAAACCAGCTAAAAGCGCCTCGTATTCCGCCACGTTGTTGGATGCACTGAACCCAAGCCGAACTGATAGCTCTAACATTGATCCTTCAGGGGGAAAAAGAACTACCCCTATACCTGATCCGGTATTGCAAGCGGACCCATCAACAAACAGCTTCCATTCCAAGGGATCTTGCTCGGCTAATTCCTGTTTCTTCGTTACAGGAGACTTTGCTTCATACTCCTTTCTCGTAGGAGGCAAAGGTGCAACCGCAGGTGAGAATTCTGCCACGAAATCTGCCAATACCTGGCCTTTGATTGCTGTGCGCGGCTGATAGTCAATGTCATATTGGCTTAATTCAACGGACCAAGTCGAGATCCTTCCCGAGAAGTCTGCCTTTCGGAGCAGTGATTTTAAAGGGAACTCAGTATAAACCACCACTCTATGGCTCTGGAAATAATGCGGCAATTTTCTCGTTGCTGTCCTTAGTGCTAGGATCAATTTCTCGAGGGGCAAATATCTTGTTTCCGCATCTAATAACGTCTTGCTCACATAATAAACAGGGATTTGTTCGGATCCCCTACTTCTCAGAAGGACTGCACTCAGAGCATGCTCAGAAACTGCTAAGTACAAAATTAAGGACTCACCTGGTTCTGGAGTTGAGAGAAGGGGAGGAGAGGCCAAATATCCCTTCAAATCCTGGAAGGCTTTTTCACATTCTGCTTCCCATTCGAATCCTTCCCTTTTCTTTAATAACTGAAAGAAAGGTCTGCACTTATCACTTGACCGGCTGATAAATCGATTGAGAGCTGCTGCCATCCCAGTCAAACGCTGGACTTCCTTCGTTGTTCGGGGACTCTGTAGATTCTGCAAGGCTTTGATTTGGTCGGGATTCGCCTCTATCCCTCTCATCGTTACCAGATGACCCAGAAACTTTCCAGAACCGACTCCAAACGCACATTTCGAGGCGTTGAGCTTCAATTTATATTTCCTTAGAATCTCAAAAACCTCCCTCAAATCTGCAATATGGCTTTGCCCAGCTTTACTTTTTACCACCATGTCATCTATGTAAACCTCCATAGTTTTGCCGAGCAACTTTCTGAACATGATGGTCGCCAACCTCTGATACGTTGCCCCTGCATTTTTCAACCCAAAAGGCATGACATTATAACAGTACAACCCTCGTGGTGTAATAAAAGACGTCTTCTCCTGATCTAGCTCAAACATTGCAATTTGATGGTATCCTCGATATGCATCGAGAAAACTCATCCGCCCATATCCTGCTGTTGCATCAACCAATTGGTCAATCCTTGGAAGAGGAAAACTATCCTTTGGGCACGCCTTGTTTAAATCTGTGAAGTCAACACATACACGCCATTTTCTGTTCTTTTTCTTGACGACGACAATATTTGATAGCCATTCTGGATAATAAACTTCCCTTATTGCCTTGGCCTCCAATAATTGATCCACTTCTTTGATTACAGCGTCAACGTGCTGTACGGCTGCCCTTCGTTTCTTTTGGATGACAGGTTTATGTTGTGGATCTATATTCAAGTGATGGCAAATAACATCTGCACTTACCCCAGGCATCTCCTCTGGTGTCCAAGCAAATACGTCGACATAAGTTTTCAAGAAACTCATCAGTTCACTCTCTTCCCCTTCTGGCAGTGACTCCCCGGTTAGGAAATACCTATCTGGATCAGTCTCGTTGATCAGTGTTTTCCTTAAATCCTCTACTACCCTTTCTGTTGGGTCTTTTCCAATATCCTCAATGGTCGGAAGATCCGGAATTTCCACAGTACTAACATGGTGGGCAGCATGGACTCTTTTTATGATGGATACCAAACATTGTTGAGCTATTTTTTGGTTACCTTTGATGTGCTCAATCCCATTAGACCCTGGGAACTTCACCATCTGATGGAAGGTTGAAGAGACTGCCCTCATCTTGTGCAACCATGTTCTCCCTATAATCACGTTATAGGAAGATGGTACATCCACCACTAAGAAATCGGTTCGTAGCACCACTGTCCCAGCCCGAACAGGCAGAGTTACCTTGCCTAAGGGCCAAACTGCTCCTGCTCCAAATCCGACCAATGGAGTTACTGACTGCACCAAATCTTCTTGCGTGAGCCCCAGTTTCTTGAATGCATCATAGTACAGCACTTCGCTGCAACTCATGAATCCACCAGGATTCTTTCCATATCATATTCCCCAACTCGTAGGGTTATGACCAAAGCATCATTATGTGGTATCTGGACTCCTCCCAGATCTTCATCTGTAAAAACTATGCTTTCGTTGAGTTTCTCTTCGTTGCGCCCTCTCTTCTTTCCCAACTGCATTACGTGTTGGTCATGTTTCACTTGTCTCTGAAGCAATCTCACCTCATTTCTCGTATAAGGTTCGGCTAATCCATGTATCATATGGATTACCCCCTTTGGATTCTGTTCGTAATCCAACTCCATTGCCTTGTCTTTATCCTTTGGATCTTCTTGGATAAATTCTTTGAGATAGCCTCGCGAGACCAAATCATCAAGGTGTCGTTTAAACATCTCACAATCCTCCGTCATATGGCCCCAATCTTTATGGTAACTGCAGTGCTGATTCGTAGCACGTTTTGCGTCTTTATTCCCACCGAGAGTTGGAGGCCATTTAAAATATGGCTGATTCTTTATTCGATAAAGAATCCTGTAGATGGGCTCTTTCCAAACCGTGTTTATTGAAAAGAATGACTTGGGATCCGGGGCTTGCTTATCCTTGTACTGCTCCTTCTTCGCCTGCCCATACTCTTTTCTTTCGCGATAAGTTTTGGGCTCTGGCTTGTCAGCTTTCTTTATAGGCCCCTTTACTTGCTCGGCGGCCAACTTTCCATCCTCTCGTAGGATGTCATCCTCGTTCCTGGCATGCTGCTCAATTCTCTCCATCAATTTTGCCAATGTCTGCACGGGACTCATGTTTAGAGACTTACGCAGTTCCCCCCGAATAGGTAAGCCTGTTTTAAACGTAGCTATTGCGTATTCTTCACTACATCCTTCAATCTCGTTGAAGGTTTCCCAGTACTTTTTCGCATAAGTCCTGATCGGCTCGTCCTCTCCTTGCTTCATAAAAGTAAGACTCTCAAAAGTTTTGGGAGCTTTCCTGCTCGTCAAGAACCGTGCAGTGAACTCCTCGGCCAACTGCACCCATGTTCGGATAGATCGTGAGCCCAATTTATGGAACCATGACAAAGCAACCTTTCCCAAACTTGACGGGAACATCTTGCACATGATTGCATCATCCCCTTCATGCATAAACATTGCCTGCTGGTAATGCTGTATATGGGCTACGGGATCAGCATCTGTCTCGTAGAGGATGAATGTTCCATGCTTTACCCTGGTCGGCAATCTAGCCTCCTGTAACTTCTTTGAAAAAGGGGAGGATGCTATATTCTGAAGTGCTTTCCGTGCTGCTTCTCGTGTAGTCATGGCTTCATCCTTTGGTCCTTTCTTGGACCGAACTTGTTCCCAATCGGAATCAGGTCTCTCGTACCTGTCCCTATGATGTTTTCTACTCCTTTCCTCCTCGGGGGTAGAGCTTCGACCTCTGCTTCTCCTCTTTCTTGGAGACACCCTCCTTCGCTCGGGTGTTCGGATATTGCTCCTCCCTTTTCGTGGAGAAGTTTTATGTCGCCTCGGGGTCAAACTTCTGCTTCTTCTCCTTCTTCTTCGTGAAGGAGCCTTTTGGTATGGTACCAAAGTGTATTCACTCCCTCTTGAATTTCTTCGAGATAATCCGGAGTCCTCTGGATGTTCTCTGATTCTCTCTAATTCTCTGATTTCATGTTCTCGTTTTTTGATCAAACGAGCGTACTCCTCGATTTCTTGTCTTTTCTTATCCAGAACGTCTTCGCTTCGGTATACACTTCTGGAATGTGCAATCGATTCATCCCCTCGATGGGATTTAGTCCTTCTCATGGACTTTGATGCTGTATCTCCATCTCTATTTCTGGAGTTGTCGTGGATAGTAGGGGGGTGGCCCTTACTCGTGGTCCTCTTGTGTCCTCCTTCGGGCTTTCTCGGAGCCCCGGGTGGAGACTTATCCCCTCCTCCAATTAACACATCTTTTGGGTCGTGTGGCGTTGCTGGATCTACTTCCACCATGGTCGTATTTCAAAGGGAACTCTTTCGTTTCCCACAGACGGCGCCAATTGTGGGTGGAGAAATTCTACCAACGCTTTAGACTGTGTTGGATTGTTACGGCTTGTTCGTGCCTCTTCGCCTGAACCCTAATTTGTCGTCGGAGACCTAATCTGCAAAACAGACAGGGAGTGAGTGCACCTTTGCCTCTCGTGGCAAAGGCCCTCCGATGCCAAAGTTAGTATCACGTACTAGCAATTGAACCCTAATTATCAGTAGGAAAAACAATATCAATGCAGTGTATTGCGTACCTCTTTTCTCTGAGTTTACCTCGTATTTATAGATTCATAGATGCTTGCTGTCCAAGTATCCGTATTGCCCTAGGTTTCCTACCTCGTATAGGAAACCCAGGATATCTTGGATTCTCGTTCCTTTATCAGTTCATTACCTTAGTCCTTTTAAGACTCTTTTCCTTAATGAGCCGAACATCCCATTCCTGTTGGGTATCTTTTACAGATCCTACATTCTCGGGATCTTATTCCTTAAACGGAATATTACTGCTTCTGGACTCTTCCAGAACGTCCTCTTTACTTCAATATTTAATAGGACTTCTTTCCTTGTTCGGCCGTCTCATGGCCGATCAAAGGGACTGGGCCAGTTACCTCACATGTAACTGGTCCTTTAATAATCTGAACCATTCCTTTCTTTAGGGGGATTCTCCTCCTGTTCGGCTCTCTCATAGCCGAACAAGGTTCTTTGAACAGTGGCTTCACGTGTCACCGGTCAATCGTGTTGACCTTTCATAAGCTCCATGCTCGGGTGCTTCTTGGGCCTGCTCGGGAATACCTCCCTACATCTGTCAAAATAGATTTAAGTTACACAAACTATTTTTTTTAAAATAATAATGTTTAACCTCTGTAACTAATTAAAACAACTCGATCACTAATTTAATCAATCCAAACGAGGGTCGGGTCCTCATAATCCGTCGTTTGCTGGCTCCGACACCCTGGATTATCAACAATGTCTAGCTATCAATGTTGCCCTTGAAAATTAAAACCATGGAGGATTGAAGCCGATATGAGAGAAAAGGAGAAGGTTCAAAACCATAAAAGAATGAATTTACAAAATATAGAGTAAGATCTTCAATTGCTTACCTTCAAAATATTGTTCTTGACTAGATGAAGCTCATGGAGCACAGTACTTATGTTCATTCGGTCTTTTGGGGACTCTATAGAACATGCCAATCCTATCTTGATGAGGGAGATCAGATTTTCCATCATTTTGCCGCCATTTGTCTCCTCGATTAAGAGCATAGGGTCTACGATCTCTATCACACGTTCAGGCAAGGCAATCCTTGCAAACTTATGAAGATTAAGGTCTGCCTCAAACATTTTATGAGTAGGTCTCTTCCTTGTTATCATCTCCAACAACAAGATCCCATAACTATAAACATCTCCTCTAGTTGATATCTCGCTTCCCAAACCGTACTCTGCAATTCGTAATATTTAAACTTTAACACCAAACAATCAACTTCGGGATAACAAAAGCGATACGAAAAGAAAGAGAACGTCATCATTCACCCTGTGACACTATTTTCTACGACAACGTCATCATTCACCTACTTATTATACCATCGTCATTCAATTATCGTGTGTGCTGAAATTAGCGAGTTGATATTATGAGATGCTAAATTTGAAAAAAAAAAATGGATAAAAAAGTTTGTTACCTGGAGCTGCATAGCCAATGGTTCCCTTTATTGCAGTTGAACTACTAGTACTTGGAGTGGAGAGCTCTGCATGAAATCTAGCTAGACCGAAATCTCCAACATGGGCAACCATATCACCATCGAGAAGGATATTACTCGGCTTTAAATCGCGGTGAATAATTGGCATTCCGCATTGGTGATGAAGATAATCGAGTGCACAAGCCACGTCTATGGCAATGTCTACTCTTTGTAGAAGATCGAGTCCCGCAAACTCACGTTCCCCATTATTTGTTTCCGGAATAGGATGCAACCAACTATCTAGATTTCCATTTGGCATGAACTCGTGAACTAGAGCTTTAAACTCATTCCCTTGAAAATCCATGCTGGAACAAGAAGTTATGATCGACACCAGGTTTCGATGTCGAATATTCCTTAAGGCTTCACACTCTGTCATAAAACTCTTGGTAGCGCCACGAGTTTGAAGGTCAAGTACTTTGACCGCAACAACTAACTCCCCGTTTTGTTCGATAACACCTTTATACACACGGCTGAAACTACCAAAACCAAGCAGATTCATCGAAGAGAAACCTTCAGTTGCTTTGAAAAGTTCTCCATAAGTGACTTTCAAGAATGGATCTTTCAAAAATGAAACTATAGGCTTGGTCTTTCTTTTCTTCTTGAACAAACATATGATGAAAGACAACACTACGGTTACACCAATGAGTATCGAAGACACCGCAATTCCTAACGTCCATGAAAGAGACATCTTATTTCTTGATTTTTTCGTGGAGCATCGAGGTAGTCGAAGTTCGAAAATTCCCCCACAAAGCCTATAGTTTCTGGCAACCGATATTGCACTTGCATTTGTAAAAACACCCTTCATTGGTAACTCTCCTTCGAAATTATTGAAAGACAAATTGAGATTCTTTAGGGCAAATGTCCCTAAAAATCTAGGAATTTGACCAGATAAGTTGTTGTCAGAAAGATCCAAATTCTGAATACCTCTCAAGGATTCCATTGAGGAAGGAATAGATCCTTGAAAGGAATTTTGATGCAAATATAGGTTTTCAAGGCTACTGCAGCTACCAAGAGTCTCAGGAATTTCACCAGACAAACCATTCTCAGAGATATCAATTTTTGCTAAATTTTTGAGGTTTTCAATCTCAAGTGGCAAGGATCCAGACAAACGGTTGCGAGAGAGATCCAACGCAATTGATAGAGACGAGACCATCAAAAGTTTTCTTGGTATGCTCCCATTAAGGTTATTTTGATTTAGTAGTATCTCTAACAAATTACGACAGTCCCCAAGACTCGATGGTATGGCTCCCTCTAGTCTGTTTGTCTCCAAGTAAAGTTTACGCATCATTGACAAGTTTCCAATTGACTTTGGAATTTCACCTGAGATTTTATTGTTTGAAAATGACAATATTTGCAACTTACGTAGATAACCTATGCTACCGGGAATCGGGCCTGTGAATAGGTTATCATTCAAAGCTAAGACTTCAAGATTCACAAGGTTTCCTATTGTTGAAGGAATAGATCCGTACAACTGATTTATATCTAGTGCCAAGTAATAGACAGAGGTTGATAGATTGCCCACAGAGTCCGGTAATACCCCTCCGAATTGGCCATTCTCCAATATTACATTCTCCAAGTTGCTACAATTGGTCAGAGAACTAAGAAAGGCAAGTCCATCTGATCCCGTAGTTTCAAAATTGTTATAACCTAGATTTATCCAGGAGAGATTTTGTAAGTTTCCGAAATCGTTTCTTACTTTTCCAGTGAAATTGTTATCATCCAATTCGAGTGTTACCAACTGCGAGGAGTTGGATATTGAAAGCGGTATTGGACCATCAAATTGGTTTTCATATAGCTGGAGGACCTGAAGGTGAGGGAACATGAGACTGAATTCTGGCAGAAGACTACCCCGAAGTCGATAATTAGATGGCACTGACAATATTTGTAGCAATGATAGGTTGTATAAGGAAGGAGGGATAGTACCTGAAATTTCAGTGGCACCCAATCCAAGTTTCTTTAGGTTTCTCAATTGACCCAAAGCATCTGGAATACTTCCTCCCAACGGATTGTAAGAGGCTCTCAACTCTACCAGAGAAGTAAGATTCTCAATCGACGGAGGAATCCCTCCGGTCAAATTGTTCATGCTAACATAGAGTGTAACAAGTTTTGGCATTGAATAAGCAAGTTCTTTTGGGAACTCTCCGACTAGATTGTTGTCGTGTACCCTAAGGTCCCTAAGATTAGAGCAATGAGATATGCTTGTTGGAATTTTCCCTTCAAAACCGTTACTCGAGAGATCTAGTTTCTGTAACCTAAAAAGATTACCTAATTTAGTTGGAATTTCACCTGTAAAAGTGTTGTTTCTGAGGCTAAGCTCCCGGAGAAAGCTGAGGTTTCCAATGTAAGGAGACAAAGAGCCCGTTAGACCTTTGGCCGTGAGGTCAAGAATTGTGACTCGTTCATGTCGGCGGCCGCATTTGACACCTTCCCAATCACATAAATGGAGAGATTCATTCCATGAGCTCAAGGCCTGTTGATATTCTAGGACTATATTTGACTTGAAGGCTAATAATGCATGGAAATCAGTCTCGTTGCTAGCAACATTAATGGTGTTAACAAGACTAAAGGATGATGTTGTGTCAAGGGCAAGGGCTTTGATGTGAAGCAATGGGATGAGGGAGAGAAATAAGGGTAGGAGCGAAATAGAGAGAGATTTGGTTATGAGACTCATCTTGGCCTGTGTGGTTTGAGTTCTCAATTGGTGTATGTTCAAACTTTATATAAGCATGAACGTGTAGAATTTGCTTGGATGAGTAGAGTTTGAGGGAAATATATATCTAGTGGTAGACTTGCATACTAGTAGTACATGTGGTCTTTTGTACGTGATGTCATTTGGTCATAGCTAGCTGGGGTGTCATTGATACTCCTATTTGCTCTCTCTCTTTAAGCCAATTGACGAATCATTGGATCATCTTCTTTTTTAGCGCTCCTTTTCTAAGCAAGTGTAGAACATTGTTCCAAAGTTGAGATAGTATATCCCTGCTGGTCCTACGCTTTACTTCTAGAAAGTTGCTAGTGGTTCTGTTCCAATTTCGAAAAATAGAGATTTACCTAATACTCTAAGAAGGCTTGCTAGCTCTAGATGCTATGGTCTGTTTCACGTGGGAAGAAAGGACCAATAGAATTTCAAGGGCATTCTAAGGTTTTTTTTGCTCTGTTTTATTCGAGGTTTTTCCTCTAGATGCTATGGTCTGGTCCTACGCTTTACTTCTAGAAAGTTGCTTTTGTAAGTATTGTGTTGGATGTTGAGTGCATATCTTTATGGTTCTTCTTACCATTTACTTACAAGCATCACGTAGGGTCGATATCTTCCCTTCCCCTTTGGAGATTATGCACCATCAGTAAGTCCTCAAAGTCAAGTTATGTGATCTCGAAATAAATTGAACTTAGGCGCAAGCCGTTTTCTGTATTTCTAATTTCGTGGTACAACTTGTAGTAATTCTTAAAGTCGGGGATCCGTCTGTGATAAAATTACAATGACCGGCCGCTAGCTAGGGACTCGTATGAAACCGTTAAAGTCGAGTTTTAGAGAGTGGGATGGAGGCATCTTGTAATTTCAAGAAAAGTACAAACAAGTTTCGGAAATAAAAACTTCTCTAATTGTGTAAAAGATGAATGATTAGTTTGGTCCCGTTTGAGTGTGGAATACCTCTTATGTTGTGGAAAAAAAAAGTGTTAAAAATGAATGATTGTTAGCTCCTAAAACCCACATCAATGTATGATGAAAAGGTGCCTGGAGTTTACCAAAAACTTCAGTAAAAAACATCATAATTTTTTTTTACAATTCTATCCCTTATCAATATGATAAATTCAAAGCTCGAGTCGTAAGGAGTATTGATATTTCATTTTGGTTCCCTCCTTTTCCTCGATTTAAGAAAAAAAAAGCTTGTGCTCATATTTTTAATTTTTGATAAACAAAACAATTAGTCTTTCGCCGAAAGTTTTAAGAGCGTATCATTCGTCTCACGAAAGTTTCCAAAAACATTGTCGTTTCACACTTTTTCTGTCTTTAGTGAACTTTTGGTTGTAAGTTTTTACCTTTTAGACTACTTTCGTCTAGACAAAACATTTGTCGGAAATGTATATAAAAAAAATTTCAGAAAAAGACGAAGGGAAAATATACCACAAACAGTAACTTAGGAAGTGTTTTATGGACTGCTAATTTGCTAACTTCATTCTACCCGTCTCATCGGTTCAACGTGCAAGTCTTTATTAATTAATTTTTTGCTTAGTCAGTCTTTATTAATTATATAAGTACGCTTTGAAGTTGACTGAAATATATAGGGGCAGGCATGCATACATATTAGTAGTAGTAAATTTGTAAATGGGGTAGGTGCGTAAAGTTATATGGATCCTACCACAAAGTGATATTATGTTTATCAAAAAGTGTATTGCATGGTAAGCATGACATTACTTTGTGGTAGAATCTACATCATTTCAACTAATACGAGGGAAGGTAATGTTCACCCTCTTTTAGAAATGGTGAACAAAAGAAGGTAAACGCTACCCTCCCTCTTATTAGTCGTCCATCAAAAAATGCTTTGGAGTTTCCAAATGTAATAAATTTCCAACAGTCAGTCAAAAAGGGTTTGGATTTTCCACACATAACAATTTGTCCGTCGAAAATGCTTTGGTTAAAATATACCAAGAATTTCCACAAATCTGATCACTAGTGGAACCAGGATATTAGGCTCAGTTTTGATGACATGAATAAAAAAAATCAGGAATGCAGGCAAAGTCCACTTATAGCTACTATGATTTGAGCTATGAGCGGATACAGTCCCCCAGGTTGAAATTCATACTTGTGAAAACGTGCAGATACATTCAATTCCGTCCATTTTCATGGTGGTGTGTCTTACATGTACACCTCTTCAATCTAGCCAAAATTTAATCCTAGTTGTTCATTATGTATTAAAGAAAAATAAAAAGCATCTCCGTAAAAAAATTATGTTGATCAGACATCATAAAAAAATTATGTTGATCAGACATCAATAACGCAGTGTCAGTGACCTTATATACTAGTAAAATCAAAATGTAATTTTAAATTCGAAAATTTACTTCGTCATAAGTTCCATTCACCCAAAGAAACGATGCCACCCTCCCCGTTTTACGTGGCCCATGCTAGTCACCGATAGAATTGGTCTTTCATTTGAGGTGTGAGTAAGTTAGCCTGAACACCCTGAATTACAAAAAACGAAATGTCATAGTAACACATGAATACTTGCGCTTATGCGATATGATCGAAATCTCAAAGCAAACGACGTATTTCAAAGTACAATCTCTTGGCTGAAGATGTGTCATGTTACAGAGAGTTTCGGGGACAAAAGACTGGGTGTCTAACTTGTCCAGCCATGACATATATAAAAGATAATCGATAGATGAGGAATTTTTCAGTGCCGGGTGGGTACGACGTGGTGCCTGTTCGGCACATTAAGCCGTCTGATGTAATTTTGGATGGCTCGGATTTAGAGAAAAAAAAAGGAGAGAGAAAGAGGAGGGGGGAGTGGAGAGGGAATATTTTAATCTAAGCCGTCCAAAAGCACATCGGACGGCTTGGAAGTGCCGAAAGGACAACACATGGGATACACCCACCCAGCACTAAAAAAATTCTCTCGATAGATCTTTTCTTTTTGCGCAATTAGTTAGAGAATAGTTATTACACATTTGTATGACAACAAGAAGTATATTAATTAACTAGAACTGGACAATTAATTAGTTACTTTTGTTAAAATTAATTAGCAAGTGCAAGACACAAAACTTCATGAGAAATTGATCAGTAGCGGGCCGGGCTTGTGTTATAATCAGTGGTGAGTATATATAGTCATGGAGCCTAGCTTGATCGATACAGTACCTATATATATTATTTAACGCTATAAAGACCTAACAATTCATCTTGTATTGGTTTATGTTGTGAGCGCTAGTGTGACCCTAATGAACAAAATATGAACCAAGTCTGGGTCAGAATTCACAAACCCAATAAGCACAACTGGGTTCTGTAGCTAGCCAGTAGACACACTAAACGCAAAAGGGAGATGTCAAAGATATATATATATATATATATATATATATATATATATATATATTGATATATATATATATATATATATTGATATATATATATATATATTGATGTATACACACACACACACAATAGATATGGTTGGATTGTGACATGATGTGTTAAATGAAAATTTAAAATTTCAAAGGGTTAAATACATTAGGCCATTGTAGAAAAGTTGAGTATAATATATCGAGGGTGACATTGTTATTAATTTTGGTTACTAAAACGGGTGGGAGGAGGTGACCAGCAGAACAACCATCTAGGCGTGCCCATAAGGGCTCCTGACCTGCTGTGAAATGTCCGGTTTGTTGTCCGTGAGGACAGGCTGGGGTGACGTTGTTATTAGATTAAAAGTCTGTTGCATTTGAAAGGAAAAAGTACAACTAAGGGAAGTAATTTGTGACAAAGATCAAGTTCTAGGGTTTCATATGTAATTGTCGCAATCCTTGTTCAAAACAAATTTTGTGAATTCGCAATATGAACAGGGGATATCCTGCGCAATCTAGGGTTTTCTCTGTCAGTACTAATCAGTAATCAGCAACACTCTTCAGAAAAAATGTAATCAGCAACAGCCCAAATCGAAAATCGAGCAGGTACCTCTCTCTCTCTCTCTCTCTCTCTCTGTGTGATGAATCGGCTTAACGCAGATGCAGTAGTAGTTTGCATTGAAAGGAGTTGAGAATGGACAATACAATTGGGTTTTAAGCGAACGGTGCTTCGGGTGTAATTAATGGTTTTGGCACCGCGACGTGTTGCCTCAATGCCTTAATCCACCAGACATTTTTTTTGGGACCTATATACTTATTGCTGGACTCCTCAGCAATGAGCGGTGAATAAAGGTATATTGGGGCACCGCCATATTTTTTTAGGACCTATATACTTATTACCGGACCCCACAGCAATGAGCGCTGAGTAAAGGTATATTGGAGCCCCAACATGTGGTGCCCGAGGACCACCAAACAAATTTCCAAGAACTGAGGGTTGTTAAGAAGTTAGTTAGGGCCTTAGGGGAATTAGTTAGGATTGGTTAGTTTGATATATAGTAGCTGATGTGTTTGAGTGGGAGAGGGAGTGTTGTGTGATGCCCAGCATTGCTCTTCCTTTCTCTCTCTTCTCCCTCTTCTGTACTCCTTCAATAATTGTAACCTGCATTTCTCATGTAATTCTGGAATCTGGGCAGTTCTATCAATAAAACATTATCATTTCCCATTTTGATTTCGCAAGTCTATCATACATTTAGGGGCCCTAGGCCTTGATCAGGAAGTATTTTTACCCATTAGCACTCTTTAGTTTTTCTTGGTTTTGATGATTGTTGTTGGCTTAGACCAATCAGTAGTGTTTTTTAGCTTTTTTATATGCTACCTGAATTTAAAAATCTGATCGTTTCATTTTGTATCTCAAAGAAACAGAGGTAGTTAAAGAGTTAGTTAAAACATCATCAACATTTGTTTAAGCACATAATGGGTACATTGAGAGAGAGAGACCGCAACGCCACTCATATGAATCAATCCAAAATTCCAGCTTTGGGAGTGGGGTCTCTTATGGGTTGGAGGTACCAATTCTTCTCCAGATGCGATCGCCCTTTACACACCCCTTGGATCCATCATTACACGCAACACAATACACACATAGACATAATATACAGTGAGAAAATATCTTCTAAAGATTTAGTTTTGTTTCAAACGCAAAATGCCATTTTGTTCTTCCTTGAGCGGCCATTTTAATGACCTTACAAAACTCAAATCACAATTTCTATTTAAGCTCCACTACTTAAGATATTTAATGAATGAAAAAATAACATGATAAGAAAAAGACTCCTAGTAATGACACTTACGACTCCTTGTAAATCTTGCATGGTTTATGGACAATAATAAATCTGCAAATAGAAGCAAATTCACAAGTCGTAAACAATCTTACGCATTGGGCAATACCTTGTTTCATTACGGTACATATTGGCGGATGCTAAAACATACATGTGTTTATGTGCAAAAAGTGACACATAGCTTGATAGAATGTAGCATTTAGATTACCGTGAGTCTTGTGTATGAAATTCTGGTACTTGAAGTTTGTGAACACAACCTTATCCTTTGTGGTCCTTATGCGCAGGAATCTTAGGAATGTTGCTCAGAACAGTCTTCACTCTAAAGAGGAGTGTGAATTTGGGTTTCCTGTTGGTAATGAGAAGATCTGTTTCAGTTTCAAGCATAGCTGCAATAGATGTGGCTGCTAAAGATGGGGAACTCAGGGTCTTTGTAGTTGCAGGAGAGGTTTCTGGGGACACTATTGGTTCCCGTCTCATGGCTTCTATGAGAAAGCTCTCTCCATTTCCTGTCCATTTTGCTGGTGTGGGCGGGTTAGCTCTCTAATTGCCTGAGACAATAATATCATGAATATGCATGTCCAATTGCCAATCTTTATTTCTCTGGTTTGTCTGTTTCCATAACTGTTGTTATAAAGTAGTACTGCTTCAACAGGATCGATATTCTGTTTGTCATTGTTTTTGGAATTAAAACTCCAGTTTTGTCCGTACCACTGTCTATGTCTCTATATTGTGGATGGTGGCTTGACCTTTTTTAAGGCCCAAACATTTGGATATAGGAGCTCTGAGATTTTAATTTGTTTTTGTCACCTTTTTCTTAGCTCCAAATATTTTTGTCTGTCATGTGCAAGACTCTCTCTGTTTGTTACATGAGCTAAGTTATTTAGATCATATTTCCTTTCTGGGTACTTTTTGAATTTTCGTTTTTTCTAGCTTGAAGACTGGAAGTTATTAAGGTTAGTTTGATTTTGCCGCATTGTTCAGGTCCATGATGTCCGACCAAGGGTTAAAATCTCTGTTCCCAATGGAAGATATTGCGGTAATGGGGATCTGGGAGTTGTTGCCGCATTTGAACAAGTTCAGAGTGAGTACTGAGCGAGAGTACTATTTTGTGCGCTTCCATATTTGGATGTTGATTTTTTGTTTTTTGTTCTCTAAATAGGAGTGTTGATGCAAGCATTGCATTTTTTGAACCTGATTCTTACATTGGCTTTTTGAAATGACAGGTTAAGTTGAAGGAAACAGCACAGGCGGCCCTTTTGTTCCGGCCTCACGTTGTGGTTACTGTGGACTTCAAGGGGTTCTCCTTTCGTCTCCTAAAGCAGCTGCGCGGTAATTTTATATGTAATTGTTGGATTTGAAAAGGACTGATAAGGATTTCACTTGTGAATACCAAAGCATGGTGTAGGAAATTGGGGAAACACTTTTTGCAGCTAAATACAGTCAGCAGGGATTGGTTAGTCCTCCACACTTTCACTATGTAGCGCCGTCTTTTTGGGCTTGGAAAGGGGGTGAAGCAAGGCTCAAAGGGCTATCTGAGTTCGTGGATCATGTCTTGTGCATACTACCTTTTGAGGCAGAAGTTTGCAAATTGAATGGACTTGCTGCGACCTTTGTGGGCCACCCCATACTTGAAGATGTTTTGGAGTTGAATTTGGTACTTCTGCAATGTTCTGACATCACAATTATTGATGTTCGTTAATTCGGTTCCTATATTACGAGATAGGATTGTGCAGTCATTTAACTTGCTTTTTAATGTGAATATCCGTCCGGTTGACATTGTCCTAATGTCCTGTGTAGTAGTCCAAATACTTATTTGTGGATGGATTTCATCTTCAGGGGAAGAATAATGTAGAAAAAGGATGGAAGGTGCAAGGAAGTTCTGACAAATTTCAAAGTAAACATGAAATATCTTCAGGTAAGGAAATTCTAAGCCCTTTTTGGAAGGGAGCCAACTCTCAGATTTCTCTCTAAAAGGTGGGCTACTTCACTGACGTAGTCTTCAGTGTTTCTCGTAATTTATATTTCCCTGTACCAAGGCTTCCACAGAAGAGTGTATTGGTACGAAGCCCGGATTTTTGGTAATCCTCAAAATTTCTCTGTGGATTTTATGCAAAATAATTTGGCCAACCTCACCAGTTTTATTTTCTCTTTTCCTTTTTTCCCCACGCTTTTTGGTGTGTGTTTATGTACTTTCTCCATTTTCAACTCTTATAAGTGTTGTTTAGGAAATGTTTCCCATTGGAAAAAAAATTACTGTAGTAGCTTATCCAGTAAATACTTGAACCTCATTATGTCTTTCTGATTTTCTTCTTCTATCTTTTGAAGGAGCCACAATTATTTCCTTGCTTCCTGGAAGCAGATTACAAGAGGTAAACCGCATGCTTCCAATCTTCTTCAGCGACTGTTTCTCAGAGTTGATTATGGTGATCCATGTGGCACCAAATAAGCACGTGGAAGACTATATCAACAGAGTTGTCCATAAGTGCCCTATACCTGTGATTCTGATTCCAGGAGGATCACCTCACATGAAGTATGATGCGCTAAGTGTAAGATCTCTGTCTTCTTTTGCCAATGCACTCTTTATAGTTCATACTTAATATTAAACAGATTCTGTAGCAATGCACAGTAAGATACTCTTGAGAGTATTTATAAAACAGATTCCGTAATAATGCAGAGTAAGAATGAAGGGATATAACTTGTTGAGGTAACCATGTTTGTCTTGGTTCATTTTTTGAGCACTTGAAACTGCTTCGATCACATCTAGACTAACAGAAGCAGGGGAACAACTAATTGCATGAAATGCATGTCCTTGTGGAATATTATGGGTAAAAGCAAAGGAAGCATGCCAAAAATAAACCAATCTCCAAAGGTGTAAGCCAAGTGATATGAAAGCTTCTAGTTGAGCTGGAGGGACCCGTATTCCCACCCATCTTAGAGAGTTACTTTGCTTAACTGCAACTCAATTAGGTACTATATGACCAAGCCAGAGGTGTTAGTCTGTTTGCAGATAAAGAGAAATTGACTGACAGACCCATTGGTAACAATAAAAGAGTTCCTCGTTTTAACCATTTTGTTCTGTACGTATTTTGAGTGGGTACTCTTTTATGACACTTGGTCTTCTGAATTTTCCATGTAATCGGTCATGTCCCAGTGGGCATGACTGGGTCCCAAAAAGACTTGTTTATGAGGGTATGTGGATACCATCTTATTTCGCTCTTTTGTACTTTTTAGTGCATATCACCTTTGTTAGATGTTTAGGTGATTGTCGCCTTTTTGGTACCACTATCTGATGTTTCTCTTGTGACAAGGCCTTCTGTGTACAATCCATCATTAGGTGCCTACTCTTTTTCATGTGCATAGACTATAAATATAAGAAGTTAAATTAAGCCCCTGCTAGGATCCTTTGTTAGGCTTGTTTAAGGATTTATTACTGTGCATTTAATGTGTATTAACTGTAGAATTGTTCTAGGTGAAAAGTCATGATTCTTACATAGCTAAATTAAATGGCATGCAGGCGAGCAAGGTTGCTTTATGTACTTCTGGGACAGTCGCTGTGGTGATGCAACTCGCGCAGTTGCCATGTGTTGTTGCTTATCGAGCCCATGTTCTGACTGAATGGTTGATACGTTATAAAGCAAAAGTACCATACATCTCCCTTCCAAATATTCTTCTGGATTCATCTGTAATTCCTGAAGCTCTCTTTCAAGCATGTACCCCTACAAAACTGGCATCATTGCTCATGTAAGAGTTTTTGTTTCCTTGGCCATACTTGCCCATAGACTTTCATCTGTTTTCACATTGAAGAAGTTAATTAGCTACCATACTCCAAAGGTTTTAGAAATCTTTGCATGAGATGATATAGTATGATTGCTTGTTTTATTTTGTATCGAGGGGTCATTGCTTCAAACCTCAAAGGGGCTAATACTCATAAGCCAAAATTGTTCCTTGGTAATGATACTGCAGGGATCTAATAGAGAATGAAGCTCTTCGAGAAGAACAAATTGTGGCTGCTGAAAAGGTTATTGAACTGCTACGCCCATCAGAAAGAACCATTTGCAATCCATCACCAGAGGAACTCGAACCCATGTTGCCCGATCACACCCCAAGTATGATTGCCGCATTTACTGTTCTATACTCCAGTAGGACATAATTACTAGATTTTCATAAATCGTGATATCTATCTAAACCATCTCCCGGCTGTTTTGTAGTCATTTTTGTTACAAATGGAACCTTTTTATTGAGCTTGAGGGTTGTGAAATCATTGGGGAATAATGTCACGTTTTTGTTGTTCAAAGAAAAATGTCTCGTTTTGTTCCTCTACATTCTCTTTGTGGAACTTTTTATAAATCAACTCTGGGAACACTACGCCACAATTTGGCTTTAGCGGCATTAAAAACCTGCCGAAAAAAGTCCCAAAACCGCCAATAATAGTACTACCGGTGATAATAACGACAAAACTCTCCCGCCGTCAAAAAAACTGTTGGGGAAACAAAAATGGCAGTAACCGCCGTTGAATAAACTGTCGGGAAACAAAAATGGCAGTAGTTAAATGCCGGTAAAAAAAAAGCGGCGGTCTTATCCCACCGGTAATAATATCGACGACTTGAAGTAGTATTATCGTCAAACTCAATTTACCGCCGCTAATCATACATTAACGGCATTAATTTATGGCTGGTAATAGACTATTAACAACTACTGCTGCATTCCACCAATTCAGTCCATTTGGTGGGGTGTACTAAAACAAAACATATTTATATAAATCCATTCACGTATCCATGCTTATCGATCCCACAACAAAATACATCCCGAAGCTGTCAAATATCAAGTCTAAAGTATTCTGCAATATAAGTATTGAGCTACAAAAACGAGTGGACGTAGACAACACATGTTAATAGAGCAATCACCATGAAAAAAGCATGAAGTCAGGGACGTAGGCAACACATGTTAATCATCATATGTGAAAGTTCCAAATTTCTTGTTTGAGCTTTTGATGATCACAAAATATTCAGCAGTGCTTGAACGCCGATATTGGCCCGGATCTGGGAACTAAGATAGGCTGATATATACGGCTATGCACATATTGATATTGAACAGTACATAAATGTAAATACACACACACAGAGAGT
>CM033796.1:7501433-7713433 GCA_019656835.1 Rhododendron ovatum | reverse complement strand
CCACCATGTTCATACACTAGAAGTACCAGATCAACCAACCATCGAAGATGTTGGAAGAAGCCCGGCTGAAAAAGTGGTTGAGGGCTTGGAGAAGATTCAGATCAACGAGATTGATCCTGAAAGATATTTTTTAGTTGGGGAATCATTGCCAGCAGATGAAAAGGCCGAATCGATAAAGTTCCTGAAAGAGCATATTGATGTTTTTGCATGGGTGCCTGAGGAAATGCCTGGGGTGGATGCAGATGTGATCTGTCACCATCTAAACATTGACCCTCAGCACAAGCCGATCATTCAGAAGAAACGAAGGGCAGCCGTGCAGCATGTAGATGCAGTGATTGAGGAGGTCGATCGTTTGTTGGAAGCCAAAGCAATACGAGAAGTCTATTACCCCGAATGGTTATCCAACACTGTTGTAGTAAAGAAGAAGAATGGAAAGTGGCGTGTCTGTGTGGACTTCACAGACCTAAACAAAGCGTGCCCTAAGGATAGTTTTCCTTTGCCTAGGATTGACCAATTGGTTGATGCAACCTCTGGCTACGAGCGAATGAGTTTTCTCGATGCATATCGAGGATATCATCAGATTGCTATGTTTGAACCTGATCAAGAGAAGACTTCCTTTATCACACCTCAAGGATTATACTGCTATAGTGTCATGCCGTTTGGGCTGAAGAATGCTGGGGCTACATACCAAAGACTTGCAACCATCATGTTCAAAAATCTCATTGGGAAAACTTTAGAAGTTTACATTGACGATATGGTGATAAAAAGTCGAGAAAAAGGAGGGCATATTACTGATTTAAAAGAAGTCTTTGAAATCTTGAGGAAATACAAGTTGAAACTCAACGCCTCGAAGTGTGCGTTTGGAGTTGGTTCAGGAAAGTTCCTGGGCCATTTGGTAACCATGAGGGGGATAGAGGCAAATCCCGAGCAAATCGATGCTTTGCAGAAATTACAGAGTCCCAAAACTACCAAGGAAGTCCAGAGGCTGACTGGAATGGCGGCAGCACTAAACAGATTCATCAGTAGGTCAAGTGACAAGTGCAGACCCTTTTTTCAGCTACTGAAAAAGAGGGAGGGATTTGAATGGGGAGCAGAATGTGAGCAGGCTTTCCAAGACCTGAAGAAGTACCTGGCCGAACCCCCATTGTTGTCAATTCCACAGCCAGGTGAGTCTTTAATTCTGTATTTAGCTGTTTCCGAGCACGCAGTTAGTGCAGTCTTGTTGAGGGATTTGGGGATCGAGCAAATCCCCATTTATTATGTTAGCAAGACATTGTTGGATGCAGAGACGAGATATCTGCCATTAGAAAAACTTGTCCTGGCACTTAGGACAGCAACCAGGAAATTGCCACACTACTTCCAAAGCCATAAGGTTGTGGTTTATACTGAGTATCCATTAAAATCACTGCTTCGAAAGGCAGATTTCTCGGGTAGGATCTCGACGTGGTCCGTGGAGTTAAGTCAGTATGATCTCGAATATCAGCCATGCACAGCAATTAAAGGCCAAGTGTTGGCTGATTTTGTAGCAGAGTTTTCCCCCACTGTTGCTCCCTTGCCTCCTACGAGAAAGGAACAGGCGGCTAAGACATCATCCTTCATGGATCAACCCGTCGCCAAATAGGATCCCAAAGAATGGAAGCTATTCGTTGATGGATCAGCATGTAATACCGGTTCTGGAATTGGAGTTGTCCTCTTTCCTCCTGAAGGAGTTCTAATTGAACTCTCTGTTCGGCTTGGATTCAGTGCATCGAATAATGTGGCTGAATATGAAGCACTCTTGGCAGGATTGAGAAGTGCGAAGACCCTTAAAGCAGAACGGGTCAGGGTGTATTGTGATTCCCAGCTTGTTGTGAATCAGCTGTCCGGCGAGTACGAAACTCGGAACGAAAAGATGGTGGCCTACGTGCAGGCAGCCAAAGACTTGCTTGATACCTTCGAAAGGGTGTATATTGAGCAAATAAGTTCTGGACAGAACGCTCATGCAGATTCTTTAGCCTGGTTGGCTGCAGCAGTACCAACAGAGTTTAAAAGAAGGGTGGCAGTAGAATACCTAAATGAGCCTAGCATTGGGAGGAATGTGGACTTGGTCTTGGACGTGAACCAAGGACCAAGTTGGATGGACCCAATAATAGAGTTCTTACGAGACGAGATACTCCCTTCTGATAAAAAGGAGGCACATAAGATAAGAGTCAAATCTGCTAGGTTTTGGCTGTCCCCAGAGGGTAAGTTGTACAGGAAATCCTTTACGGGTCCCTATTTGCTATGCGTACATCCTGAGATGGTACAGAAATTCCTTCATGAGATCCACGAGGGAACATGTGGGAGCCATGCCGGAGGGAGATCCATTGCCCACCGAGCAATTACTCAAGGTTACTGGTGGCCATACATGCAAGAGGATGCAAAGGTTTATGTAAAGATATGTGAGAAGTGTCAAAAATTCTCGCCAATGATTCGAACACCTGCCGAGGATCTAGTGCCTTTGACGAGTCCCTGGCCGTTTGCCCAATGGGGAATGGATATTGTGGGACCATTGCACAAAGCAACTGGGAATCGAAAATTCCTGCTTGTAGCAACTGATTATTTTACGAAGTGGATTGAGGTAGAACCATTGGCCAAAATCACTGAACCTATGATAGAAAGGTTCGTGTGGAAAAGCATCATCACTCGCTTTGGGGTCCCTTATTCATTGATTACAGACAATGGATCCCAATTTCAGAAGAAATTCAAAACTTTTTGTGCCCAGTATGGAATACGAAACTATTACTCCACTCCGGCCTACCCTCGAGTAATGGGCAAGCAGAGGCTTCTAACAAAACTATCCTTGATGGGATCAAGAAAAGGCTGGACAAAGCCAAGGGGAAGTGGCCTGATGAGTTGCCATTGGTTTTATGGGCTCACCGAACAACGCCTAGGAGGTCTACGGGAGAGACCCCCTATTCGTTGGCATTTGGAACAGAGACTGTCATACCTCTGGAAGTGGGTTTGCCGACCAACAGAACAGCTTTGGTTGAAAGTGGAGGCAATGACAGGGCCCTTGAAATCGAGCTTGATCTTGCCGAGGAGAAGAGAGAAAAGGCCTTAGTACATCTTGCTTCTTACCAAGAACAGCTGATGAAAAGCTACAACAAACATGTTCATCCTAGAGAATTTGGTGTTGGGGACCTTGTGCTACGAAAAGTGCTCGGCAACACCAAAGTGGCAAACGAAGGCAAGCTGGGGGCCAACTGAGAAGGCCCGTATAGAGTAACTGAGGTTGTGGGCATAAGAGCCTATAGATTGGCAGATCTGGATGGTGATCCAATTCCAAGACCTTGGAATGTTCATAATTTACGAAAGTTTTTTGTTTAGAAGTATTAAAATCTGTTTTGGATTTGCACTACGTGATTGTGTAGGAATTACGAATATAATTCCTCTGATTCTAGTTTTTATTGATTCATGGGGTACGAATAAACGCCCTCTTACGTTTTTACAGATCATGAATAAAATCACTTCTTTCGAATAACTGTTGTGGTATTTAAATACGACCTACGAGTTTGGTTCCTCTTATTCGTATTGGGGAGCAGGATATACCTTTTGAGTATGTGAAACTTAAAAGATTTATAAGTACGTGAAACTTAATAAATACAAGTACGAAACACTTGTATAGAATTAAAGTACGTGAAACTTAGGTATACACTTGAACACAAGTATGAAACACTTGTGTGCTTGTCAAACTTTTTAAAGTACGTGGAACTTAAAAGTGTTGCAAGTTTGAAAACACTTGTATATTATTAAAAAATACAAAGTACGAAATACTTGTATGAACGTTCAAAGTACGAGAAATTCAAAGTATGTGATACTTGAGAAACTATATTGGCTTGACTTAAATGATGGCCACATTTAGTTTAAAGTACGTGACACTTATGTTCTTAAGTACGTGAAACTTAGAAGAAATACAAAAGTACGAAACACACTTGTATGTTCTGTTGCAAATTATATATTTGCTCTTAAGTACGTGAGACTTAAGGAACAAATTGTATGTTTGTTCTGGCTCTTAAAATATGTGAAATTTGCATAACATAAGACAATCAATAGTACGAAATACTTGAGATTAAAAACAGTGCATCCGAACAGATGCAATAAACAGAAGAGAGCCGAGCAAATGCCACAGGGGACCAAATACCTGTTTTAGACAAAGTATTAAAAGTATGGGAGCCACACAGGGCCAAATTCTTATGGTCATGCAGGACTAGCAACCAACGTCAAAATAGTTCAAACAAACTTACCAAAGTTAATCCACATTCTGGACTTCCGGAACATCAGTATTGACCTGGGGACCTGCCCCATCATCTACTGGATTCTCCTCCAACACTATGGGTTCATTAACTGCATCATGAGCTGGGGACTGGACAGCCTGAGAGCCAGATGGGATGTCTTCTTCTGCTCCTGTGAAATCTTCGATTTGCTGCTCAACATCATCTTCCAGAGGAACTTCTTGCTCTTGGGAAGCTGCAGTCCGGCTGCTCGGTAGTTCATTATCAGTCCACAGTGGAGAGTCCTTTGCAACGCCAACCTTTGTTAAACAAGTTTCCCAGCAGGCAATCCAAATTTGATCTTGAAGAGCAGGAATCTGTTCAACATAGTTAGCAGTTGTGGTGTCGAATCCTTTCTGGTACCCATCCTCATATGCAGCTTTTTTGGCAATATCAATCTCTGATAAAGCCTGGTTGAGGCTCTCTTCGGCAACTTCAAGTTTTTCTTTAGTTTGGTTGAAATCAGATTTGGCTTTGTCCCTTTCTCTTTCCAACCTGGTGATTGTTCGGAACAATCTGGTGTTATCGTTCATCAGCCTCACCCTCTCAGCATCTGCTTCTTGGTACTTTTTACCTAAAGTGACCATCTTTTGAATAAACTGGCACAAAATCAACTAGTTAGAGACAAGTATAGCAATACATGTTTAATGGTATACGATATATAAAAGACCTTATAAAGAACAATCAAGTAACAAATACCTTGATGCCGCTGACTAGTCCAGTAGAGACAAGTCGATCAGGTGCAGATGCATTTTCCTTTTGCATATCCACTGGGAGCAGCAATCCTTGAGCTAGGGCAAGTGCGGTTTCAGATGAACCAGCACTATCCCCGACGTGAACGGGACGATCTCCCCTAGTGAAGGGAGGCGTCCAAGTCTGAGGCAGGACTTCAGTGGTTGGAGAAATGGGATGATGAGTTTCGGTAACTGCTCGAGAAGCAGTACCATCTTGACTGTCAACTCTTGGGCGTTTGTCTCGATGGAGGTCAGTGGCTTCTGTAGCAGTATCAACTTCCCGAGGAGAAGATGATGACCGTGCAGATCCCCCCCTATTACGACGAGGTCGTGGGGGAGGGGCGCCAGTTGAGGCCACCCGGCCAGTCCAGCGTCCTCGAGAAGAAACGGTAAGGAGGGAACTGAGATTTAGAGGTTCACGAGCCATTATCTCTAAGCTAGGGGGAGATGGAGTATAACCTGATGAGGACGATTGGCTGGTTACACGATTTGAGGAAGGCTGTTCGGGCTGTTGAGGGATTGTTTGACTCTGAATAGTTCTACGAAGTCTTAAACGCGGCAATGGGACTCCTTCTGAAATGGGAATTTCTCCCAGTTGACCGGCAACGGTAACACTGGATTGACGTCTTGAGGTACGTGGTTGGGGAGCAGCTGATGTAGAGGTAGAAGTAGCACTGGTGCTGGGATGAGCAAGTCTTCTGTCGATGACTCCTCTGTATGAAGGTTCGTACCCCAGCAGCACGTCAGCGTCCCGACCCCGACCAGCTGTTCGGGTACCCGGCACTCCTGTATATTTGAGAACTCTGTTGATATCCTCTGTTCGGATATTGCTTGGTGTACGTCTGGGACGGTGGTTAGCGTTATCAGCTGTATCCAAAAATGTTAAAATAAAATAAGACATATGGAAATGCTACGAGAAAGCAGTAAATAGAAACTTTCAGAGTTAGGAAAATGAGGAGTATTACGTGGGTATCTCCATACGTGGGGGCAGTGGAGCCCCACCACTTGACCATCCTCTCCTAGAGGTTCGAAAGCTCCAGTGACATAGAGAAAGTCAACCTCATGGTCCCGAGCAGAATCTGGCAGGTTGAGCACGAGGCGCTTTTCTGCCCTTCTTACTTTGAAATAGTATGTGTTATATTCAGGGTTAAGTACAATGCTGTACCACCACTGAATGTCCCAGATCCCTAGCTGGGTGCCTAGAATTCTATTCAAAGCAACTACCCCCATTATCAGCCTAAACACATTTGTTGACACTTGCATTGGAGTGAGACGGTACCAACTTAAGATTTGACGAAGGAGTGGATGAAGGGGGAAACGGACCCCGCCTTCGACGATGGCTACGATTGGGATACACATTCTATCCCAAGAGCCACCGTCCCTATCTGCCCCTAGAGGGGCGAGTTCGAGACCAACGTTCTCTGGGACGTTATAATCCCTCCTAAATGCCGCCATGGTAGAAGGGGTCTCGCATAATTTCCTAAATTTACTGGGTTTAGGAGGGTTATCGTGTTCATCCGCCATGGATATACTCGAAGAAAACGTAAAAGTAAGATTGGGCATGACTGAAACCCTAGAAATGATCTAAAAATTTGAGAATGAAATCTCAGATGAAAAACCTAAGCAAAGAAAATGGAGTTAGAACGAGAATCTTACAAAGGAACCGTGACGATTTCCTGAAACGCAATCGAATTTGCAGAAGGCGGCGATGGCAGAAAAGCTTAGAGGGAAAGTCTGAAAGAAGTTCGAATGTTTTGGGTAAAAAACCCAAAATGAACCCTTTTTGGGGTTTAAGGGAGAGAAACGGAGACGAAGCGTCTCCTCTTACGCCGTTACAGGAAAAGTAACGGGGTAGAGGGTTTCAACTAAACGACGTATTGACGTCGTTTGGACAGAGTGTCAGATCACATTAAATGAAAAGCGTACGATAAGCGCCACGTGGAGTCATTACCTCGAGATGGTATAATGACAGAGGCGCCAAAAGGCATCAATGAGATATTGAAATTATGGCTGCATGGGATCAGAAGAGTCTGGTCGTAGTAAAAATTCTGTTTCTAAGCATCATATATTGCCCCCGAACAGTGGTAAATACATGAAGCTGGGGAGCAATTGTAGGGAGGTATTCCCGAGCAGATACATTTAGTTACCGAACACGTGATGTTTGGGAGCACATGGTGAATACAACGGGACTCATCGCCGGGCAGTATGGTGAATGGAAGTACGGATCAGTAGTATGGAAAGTCATTGATCTATGCAGTCTGTTCGGCTAGTTAAAGGCCAATGACAAGTGAAGCCAGTGGTGTGAAACTAAGCTGTTCGGCAGATAGTGACATTCTCATTACGCTTGGACCAAATTACATGTGAAGTCATTGGTCCAGGCAGTCTGTTCGGCAACGAGATTGCCGAACAAGGAAAGAATTCCAAATTAATTGTTGTAAACTGGGGAACATTCTGGAAGAATCCAGAATGTTGGTATTCCGTTAAGGAATAAGATCCCCAGAATATAGGATCTGAGAAAGATACCCAATGAGAATGGGATGTTCGGCCAGTAAAGGAAAAGAATCCTAAAAAGGACTATTTTCCATTAAACTGATAAAGGAAACAAGAATCCCTGATATCCTGGGTTTCCGATACGATTTGAGAGTCCTATGGAAACAGGGATGCTTGGGAAACAAGCATATACGAAATCTATAAATATGAGGTAAACCTAGAGGAAAAAGGTACGCAATATACAGCATTATTATTGCTTTTCTACTGATAACTAGGGTATTGTTCTTAGTACGTGATACTAACAAAGGCATCGGAGGGCCTTTGCCACGAGAGGCAAAGGTGCACTCACCCCCTGTCTATTTTGCAGATTAGGGTTCAGACGTTGAGCTAGGGTTCCGGTGAAGAGGCACGAATAAGCCGTTGCAATCCAATTGATCCGAAGCACCAATTGTTTTCATCCCCCTACACCTGAAATACACAAAAACACACCTTACGTGCAATATCGCATAAAAACGACAACATATACGTACAAACACAACATACTAGAGGACTTAAGCACCAAGAATATGCATTATATTGGGTGCTTATCACACCCCCCAACTTGAACTTTGCTAGTCCCTAGCAAACTAAATCAAAATGTATTAAACTAAGCTAAGCAATCTCCCTGAAATTCAAGACACAAAAACTATGCTCAACTATTTCAATTAGGCAAGGGTCCAAAAACATTCCTTCAAATCCGATCACGTGCAATCCACGCACAAACATGCCATGAACTAGGATGAACAAATTATGCCATATTAGAGTAGTCAAGCATGTGTGCACCACAACGAGTTTCGACTCGAAAACTCACAAGGATACGCTCTTATTCGACTTTTCACACAGTGAGATACAAGATACATCCCATGACAAGTGCTAGCAAGTAAATGCGATAGCCAGAGACAAAAAGCTACGCATGCTATCAAAAGGGTGCTTGGAACAAAAGGAAAGCTAATTATTGACAAGTGTAGAATGACTAGGACAATCACAACTTAAGTAATAATAGATATCGACCATGCATCAAATGGAGTTAATCAGCGTACAAAAGATCAACGGAGGACTTTATTAGCTTATTACGACCTTGGATACAAAGAGAAAGGGACTACAAAAATGTAGTGGCCAAATACTTGCATGGTTCATCTACCCTTGGCCACTACCGACCCTAAACTACCAAGGCATGGCCTCATATCGGCCAAACACCAAACAAAGTTACAAAAAAAGAAATAAAGAAAAACTACTACCACCGACTCCACCGCACATAATCTTCATCCTCATCTGGCTCCTCACGGTATTGAGCATTGAGCTCCCCTTTTCTATTGGACTCTTTCTCATCCGGAATGTAAGCTAGCCCGATAGTCACACCAATCCTCTCATCAAAGTATTCAACCTTCTTTTGAACATGATTTGCTCTTTCATAGCATTTCTTTGATTTTTCTTTGAGGAATAGGGTCATTTGAAATGAAATTTGAAGTAAGAGAGATTGAGGGGCCAATTTTGAGGACTTTGGAAAGGGAGATGAAAATTTGGGGCCTTAGCTTTTGTAGTGGGAAAGGAGAGATAGGGAATCATGTACCAATTCTTCGCCTTTTTACATTCCAACCACTTCTATCACATTCACATGCACCACCCCCCAAACCTCCTTGAATCTTTGAAAACTATTGGCACGCAACCCTCCAAACATCTGGTTACCTAGGTTTAAACAATGGAAGAGATTCGGACTACGGTTCAAAACAAGGACAATGTTACTCTTATGTGGTTTAATCAAACAAAAATGCCTTGAATCATTTCCTAAGTAAGCTAACAACTCCAATAAGATGCATAAAAGATATATATACTACTCAAGTATGAACAAAAGATATTATTTACGCAAGTGCAGAAATGAGAACAAAAAGCATGGGATGCTTAAGAAACGAATCTCTACTCAGCGATGCACAACACTTGACTTTACTTTTAGGCTCAACTTGTTCATTAATATTCATGTATATGCATGTGACATGGATTCAAACACATAAGCAAATTCAACGGGATACACGACTCTTCCATATTGACACAATTGAGCATAATTAAAGTATCTAACATTCGAAATCACTTCCAACAAGGGAAGATTGCACAAAAAATTTGAAAATTTTACCAAAAGAAGAAAAATGAGACAAGTCTCATAACATATATATGACACATATATAACCCTCCCCCCAACTTAAACGATGCTATGTCCTCATAGCATGAAGACAAAAGTATTAGAGAGGGGAGAACAAAAATTGTACCTCCGGGGGGAATGTCAACCCCCTTATACCTCGACCATGTTTGAGGCTTTCTTGTCATTGCTTCCCTTCGTCATTGGAACTGCTTCCAAGGCTCACTCTTTCGGCTCCTCCATCGGAACCACAGCTAGTCACACAAGGTAATCGCCGGGCTTTCTTGGTCTTACAACCGCGACATGTAATCGCACCCAAGCTTAAGGCTCCTGAATGCCTCACTCGCCTTAGCTTTTAGACCTAAACTACCAAGGCTGGTGTGGTAGCATGCTTACCCTGCAAAAGACTTAAGAACCAACTACCTACTAAGAAGCAAATGACATTAGAACCACCCAGCTCGTGTTATTCGGGCCCAAAAACTTACAAGTAAAATTAAATCCACCAAATCATCACGTGATTACACGGGTACTACTTTTCTCCCCATTTTTTAAGCGAGAAATGGGTGGCTATACCAGACCATCAAGAGCAAAAGAGAAAAGAGAGAGAGGGAAAGAAAGAGCTTATGTACGTTCAGCCAAACGCGGGCTCCGAACATTTAGTATGGCATCAAAAATTATTACCATGAATATACCACTCAAATTTATACTCTATATCAAGAATTGAATTCGACCATGCCACAAGAATAAATACTTGGAGTAAAGCAAGTGCCGAATTTGTTTCATAAACTTGAGTTCCACCAAATGCATATTCCAAACTAAATCAATTTTCAGACTATTGACAAAATCTACTATAAGAGGATGGTACACCAAATCAAATTCGTCAACACCAAGAAAATCAATCAATTCGACTTTTATAAGCTCTTGCACTGGTGGAGACTCGGTACGAATGGTGGCATCATCTAGAGCCGAGAGTATTGGATGGTTCAAAATTTCAATGGAAGGTATCTCCTCAAAAGAAAGAGACAAACGCTCAGGTCTAGACACATTCTTTCCATCCTGCTCATTCAGTAGAGCATACAAAAAGTCTACCTCCACATTTGTTTTCTCAGCAATGAGAAATTTCTCCCCTGGATTGTCACACAGAGAGGGATCCACAGGGGGAGAACACTGGACATCAGGCTCAACATCTGGCACATCAATCCATTCAGACTCTGAGGAGCTGTCACAATCTATACTAACATCCTCAACAGAGATAAGCGGGTCAATGTCCTCTTCCATAGCATTTGAATTGGACTCTTGATAATGTTTAACAAAAACCCTAGATTGCAAAATTGTAGCCAAACGATCAAAGAAATCTAAAGCTTGAGCGGGTTCTTTTTCAAAAAGTTTTCCATCGCACATCATGTCTAAGAACCGTTGACTTTTTGGAGAAAGTCCATCATAAAAATAGTTAGCAATTTGGAAGTTTTCAAAGTCATGATTCCGGACCGCAATGAGCAAATCTTTGTATCTTCCCCAACATGCATAAAAGGACTCAGGCACTCTTTCGGCAAAAGTTTGAATTTGGTTCTTGAGATCAAACCAATTGGTAATGGTCATATGACTTTTAAAAACATTGGCGTCATGAGGGGCTATGCAAGAAGGCGTGAAAATTTGATTGGGACAAAGATAATCCCGCAAAGTCTTGTGCGGTGTGATGATTTGATTAGGACAAAGGTAATCCCGCAAAGTCTTGTGGGGTGTTTCCTAATTTGCTGCCGCCATTCTAGTAGATAAATAAGACAAAAAGTAAACAGACTATAGGGGCTATGCCGCCACCTCTTTTCTCAAAACAGTTCTGTGGGGTTATGCCACCGCCACGGTTATATAGATAAAATACAGTGAAAAGGCAATTGATGCTCAATCTAGCTTCGTTACATCTCAAGTCGAATTGGTGGCTCGGTTAGAGGTATCCGCTAAATCGAGTTCAAATTACACAAAGAAAAAAAAATAAACGGAAAACTTACAGTGGTTTGTCGAACCTCCAAATAAGCTATATTAAGAATTCCCCGGAACGGCGCCAAAAATGCTTCGCCTCCGAACCTCGCCTTCCAATAAGGTTGAAACACCCCAAGCGTAGGGCTAGGTCGTCGTTAGCATAATATCCGGAAGTCCGGGATCGTACCCACAGAGAATCAAAATATAGCTAGTTTGGATTGTAGGTTTATATGGTAGAGTGCGGCGTTCAAGATGGCCAACTTGATTTTACTTTAAAAGTGAAAACTAAGGAAAAGATTATAAATGAGCTTAATTAACTTAAAAGAGGCAAGCCTAGGGATCGTCCATCCCTTGACAAAGGCCGCTATCGGTTCTCGATTATAACTCAAGCGATAGTCCCGACCGCATGCTCACGCCCGGAAGATTTAGCTTTAATGACTACGTTTATCAAAAGATGTGATTAAACGGAACTAACCAAACCTATTTTTGCTAATGTATCTAACACGTAGGAGGCCACGAGCCCTCGGTACGTCGCTTGCCAAGACCGCTTGACTAAACGACATACTAAGGAGTTAACACCCCTCGCTTAGACCGAAATGGCTAGGTTAGCTTAATTCCGAAAATTATGATTTTAAGCCCGAAGTTTCGAGAATCAAATAACAACCTAAGTCATTGGGAAAGATTAGCCCAAGACTTAGCCAAAAGACTACTCAAACATATTGAAAAGACTAGAAAACATGCTTAAGAAAGGAAACATGATTAACCGATAAAAACGAAAATAAACTTGATATTAGTAACGATCTAACAAGTAGCTACAACATTAACAAGCGAGAAAATAACATATGACATTTACTTACTTGAGTTCATGAAGGAAATTACTAGAAAAGCATGAAGAACATTAATGGAGTCCTAGAAAAAAAAAATGACTTAAAGTGAAAAATGACTAGCTTGATAAAGATGAGAGAGGGAGACCCTATTTATACAAGGTGGCCTTACTCTCTCACAAAATATCCCCAAAAATATCCTAAAAGTAGCCAAAAGTGAAAAATAACCCAAAAGTGGAAGGTTGAAAAAGGTAGCAAAACGTGGATATTTCTCCAGTATGAACCGGTACTGGGCAACCCCCAGTACCGGTACAAGGCCTTCAAACGAGCTGGAAAAATTGAACTCTGGACTCTATGTACCGGTACTGGGAATTGGCTAGTACCGGTTCATACTTGATAGATTTTTCGGGCAACTTCGCGGACTCGCTCCAGACACTCCCGAACTCGGATTTAGGCGTTCTTTGAACCGTTGGAAAGCTCGTCGAGCCTACTTTCTAACCCAAGTGGTTTGGATCAAAAGTAATTTGTACATCAAAAGTTATGACAATTCTACCCTCAGCACGTCGGAAGATGAGTAGCTTTAGTAAAATCCTCACTTCTTCTTCAATTCCCTTGACTCTTGGGCGACCCGAGCAACCTCCAAACCATCTTTCGAGCACCACAATGGGGTGGCACATAGCCTTGAGTACTTGGGTGCACCTAGAGCATTCCTTGACGATCAAACGCACCTTATTTATACAGATTGCCTGAAATACACAAAAACACACCTTACGTGCAATATCGTATAAAAACGACAACATATACGTACAAACACAACATACTAGAGGACTTAAGCACCAAGAATATGCATTATTGGGTGCTTATTAGGCATCTGAAATTTAGAGAGCACCTGGAATCTTTACGGCGGTTGGGCAATAAACTCGAAGTCCCTATTTACACTAACCCAAGAGATTTGAAGTGACAGATCATAACTCTCTTATTGCTCTACAAGTCAGAGGCGTCAACGGATAACGTTTTTCAAACGAAAGATTTCGATATTAAGAATAAGTACCAGGTAATGAGACTGATCTCTCGCAAACCAATTGATCCAAAATAGGAAATTTTCCATACTAGAAATGAGTAGAACTTTCAACAATTTGAGACTAAGCATTACAAGATGAATCATGTGCCTCCAGAATCGAGGAACCACGACAGAGTAAAATGCCACTGAAAGTAATTTCCACAATTGAATTTGTATTGAACGGTGTCAATGAATAGACATTAATAGATATGTCACCACAAGATTTGACTCCAACAATGGAAATTCGAACCAACCAAATAGGCAAGGGCAAACAAATAGATACAAAGCGAATATGAGTTCAAATCATATGACTTCTTAGTCATGGGATCAAAATGGATGATGGCCCAAGCAAACAATAATGGGAACAAGGTCTAAATTTTGATAGCAACAGTGTCATAAGATACTTCGCTACAAGAATTTAAATATGCCCAAGAAAAGCTAGGAGGGGATCGCATGACAATTGACTCAAATACTGAGAATTATAACGGGTCATCCACCCATTGGATTTCACAGAAGAATAAATTACGATACAATTCTAACAATATTCAGCTTGGCCAATGAAAGATGGTAATAAAAGAAATAACTCTTCTAAAATCACATTTGAGATGTCACCAATCATCATGGATACAACCAATCCCTATCCAAATCCAATCAAATCTCGATATAAGCAGTTTAAAGAGGTCAAAGACAACACTTCAATATGGAATGATTAACCTCTAATCTCGGCAAATATGATCTATCGATATTTCTCAACACGCGTGAACTAAGATTTCTTATTTTCAATTCCAAACATGGACAAGAATAGGATTCTCAATGAATGAAATGCTTCCAAATCAAAAGTATTGTAGAGAATGAGTAGAACAACTAGGAATAAATGATACCTCAAACAGTGACGCTTCTAAGAGCTAGAGAATAGTACGAAGTGGTAGTTTAGCTATGGAACTGCATCTGTTGTTGTTTCGACGTTTGTGTATCCTACTGCATTGAGCTCGACTCACCAGGTACTCCCAATCCCCGAGGACAATTCTTTGCCATGTGGCCACGTTCACCGCAAGTATAACAAGATCCCCCACGCCATGGACATTGAGAACGAATATGACCAAACTGACGACATCGATAACACACAGTCTGACACTTGAGAAGAGCTCTTGGAGTCCCGATATAAAGAGGTGGCTTAAAGCCCTGCTGGTCCTGAATAAAGTGATCTGATACTCTAGGTTTCTTCCTTCCTGAACTCTCAACACTCTTTGAAGATGATCTTGTGCTAACGACTCGATGCCTAGTTTCTCCCACATTCACACCACCTTGCGCACCTTCCAGTGTCTCGACACCTTTCCCGCACTCAACAATCTCAGGAAACATCGCTTCATCCCTGGTACATTGACTCACTTCATTCTCCCCATTTGCACTACAGCCCTGGTGCTCACGATCCCCGGTCTCACCACACCTATCTCCATGTCTCGAAGACATCCTACTATGGAAGCATAAGAAATGAAATCATCAACATTAGCCACCTAATTATGTGCTACAGGTCTCCAACCTTTCCAACCAAAGTCAACAATTTTGTGCCACTCTATTGTGATACATATATGCAATGTTACATCGACATACTGACTATTCATGCAAGCACACATGTGATTTTTGCAAAAAGATGCATCGATATTTGAACCCATGAGACTAAAAGTCTCCCCACGGTCTCGAGGTGTTCTACACTTATGCTCTGATACCAAGTTGTCACGCCCTCGATTTTCAACATAATTAAGTAATACATTTCAATAAAAGAGAAACCTCACATATCATATACGTTACGCAAAGGAGTTTCCCACCTGTTTAATTTATAAACAAGTCCTTAAGCTTTGGTAATTACAACTTTAGTCAAAAGAAAATTCAATAGTAATTATTTACAAAACCATCTTTAACGAATTGAAATCTTCACAAAGATGACGAAATAACCAGTGATGTCAGCTTCCAAAAGTCTTTTACTATCAAGCACACAATGCATGCAATCTATTACCCGGCATCAGAACCTGAAAAGAAAGATTTGGTTGAGCTACACTAGCCCTGTAGAGAATTCTAAGCTCAAGCTATATGTAGTTTGAATGAATCATACACCGAGAAGGAATGAGTATGGACAGATACGCCTATAGTACAAGTGACTACCAACAAACAGCAAATTAACGCCTAAGAGTCCTAGACTTCACATCAATGTCACTAGCTGTTTACTTCTTTAACTAGTTATACTATTAAACTCATGTCATTCCACATTTGTCTATCATCAAATCAAAACATCTTATCATTCTTCGTACGGTAGTACAATCTTTCTCATGTCCACATTGACCTTCATTAAATCCCTTTATTGCAAAACCTTTCTTTTCCTTTAATCCGGTATTTCCCATCAATAATCACTAGGGTCACCTCGGGTCTAGTTCCCTCGAGCGCAGGGTCACCCCGACTCTTTTCCCTTAATAATAATAATCAGGTGGGGTCACCTCGGGTCTAGTTCCCTCGAGCGCAGGGTCACCCCGAGTCTTTTCCCTCAATAACGACCACTTGGGTCACCTTTCACACTTTTCACAATCGACATCATTTCATAATCAATCTCATCATCCCTTTGACGGTTAAACCACTGAATTTTAATTAATCATTACGCGACTCCACAAATGTACATGTTCATGCCTTTTCACTAGTTTACCCATTTGCATCAGACATAGCGCATCAAGCCCGTACGTATAATCCTACCATACTTTATCCATTAGTTTCTACACTTGAACCTCCTAGAGAGAGTGTCAAAAGGATTAAAAGATTTGACGAGTCGAGAGGACACAAGTTATTTTATCATCTCAAACAATTCTTTCTCACATCGATTTTCACTTCAAGCATTCTAAACAATCTACCAATCCACCATGTTGATTACATCTCAAACCGCTCGTAACTGTCATCCATATCAAGACTCTGACTAATTAATTAATACACGCCTTTTCCTTTAAGTGCACCATAATTCCACACGTCCTCACCATACCTCTAAGTACATTTTCCGTACCTTTACAAGCCACAAATTAACCCACGACTAGACTCTACGATGCCCGATTATCTAGTTTCTATACTCGGAGTCCGTAAAACCATGTACTAAAGGAATCTAAAAATTTTACGAGTCGAGAGAGAGAACGGATTGCAATACTACTCGTCGAATCCCTAGACATGTTCACTCTAGTCCATTGAATGCCACTCTAAGTGAGAAACGAGTAATACTCACCAAAACACTTAAAGGGATGCGTAAACAAACTCATTAGAGTCAATGAAAAGCTTCGACATGCAAGTTGAAGGATATAGGGAAGCAGCTGAAAGATACTACAGCAGCGCAAGAAAGCTGCTGAAACTCCTAATCTCCTACCGGTAGGCAAGCAAGTCCTACCGGTAGAACTTGAAACTAGAAAGGCCAATACTCCAATTCACGCAACCTACCGGTAGGCAAGCAAGTCCTACCGGTAGAACTTGAAAACAGAAAGGCCAACATTCCGGTAGAACCTAGACCTACCGGTAGGTGAACAAGTCCTATCGGTAGAAACTGAAGACAGGAAGGCCAACATCCTAAATTTATGCTTGACCTACCGGTAGGTATGAAATTCCTACTGGTGGAAGTTAGATGCGTTGAGCAGCTTTTGAGCTGCTGCTATACGTTGAGCTGCTTACTAAGAATTTCTCACTTGTTCTACCGGTAGGGAAAAAGCTCCTACCAGTAGGGAATCGATTTTCTGGTAAAGTAACAACGTTCTACCGGTAGAAAGGACGGGCCTACCGGTAGGAATCCAGGAAGAACAAACAATTCTGACAACAACTATGAATTTTCAATCCGAACTTAAACACGACATTACAAGCACGATTCATGCACCAAATCACTCATAAAACATATAAAGAGAGGTAGAATTCCCTACCTCAAGTCGAGAAGCGAAACCCACGCAAGTTGAGCAAGCCCTAGCTCTCCAAACTTCGAAAAACAACTGAATACTTCTCCTCCGAGCAAGACCCACGAGATACGAACCACAATACGGTAGGGATGAATGATTGAAGGTTGATTTGAGTGGGTTTTGAGTTTGGAGGAGAGTTTTTGGGTGAGGGAGTGAGAGAGCCGAGAGAGAGAATGAGATGGGGTTTATGGGAATTAATTTTCCCCTGGCACACACTTATCACACTAACACCCACATATTTTAAACTCTTGCACATTGACCCACAACTATATTTTCACACTTAACCATTATTTGTCCACTTATAAAATGTTAAAATTTAAAAGAAATTTTCGGGTCTCTACACCTTTTATACCAATAGGTCTGCTTAATAATATTAGAACAATGAACCACAATAAACAGAAATCCAAATCAAAGTGGGAACCATATCTCCCAAGTACCAAATATCAAATGCCAAATATTTTCTCTAGGACTTCGCCCGTTGGATCTAGCATCGTACTTAAAGTCACCACAGGATGACGACTGAGACCTTTTCCCTAAGCCAATCCGGAGTAGGGTCACAAGGTATTTCACAAGTCTTTTCCCTATCCGTTGAGTACTAGAGTCACAAGATATTTCACAAGTCTTTTCCCTACAAGCCAAAGTCACCACGATATTTCATGGGTCTTTTCCTTGGACTTTCACAAATATAAACATATAGTCCATGGTCCCAAACACATAAGAACAACGGCGAACTAGAGGCATCTGCACCAAAGATTATTCCCCATGTCGTTGCATAGTCACAATAATATTATGGAGTCAACGAATCGACCACAATAAAAATGAGGGTAATCAATCGATCACAAATATTATCAAATAACCTTGTATGCCAAAGGATACGTCTATTGTCAATAATTATGAGAGCAACGAATAAGAATAATTATCATCAACTCACGATGAATAATGAACTGTTAAGAATAGATTGGCTCAAGAGGATTTCAAAAGAAGGGATCACATGCTTAACCACTTATCTCGATCCAACAGTAGATCGCCAAAATGCAATGCATGAGTGCTCTACTAGGCTGAATAAAAAGAATTGCATGTACCGAAATCAATTTAAGGCATGAAAGCTACTAATTTACTCTCGTAATCTAGATTCCATGAACAGCTAGCCTTATGCGTTAATCTCACCCCAAGAATTTGATTACCCGACTTTATTAAAATAACCCCAAACTCCATTCACATGCACACCACGACACAACTCACCAATACCCACGGCTACACACAGCCACCACACACGCACACAACTCTCTCTCTCTCTCTCTCTCTCTCCTACAAATAAGAACCCAACCAATCCTACATATGCAAGAATTCCATTAACTGTATTGATCAATAAAGGAAAAGAACAAAAAGGTTGAAGAAGCTACCTCACAAAACCAACAAGAGGAGTTGTACGCAACCGTGCCCAACGTCTCCCACTGCCGCTGCTCTCTTTCGTTCTCCTCACTCTCTCACAGCCCTCTCTAAGAAAAAAAATAATAATACTCCTTAACCCTAATCCCTCAATATTTATAAAAGCATAAGGGGCCCTCTCCTCAATAATTAAATACATTCTTACTAACTAGCCTTGCCCGAGTTTAAAAGTTAAATCCAACCCAAATAAAACTAACGGGCCCAAAAATATAACATGCACACATACACACACACAAAAAAATATAACTTATTCGAGATTAGAAGAATTTTTGAATTAAATGCAGTTTATAATAATCAATGTCTTTTCTTTTATTAGAAAGAAGTTTGAAAAAGAAAAAATGAAAGAATTAATTATTTGAGTCAAAAGTATTTCTTTTTTTTTTTTAAGGAAAAAGCAGGGTGTCACATCATTTCCCTCTTAAAAAAAAAATTCTTCCTCGAAATTAGTAGAAGATATATACAAACTTATCAAAATGTCATGAATTAAGTATTAACAAACATAGGAGTATTACATTGAAAACTTTTACTTGAAACATCAAAAAAAAAAAAAATTTAACAGAGAGAATATATAGCTTTATTTCCTAGTCATGACGACAGAAAGATTAATACACATGCTACAATACACTTATCCACAATCTACTAGGAACCACAGTTACAATTTTTTTTTTAAACCCCACACATATGTATCATGCCGTTGAAAAACATCTTCATCATCATCTTCTTATTCTTCTTCTTCTTCTTTTTTTTCCTTTTAGCAAAAGCTAGATACAAATGATACTTCAACTAAAAATACCTATTGGACTCTGGGCACTTGAACCTCTACTAAGACAAGATGCAATGTTGGATGCAAGAGTAAAAATCGAAACCTAAGCTCTGATACCACTCTTGTCATGCCCCAAATTTAAGAGCATGACCGGCTGTGCACCATGAAGCAATCAATGGACACGAAGCCTAATTAAAAATATTTTTTAATTAGGCTTCGTGTCCATTGATTGCTTCATGGTGCACGGCCGGTCATGCTCCCGGATTTGGGGCGTGACACCAGTCCACTATAAAATCGAATCAAGAGTACAAGTCTTTTCGTAATCTCTCTGAGACCTGCGTTTTCTCTCGCCTCTCTGTTTTTCTATAAAAACACGTTAACCTAATTACATACAAACTGCGGTGTAAATAGGTCGGGTCCTATGTGAAAATTACATCCCAAGTCCTTGAAATATTGTTTTCGCTGCAGTTCGGTGGTCTTGGTCTCACGAGAATAGTCTTGGTAGAAATAATTGATCTAGTCAAAACCAGAATATATGGCAATCTGGATTAAAGGGAAGTTTGATATCAAGGAATACTCCATTATATACTTCAAATGGAATCTGACAGCAATTAGGAAGTTATAACTATAAGGTGTTTTCAGCTTCTGGTTTTGGCTTGGGGCTTTTCAGGCAGGGTGGCTCTTTGTGTCTGGTATGGTGGGTGGTCCTGGGTAGGTTTAGTCTGCTTTGGGAGAGTTTTGTCTTTGGGTGTTGGGTTGTTCCTCTGGTTGGTGTGTCTTTTGGTTTGGGGGGGGGTTTTGGGGTCCTATATTTTGCTTTGGGTGTTGGTTAGTGGATGGTTGTGTGTCCGGTGGCTGTTTTTGTGTTTTTTATTTGTGTGTCTGTGTTTTGTCTTGTGTCTGTCTCTTGGTGTCTTGTTTGGTCTATCTTCTGTGTCTTTCCAGTCTGGTTTGGACCTGCAGTTGCTACTTAGTCTTTCAACTCCATTTCTGGAGGGCTAAGAGTATCTAAAGAAGTTGTTGGATACCTCTTCTCAACTCCTAGTTTAGGAGGGCTAAGAGGTTTAACTACTGAGATCTCAACAGCTGTTATAGATTGCTGACTCTGCCTACTTCATTCTCTTGACTTGACCTGCTACCATGCTTTGCGGTCTTTCTCGCTTGAAAGGAATTAATTTCAGTCTATGAACTTGGATGGTGTGTGAGGTAGTCACGGTCAAGATTTTGAGGTGGTGTGTCTGTTACTCTTTCAACTCCAAACTGTGGAGGGCTAAGAGTCAAGGTTAAGGTCAAGGTAATTTCGAAGCTCTTTCATCTCCAACTTTGGAGGGCTAATTTAGGTGTTCAAAGTTCATCCATATGTATGCTGGGTTTCCTATTTGCGCTATCAAGCTTTCTTGTGCAGTCGTTTTAAGGAGGTAGTATTTTGGTTATTTCAAATCCTGATTGAAACTGATGCTGTATCCCAAGTGTTATGTTTTTTCAACTCCTAAGTTTGGGAGGGCTAAGAGACAAAGGGGACCATTTGTTGTTTCCCCTTCCTGCTCTGTTGATGTTGCTAGTGCCGTGGATGGATCCAAGTTAAGACTATGCCTGAATGCCTTTGATCTCTGCCGTTGTGCCTATGATTTCCATGGTGCTGGTTGTATGCTGACTTGCTGCCATTGCTACTGCTGCTTTGTTAAGTGAAGGTCTGCCTAGGTTGCCTATGGAATTGGATGCCTATAGATGTGCCATTGTCTGCTTTATGTGGATTGGTTAAGTGTTTGAATTATAGGTTCTTGGGCTCATTCAAGCTCCATTGAATGTGTTTTTTTCACCTTTCTTTTCTTTCTTTGGCCTTTTACGGTACCTCATTCTTTGTGGTCCGTAACTGGTTTCGCCTCGATGTACCCTTTGTCGAGTTTCTAATAAAATTTTGTTGCCTATAAAAAAAAAAATAGAATTGTCTATTAGAATTATGCTACTATGCTAAAAGCCTAAAATACCTTTTTGGGCTATCTACTTCTTTCTTTCTCTCTTTTTTTGAGATATTTTCTTCATCCGTTTATCTTTTTGACATTTTTCGCGAATGTCTATACTTTTCCATTCTTCTCGAGGAGCGGATTCAAAAAAGAAGAAAAAGAAAGAAAACTGAACAAATCAGAATAGCAATATACATACAATACTTGCCTTTTTGGTGGAAAGCTGGTGCAGTAAATGCGCAGATAGGATTCAAAAAAGTAAGCAAATATAAACGAGGCGTGCCCCACAGGTTAAGAGAAGTGGAAGACATACTTAGACACATACGAAATATTGGTTATCTGATCCTAACATAAGCAATTCATCAAGTTTACGATGATAGCATTATTGGTTACACCATAAATCAAATTGATTCTTGTTTAATATACCCACTCTGTAGGGTCATGGCGGACAATGCCAAGGTGATTGGATTCTTGCTTGCTTCCAATATTGTCTAATGGAAGTGGGATTGGTTCCCTCATATTATTCAAGGTGTGCATATGCTGACTCAGACACCTTGAGTTATCAACATTGTTTAGATTCCATGTTGGCCTGGCAAGGTAAAACCGTGGAGGATTAAACACAATGTCAGAAAAAAACATTTTGTCAGTATTGAGTAAGATTTTCAATTGCTTACCTTCAAAATATTGTTCTTGACCAGATGAAGCTCACGGAGTATGATATCGATGCTCATTCGGTCTTTTGGGTATTCTGTGGAGCATGCTAGTCCTATTTTTATAACGGAGATAAGATACTCCATCATTTTGCTGCCATTTCTCTCCTCAGTTAAGAGCATAGGGTCTACAATCTCCATTACACGTTGAGGCAAGGCATTCCTTGCAAAGTTATGAAGGTTGAAGTCTGCCTCAAACATTTTGTCAGTAGGTCTCTTCCTTGTTATCATCTCCAACAACAAAATCCCGTAACTATAAATATCTCCACTAGTTGACGTCTCACTTCCCAGTCCATACTCTGTAACTCGTAAAGTTTAAACATCAACACAAAGGATCACTGTTCGGATAACAATAGTGACACGAAAAGAAAACTTGCTTTTTTCATGTCTATGGGACACAAGCTCTTTAAAATGTCAAAGTCATACTTCATCTACTTATTTTACCATCATCATTAGAATATCGAACAATTGCAGAGGAAGATTTAAAGTACCTGGAGCTGCATATCCAATGGTTCCCCTAATTGCAGTTGAACTACTTGTACTTGGACTGGTGAACTCTGCATGAAATCTAGCTAGACCGAAATCTCCAACATGAGCAACCATGTCACTGTCAAGAAGGATATTACTCGGCTTTAGATCACAGTGAATAATTGGCCTTTCGCATTGGTGATGAAGATAATCGAGAGCACAAGCCACATCAATGGCAATGTCTATTCTTTGTAGAAGATTGAGTCCTACGAACTCACATCCCCAATGGTTGTTTGAATTCGGAATAGGATGCAACCAATTATCTAGACTTCCATTTGGCATGAACTCGTAAACTAGAGCTTTAAACTCTTTCCCTTGAAAATCCATGCTAGAACAAGAAGTTATGACTGAAACCAGGTTTCGGTGTCGAATATTCCTTAAGGCTTCGCACTCTACCATGAAACTCTTGGTAGCTCCACGAGTTTGAAGGTCAAGTACTTTGACCGCAACAACTAAGTACCCGTTTCGTTCAATAACGCCTTTATACACACGACCGAAACCACCAAATCCAAGCAGATTTGTCGAAGAGAAACCTTCAGTTGCTTTGAGAAGTTCTCCATAAGAGACTTTCAAGAATGGATCTTTCAACAATGAAACTGTAGGTTTGGTCTTTCTTTTCATCTTGAACATGCATATGATTAAAGACAACACTACTGTTGCACCAATGAGTGTGGAAGCTACTGTGATTCCTAATGTCCGTGAAAGAAACTTCCTATTTCTTGATTTTTTTGAGGTGCAGCGAGGAAGTCGTAGTTCAGAAATGCCACCACAAAGCCTATAGTTTCCGGCAACTGATATTGCACTTGCATTTGTAAAAACACCCTTCATTGGTAACTCTCCTTCGAAATTATTGAAAGACAAATTGAGATTCTTCAGGGCTAATGTACCTAAAAATCTCGGAATTTGACCGGATAAGGTGTTGTCGGAGAGGTCCAAATTCTGAATACCTCTCAAGGATTCCATTGAGGAAGGAATAGATCCTTGAAAGAAATTTTGACTCATATAAAGGTTTTCTAGGCTATCACAGCTACCAAGAGTTCCAGGAATTTCACCAGACAAATCATTCTCGGAGATATCGATTTCTGCTAAATTTTTGAGGTTTCCAATCTCAAGTGGTAAGGATCCAGACAAACGGTTGCGATAAAGATGCAAAGCAATTGACAGAGAAGAGACCATCAAAGTTGTCTTGGTATGCTACCATTGAGTTTATTTTCAGAAAGATCTAGCAATAACAAATTTTTACAGTTGCCAAGATTCGAGGGTATGGCCCCCTCTAGTCTGTTATTCCCCAAGTAAAGTTTATTTAGCAATGACAAATTCCCAATAGAGTCCGGAATTTTACCTGACATATTGTTGCCTATTAATTGCAACCATTGCAACTTACGAAGATAACCTATGCTCCTAGGAATCGGGCCTGTGAATAGGTTATCATTCAGACCTAAGGTTTCCAGATTCACGAGGTTTCCTATTGTTGAAGGAATAGATCCATACAATTGATTTCGACCTAGAGCCAAGAAAGAGATAGAGGTTGATAGATTGCCCACAGAGTCAGGTAATACTCCTCCTAATTGGCCTCTCTCCAAAAATACCTTCCACAGATTGCTACAATTGGTCAAAGAATTAAGAAAGGCAAGTCCATCAGATCCCTTAGGCTCAAAATTGTTGAAACCTAGATTTAACCACTCGAAATCTTGTAAGTTTCCGAAATCATTTCTTACTTTTCCATTGAAATTGTTGTCATTCAATTCCAGAACTACCAACTGGGAAGAGTTGGATATTGAAAGCGGAATCGGGCCATTCAATTGGTTGCCATATAGTTGAATGAACTTAAGATGAGGGAACATGAAACCAAATGTCGGCAGAAGATTACCCCGAAGTTCATTCATAGGCCCTGCTAATGTAACTAGCAACGATAGATTGTACAAGGAAGGAGGGATGGTACCTGAAATTTGATTGTCACCCAATGCAAGTAACTTTAAGTTTCTCAATTGACCCAAAGCATTGGGAATTCTTCCTCCAAATGGATTGTAAGAGGCACTAAAATTTACCAGAGAAGTAAGATTCCCAATCGACGGAGGAATCCCTCCCGTCAAATTATTACTATAAACGTAGAGTGATATGAGTCTCGGCATTGAATAAGCCAGTTCTTTTGGGAACTCTCCAACTAGATTATTTTGGCTTACCCAAAAGTACTTGAGATTGGAGCAATGAGATAAACTTGGTGGAATTTTGCCTTCAAAGCCGTTAAGGTGCAGATTCAATTTTTGTAACCTGAAAAGATTACCAAGTTCAGTTGGAATTTCACCTATAAAAGTGTTGTTTCTGAGGCTAAGCTCCCGTAAAAAGCTGAGGTTTCCGATGTAAGGAGACAAAGAACCCATCAAACCTCTGAACGAGAGGTCTATAACGGTGACTCGTTCGTGTCGACGACCGCATTTGACACCTTCCCAGTGGCAGAAATGGAGAGATTCATTCCATGAGCTCAAGGCATCTTGTTTTTCAGAGAAAATATTTGACTTGATGGCCAATAATGCTTGGAAATCGGTCTCGTTGCTAGCAACATTAATGGTGTCAATAAGACTAAGGGATGATGTTGTGTCAAGGGCAAAGGCTATGATTTCAAGCAATGGATTAAGGGAGAGGAATACGGCCAGGAGAACAACGGAGAGAGATTTGGTTGCTAGACTCATCTTCTTCAAACTATATATTTTGAGACTGTCGATTGAACCCACAAAATTGAGTTTGAAAGGCGGTATGGAGGTGATCTTGTAACCAGAAATGTTACAAAGAGGCTGGCATTATTAATAATAATAGAGCTGCCAGAAATAAGAATTTCCACATTTTTGGTCGCTGGTGGGGCCGTACGTCATTTCATGGCCTTAGAATTTTCAACCCCTTTGAAAATCTTTCCAGCAATTTTTCTGAGATAAGAATCACAAAGTCCTTGTAGCCATGGCCCAGATTTGGAAAGCTTGAAAATGAATATAAATTGCAAATCAATACCAGCTTTGATATTTCTCTCGTTAATTTTTAGAATTTTTATGAGCTTATCTTCAGGCGCAAATCTACTATCTACGGATGGTGTGGGCATACGCCCAAAAATTTTCAATTTTGTTCTTTAAAAAAATCGGGTGCAGCCCTTTTTGAAAAGCGCGGCGAAACATTTCGATTCAGAGTCGCCACTCGGGGTTTAGCGATGAAACACCCAAGGAACCGAACTTGAAACGTTTTGCTACGTTGTTTGATTTTGAAAAGGCATAGACCAGTCCGTCGTCATCTTCGATATCTGAGGTTCGGGAGCCAGATTACGAGAGGGGAAGGGTTTTATGGCACCCTCCTCGTCCAATCCGGAAATCAGTCTCTACTTGGGCATTTTGTAAAATGTTTGTATTTTTCTCTCATTAATCAATTTTTAGCCAGTTAGGGCAGGGGAGCAGTTAAAGGGGAACCTGTGAGTATTTTAAACAAACCGGAACACACTGATCCAGTGTGATGCACGCAGGAGATAACCTATATGCATTGGTCAGGCCACTGCATACAGAGATGACCTTCGTACTTCACTACAAGACTGGCGTGCGCCGATAGGTCTAAACTCACAGCTCCTATCTCTCAACCCTCTGGGCTCTGGAATGGACCAGTGCACACCCAGGACAAACCACACAGTTTAATAGCAACATATTATATAGATTACAGGCAGATGAAATGGCTTTAAGCCACGAAGATAAACAAAACATTTTATAAACAGTGTGGGAAAATAAAAGAGGCCAAGACTAGGCTACGATGCAAGGGCCAGCCACTAGATCCTAACCCAACTGCCGTACGCCGGTCATGTGAGACCGTACGCCAGTCATGTCTTTTGTCCAGTGCTTGGCTTTGCATCTTCTGGGCACTGGAACATGATCAGAAAGATCCCAGAGGCCTTCCAGAACAGATATGAATAAATATTGATCATTACAGCTAAGCAGTTCTAAAGTATAGAAAGCAATAGACTAGTTTTTAGCATGCAACAAGGTGATAAAAACAAAATGTAAACAAAAAAACAGGTGTCCAATGATCCCCACGCCAGTATTGCACGTACTGCCACGACAGGCGTACGGATTGATGGTACCGGCGTGCGCCATTGTCCATGTACTATACACGATCTTTACATTTTACCAGTTTTAAGGCCAGGGCTGGTATTGATTACCAACCTGGACCTTTTTGGTTCCCCTCAGGGGCCAAAATAGAAAGCCACACAAAAGGTGGTATACCTTTGGTTCTTGAGGTTGATGGAATGGAAGAGGTTTTGTGCTTGAGGTTGAAGGTATGAATGAGAAAGGTACTAAGGAAATTAAAATTTATCAAACAAGATTTATATTACTAGTAAAAAATATTACGGATTAAAATATATAGTTAATTTTTTTAACTTTATGGGACAGAGGGAGTATAAAATTATTAACCAGTACCTCTATTTCTCCCAAAATCAATCTCATACCCCAAATATTACAATCATGTCAACAATATCCATAGCGCGCACAAAATAATTAGTTGGGACCCAACCAATTAACAACGAATATATAACTATTTAAATAAATGAAAATGCTAAGCTGCAACACCTGTGTAGTAGTTTAAATACTCAGTTGTGAGGGATTTCCTCTTCTTGGGATGAACAATGTGGAAAGTGGATGGAAGGTGCAAGGAAATTCTGAGGAATTTCGAAGTAAGCATGTGATATGTTCACGTAAGGAAATTCTAAACCCTTCATAGCATAGGAGTCCATTCTCAGTTTTCTCCCTCTCAGAATAGTCTTCAGTCTTCACTGTTTCTCGTAATTTATATATTTCCATATACCAAGGTTGTGCAGAAGAGCTTACTTGATATGAATTTATGAACCACAGATTTTTCATAATCCGCCTTGAATATTTCCTAACGATGTCCCTGTTGATTTAATGCAAATTATTTGGCCACTTCATTGTAGCCATGTATAGGGTTCTTGTGATTGTTTTTTTATTTGGCCACCTCATTTATTACCTTAATTACCAACTAATTTTTCAAATATGATATCAATTCTAAAATAATCAATATTTTTCATGGATTATTTAGACAAAATTACCACCCTGGCAAGAGTACAAGTTAAATTGACTCGTACTTGGAATAATTCTAAATCGCCTGTACCCAATTTCATTTGTCACATAATTAAAGGCCCTCGACACTAATTATTCTTTGGTTGTGTTTCCTGTAAGTGTTCATAGCATGACACATTTCTATAAAGAAGCTTCAAGCTTAATCACTACAACAAAATTGTGCTATTGTGAGGAATTTATTTCGTCGCGCGCTAAAGCAGGGCAAGGGCTTTGAATTGAAGCAATGGGATGAGAGAGAGAAATAAGGGTAGGAGAGAAATAGAGAGAGATTTGGTTAGGATACTCATGTTGGCCTGTGTGGTTTGAGTTGTCAATTGGAGTGCAACTCTTTGTTTTGACGTGTAGAATTTGAGTGAAATATCTAGTGGCACACTCTTGTATACTAGTGCATGCGGTCTTGGGTACAAGTTAGTGTGCACAATTGTCCAAAGAAGATAAATTAAATTCTGTGGGATTTGAAGAAGAGGACATTGATTTTTGCTTTTACTTCCTTACCCTTTCTCTCAAAATCCCTCGACCCTCAATTTTGTATGTCCTAACAGAGTTCTAAAGCATTGGCCCCAGTAGTTCAATTTGTAGAAATCGTATGCAAAAAAATATTTTAAGAATTAGCTTTCTTGGACTTGGATACACATGCAAATATATGAATCGTGTTCTATTTTGTCAAATGTATTGTTCAAGTGTAAAATCGTATTTGCTATGCAAAAATATATGAAAACTCATTTTTCTATCGATGTTTGACCAAATTGATTTCACACTGAATATTCTTTTCATAGGTTTCTCCGGAATGAGCGGTTGGAATTAAGGACTGGGAGATGCTGTGGTTCAGTCTCCGGCCGTCCATTTGGACTCTTATGAAAGGGTCGGACGAAGGTGATGTTGCGATTTCCAGAAATGTGACAAAAGAGGCTGTCATAATTAAGAATTTTCAGAAATAAAAATTTCCACAAGTAAGTCAAAAACGCTTTGGAATTATCTAGAATTTCCACGAATCATGTCACTTGTGGGCCATTCTATTGGTCGCCGTACGATCGAATTATATAAGCAGGAACATGCAGCTCCAAGTCCAACCTCATAATTGGTGCAACTTAATTGCAAGTCTTTGTTTGGACGTGTAGAATTTGAAGGAAATATCTAGTGGCAGACTTGTCTGCTAGTACATGCGGTCGTTGTTATGTGGAATTATCAAAGGAAAATTACGTTGAGTTTCCCAAAATAACCTGGGCTACATCTTATTGACATCATCATAGCTACTTTGATTCCAAAAAATAAATAAATAACTTTAGTCCCAAAAGTTGATATATGTGAGGAGAAAGACCTATCTCGGAATTAGTATTTTTAGGGGCCAGCCCGTTTGGAAAACTAACCCTTAAATTCTGTGAGGTTGAAGAAGAGGACATTGATTTTGGCATTAACTTCTCTACCCTTATCTCTCAAAGTTCATCCAAACTCAATTTTGTAGGTTCTAACAGAGTTCTAAAGCATAGTTTTGAGTAGTGTTAAGTAAATATAATTCCACATTGCACTCCCAAGTATTATTAAGTGATTACTCGTTCCACTCTTAAATAATGTGAAACTATATTTCCTCAACAAGTACTAGTTTATTTTATAGAGGCTGTATTGAGAAAAATGTTAGCTAAGAATTAGCTTGATCATATTTTTGTCGATATTCAACCAAATTGATGTCACGCGGTTGGAAGTGGTTTGGGTGTCTTTCGAAACCCACAAAGTCGAGTTTGAGAGGGGGGGACGAATGTGATATTGTAATTTTCCAGAAATGCGCCAAAGAGGCTGTCATTGTTAAAAGTTTTCCAAAACAAAATTTCCATAAGTCAGTCAACAAAATTTTGGTGTTATCAAAAGAATTTCGACAAATCTTGTCACCGGTGGGCTATTATCTTGAGAAATTTTTGGGTGCTGGATAGGTACCACATCACCCGGCCGACGTGGTGCCAAGCACCCACATAGAGATAAAATTTGGTCGAAACATTCATTGATTAACCATTTTCTCTTACAAATTAGAAACGTTAAAGGTTGATTTAACTCATTATGCAGGCACATATACACATGGATTATAAATTTACTCGTGTGTGTATACCAATATATTTTTCAAGAAATAAACACTTCCCATATGGAATACCGTCGAAAAGTTCTTATGGCCCCATATATATTTGTAAAGCTTGGAATGCGTATTCTCTACATCGTACCGTTATGTTCTCTAAATATATTCATTTTGTAAGAAAAATGTAATAGTACGTAGTTCCTGATAGTACGTAGTAGCTAGATCGATTCATATTTCTGCTGGATACTTGAAATTAAAACATTCTAGCAACTCATAAATTTTGTGTAGTTCTCAAGTTCTTTTGCATTTCGAACACTCGAGATTCCTCCGTCGGCTTTTATCACTTCTCCAGTTAATTAAGATTTCAGTGTTATCCTAATTAGCGGTCTATGACATCCGTAATGAGCTTAATTAAGTCATCGTAAGCTTTTTTTTTCTTTCGTAAATATACAAGAACATGACATCAGAAACAAATTAGTTTTAGTGGGATCCGTTTATTTCTTGAAGAATATATTGTTATACACACACACGAGTAAATTTATAATCCATGTGTATATGTGCTTGCATAATGAGTTAAATCAACCTAAACGTTTCTAATTTGTAAAAGATCGAAAATGGTTAATCAAGGAATGTTTCGACCAAATTTTATCGCAATTGGAGTTTTTCATTGGTGTACAGTCGAAAAAAAGTTAGTTTAGTTTGATTTCACATATTTAACTATTTAAGCACATGAAAATATTATAGGGAATTGATATTCGAGTTCCAAGAATTACTGCAGACGCTCCACTTTTTTGTTTTTACACCAGCAACATCACAGTGTAAAAACAAAATATACACTGATGTTGTCAGCAACATCACAGTATAAAAACAAAAAGGTGGAGCACCTGCAGTAAATCTTAGAGCGCGAACATCAGTTCCCATATTATAATGCGAATTCGGGTTTTGTACATATTAATAGACATGGTTGGGTCGTGACATAGTGATTGTTGTCTAGGATATAAATTTGATTTGACACTAAATATTCTTTTCATAGGTGTCTACAAAATGAGCGATTGGAATTACGGGCTAGGAGAAGCTGTGGTGCAACCTCCGGCCCGCTGTCGATTTGGAGTCTTATGAAAAGGGTGGGACGAAGGTGATCTTGCAATTTACAGAAATTTGATAATTAAAGAGGCTATCATTATTAAGAACTTTCAGAGATAAAAATTTCCACAAGTGAGTCAAAAACGCTTTAGGCCTAAATTCTGAAGTGATTTTGGGTAGTTTGTTAATGCCTCTAACGGTATCGAACGAAACTTATTTTTTACAGAGACATTAAATGACATATTTTGAACAAAATGAGCGGCTCCGATCATTTTTGTGAGACCCAAGACGGGAGAAAAAGAGCTCTATGCACAGCTTGCTATGCGCGTAGCACATGCCACTGTTCAACCCACATGATATATATCTACAGTATCTAATTGTCTCCGGTCGTCTCATTGGTCCAAGACTCCAAGTCTTTGTTTGCAAGTTTTCATATTAGGACATGGGTCGTGGAAACAGCTAGGCACGGACTGACATAGGGCAAGTGGGGGGCCGATTCGTGAGGGCCAGTTTTTTGTACTGCATGCGTCACATGAGCTTTAACAAGGTTTGTACCAATCTTTACAAGTAGGAGGAATATATTTTTGTATAATCATGAAAGTTTGCTACTATTCGTACACGTACAATTGCATATATTTCACAAATATACATAATTGAATTAGTTTCATGTTACAATTTTGTCGTATGGTGTTTCTATACTGTACTTGTTGATTTTCGAACATTTTTTCTATTTAGAACGATTCTTTATTATTTGTATTTATTTTTAACTGTCTAAGAGCAATATTTAAAAGAATACCATTCATAAAACTATCTCAGTCATTCTAAAACTTGTTGATGTCCGTGCAAAACATATTCTAAAAATTTTGTCTAAGATTTTATACTCATTTTTACATAATTTAATTGAAATTATATGTTACAAATTTTTGTAATTTGTAATGCATGCTTGAAATTGTGTACGATCTTATTGTGCATAACTAGAAAAATTATTTTTTGCCATTATAATTTTAGAAAAAAGTTTTAGTTTTGTCCTTATTTAGATTTGTTTCATATTTGTTAGTTTTGCACACAACTTTTGCGATTTATTGATTCGTCTAGACGAGACAAATCAAAAAAAATAATTTTTTTTAACTTGTACCCAAATATTTAGAATAAGGACCACTTTTAAGTAAAAAAAAAAAAAAAAAAGTAAAAAAGTCAACTTTTTTTAACTTAAAAGTGATTCTTATTCAAAATATTTGGATAAAAGTTAAAAAAATTTAGTTTTCGGATTCGTCTAAAAACTACTTCCTTCGTCACTTTTTAAGTGTCCTGCTTTGCAATTCCAACTTATACCTCCACTTTTACATCAACTTTTACTTCCGCTTTCTCTCCTTACCCTCTATAAAAATATCATCGTTACATTTTTACTCACTAACTTTTCAAAATGGAATCTACTTTTTGAGGCAAAATGAAAAATTAACCAATTTTTATTCACTAACTTCACAAAATGAACACTTATTAAGGGACAGTCCAAAATAGAATACTGAAATCTAAAAAAGGGTAAAATAATGAGGCACAAAACTAACAAATGTAACAAAAAAAAATAATAAAGACAAAAATAAAAAAAATGAAAAAAATAAAAAAAAATAAGTAAGTGAAACGGGTAATAAGATGCCCACACTAAACTATTCATGGATCCGTCCCCGCCTGAAATGCTGGGTTGAAGAAGACACTCATTGGCTTTATTTAGAATGGAGCAGCTCACCTCTGTATCCCATCTCAATACCCATGTAAACTTAATTTCGGAGGTCCCAAAAGAATTAAAATTTCATTAATCCTTCATTTTATAGATGATGCGAAAACAATGTCATTGCAAAAGATTAAATTGATTGGAGTTGGATAGACATGCGAACGGATCGTGTTTTTTTTAAAATCAATTATACAAGTTATGTCAACACTCACATTTCACTATTACAATAATGCTTAATGATCACACTTATTACCCGTAATCTTTTGATTTTAATCACGGTTACAAAACCGTGGTCTATCGGGCCGTTATTAAAAGTCTCCTACTTTTAATCACGGTTATAAACAGTGATACAAGCTAATAAAAAACTGTGCTTCATAGGTAAGAAACGTGATTGTTTCCAATTAAAAAAATCTCAGTATTATAAAAAAAAACCATGATCATTTTAAATGAATTAATCACAGTTTTTAGTCAAACTCTGATAGTTTTAATATAAAAGAATCATAGTTTTTACTCAAACCGTGATCATATCTTCTTTACTGTGATCATTTTCAATCAAATAAGCACAGTTTCTACTAAAACCGTGATCTTATCATCTATAACATTCCAATTTTTTCAGATACTATACCGTGGTTGTTAATGGATTTAAAATATCTCGCTTTATTGAGAAACTGTGGTGAACTTGTTTATTTTCTTAAATTAGATACTTTCCAGCTCTGAACCTAAAATTTGTTCCCCATTGCTAACTGTACAAGTGCATCATACTGCAATGGTATGGCAAATACATTTACTAATTGAAAAAGCCAAAATGTGAACTTATAATGTATTAATCTGAAAGCATTTTACACACAAATAAGAGAATCAAACATGTTACATGGTCCGGGTATTGAGCCAAAAAATAAAGCCTAGCTAGATCAATGTTCAGGCAAAAACGAATGACAAATACGCTAACTAGCCTCTCAAGTTCGTCTACCATTTGCAACAACGACAAATGAGTTTTCGTCAAGACTCATACTATAGTCCATAGTCTCCATACCAAATCTGAATATTGGCATCTGCAAGCAGGAAAATTACAAACACATCAATAATTTACCCAAAAAAAGGACAAATTATGTCACATATAGCATAGAACAAGATACATACATACATACAACGACCTCTAGCTTTGTAGTTGCAAAGTTGTGACCAACCCATCTCTTCTACCACCTGCAACATATCATTATGCAGGTCACAAGCAATATATACTACAATCCTCCCACCGTAAAAAAATACATAATTCAACTTCAATTCAAATAGCCGCACTAAAGTTGAGTTTTGGGAGACTGAAACAGAGCCACGTAAGTTTTTCTCTAGTTTCACCATCTTGCTTTTTACACATAGACACCCTAAGCATATTGGGTGCCGAAAAACATCACAGGATAAATTAACGAATCTAAAATATTACTAAATAACACTTAAATAAAGTAGCGCCATAAGGTCGGTTATCTGGTTAGTTGTCAGCCATGTGTCGCATTATAAATATGCAAATAGAGATTAACATGAATAGCTCTATAACAAACATAATATAAGTTGAGTTTGTTAACAAAGCCAATTTCGAAGAACTTAATTGCACCTTTCGTCGATGCAATAGGGGGGATTCCAGTGCCATTGCCATTGCCACTCACGATCACTCTATGAATAAGAGGCCATTTTTACTTCCTTTTTGTTTTTTCAAGAAACAACAATTGAAGCTTTAATTTAACTTGTGAAATATAGCACATAAAAACTGGGAAGAGAAAGTAGAAACAACAAAATTGGAACTACCAAGTGCCGGTGTGGGACTTAAGACTCCTATAGATTGCAATTCTTATACTAATTAATACCAAAACTCGTTTGGCACTTTTATCGAACATCTAATGTGCAGAATCATCCGTGATTGTAAAAAACACATAACAATCTGTCAATATTCACATAATCACAATCCAAAAGACCAAGAGCATGCTTACCGTGAAAAATAAACACAACTTCGGTGCGAATGGAGGAAGCGCCATCAACATTCGAATATCTTTCCTGGAAATCAGCACTAAACTAAATAGCCCGTCATTGATTAGATAACCGAGACAAAGTCCCAAAACACTCACCGTAGGTTGAAAGTACAAAACAAGAACAAGAGCAAGGAGGGAAAGTTCGAAAAGAGAAATCGAATCTGGGCGAAACACTAACCGCAGAGGATGATTCTTCTAATAAAAATCACCTCAACAGATGGTTGTGGGCGAGGGATCCCCTTCTCATCGAAAGGGTGGTGGTGATCGCGGATGTTGCAACAGGAAGCAAGCGATGAAACATGCTGCAGGATACGAAGGTCAACGAAGATGACGAGACGCGACAGTGGAGAGAAAGAGGGCGCCGACCTCACCGGGATGGAGAAGGAGAGGAGAAAGCGCTGAAACTGTTGGGTTTTCCTTTAGTTGCTCAAACGAGGCCGGGGTTATAGCCTATAGGATTGGGTGAATTGGCGGCAAAATGCGCGCCAAACTTTTTAATTTTTTTAGGAGTGTTTTGGAAATCTTGTAGGTCCTCTCCTCACCTAAATAATTTATCACGGTTGTTAATAAAACATGGTTAAAATAAATAAAACATGGTTAGAATAAATAGGAAGGTTATATTGGTAAAAGTACCTATGATACTCTTTTTTCTTTACACAGCTATTTTTTGTCCATCCAAATAAGATGTTGGAAAACCATACCCCTTTCTTCTTCTTTTTTCTCACTAATAAAGGAGATCACACTCCATTCTTTTCTTTTCTTACTAAGTTCACAAAGGGGCTGTAAGCCTGTATCTGTAACTTTGGGTTTTTGATTCTCTTGAAGTTTGTTACAACCATGGGGTACTGTTTGAGGGATGTCTATGAGGTGTTTGGTAATATGGGAAGATGTTGATTTTGGCTATAGGCGAAAGTACATAAACACCCCCTCAATTATCACTTTTTTTTATAAAGAGCACTCACATTTAAAAGCTCTCATACAAACCCTCTCAATTAATTTCCGTTACCCAAGTGACACCCTTCCGTCTCTAAACCGTTTGCGATGAACCCCCTCATCCATAAATCGGACAAAAATACCCTTGTTGCATTATATACATACACCCCTTCTAACCCTTCTCTTTCTTCTCTCTACAAACAACATCCAATCAATATATATATATATATATATATATATATATATATATAGGGGCCGGTTCTACCCACACAATTTAAAAAAAAAAAAACACTCCATCTCAACTATTAAAATCAATGGTTAGATTAAAACTTAAAAGGATTGTATTCTCCTTCCCCCCTCTCAATCACAGGTAATCTCTCCCTCTCCATCTAAGCTATTCTTTCTCTATACCCTAACCGACTAACCACTGGTTCCGATGACCTTTTTTTCTCTCTCCTCCAATACATACACACACTCTCTCTAAAGAAAAGTTAAAAAAATAGCGATGGGAAAAGCAACGCAGCAGTTGCCGTCGACTGTCACCACCATTCTCCTCGACTTCTCTTCTCCCACACCTCTCTCCTTTCCCTCGTCTTCTTCCCTTTTCATTTCATATCAGCAAAAGAACCACTGCGGCACCTACCGCCGTCGCGCCACGATTTTCGTGCTATTTTTGATGGTTATATACAGAAGGTTCTCTTTAAATGATTGATGTAAGGAAAAAAGAAATTGTATAAAATGAAAAACACGATTAGAACAACAACTGATATAATAAGAGTATAATATAAATGTTAAGGGGTCTCTGTGAAACAAAGTGATAGTTGAGGGGGTGTTTATGTACTTTTGCCTTATAAAAAAGGATATCTTAGTCATTTCCTCCACTCTATTAACGGAGTTAGCATTTTTTTCGCTTTCAATAGTTGAGGGGGTCTGTATAGGCGCTTTTAAATGTGAGGGGGTCTCCATGGAAAAAAGTAATAGTTGAGGGGGTGTTTATGTACTTTTGCCTTGGCTTTATTAAGAATTTCCACAAGTCTGTCGAAAACGATTAGTCAATATCAAGAATTTCCACAAATCTGGTCACTGGTGGTGACATCATTTAATGGCCTAAGAATTTTCAACCTCTGCGCAAATTCTCCAACGATTTTTCGGGGCAAAAGCTACCTAAGGGCTAAAAATCGTTCCAGGCTCTTTGAATATGATGGAACAGAAACAAAAAGATTAGAATTTCTTGCCAATTCACTCATTAAGATTTAGTAATTTGATGAGAAATAAAGTGAAAAGTACAAAAATTATATATTTTTGAAGATTAGAATTTCGTTTCTTATCAACAATGTTTCTTACAGTACAAAGGAGGCTGTCACAGCCATGGCTCCACATTTGTTAAGCTTAAGTTGCAAGTTTTGTCTCCCTCTTTTGGCATGACAATTGGCATGCACCCTACTAGCCCTCTTATAAACCACTACGGGCACCATTTTGTTATTGTTTCTGGTATTCCTGTGACAGCAAAGGTTTTATGCATAAAGCTCACTCGAGATGGGTTCTAGGTAGACATATGAGTAATGCACTCTAGGGTCATGTTGGGCATTCAATTAGGTGATTGAATTCATGGTTGCTCATCTAGCTATATATGCTTCCCTAGCAAGGTAAAACCAAGGAGAAATAAATCGAAAGTCGAAACTACACAGTTTGAATTCCATCGAAGATAGGACTTCTAAACATTGAACAAGACATTCAATTATATATGTACAAACATCAGCTTAAAGTTACTAGCTATTACTGAAAAACGTGGAAGCACGATAAATTAACCAGAGCTAAGTGTAAGATAGGTTAAAGTTAGTACAAACATCCTGAATTAAATATCAGCATAACCATGGTCCTAGATACAAGTCCAGCACAACCGTCAATAAAAGAAACAAGTCTGAGTTACAAGTTCGCACGATCCTACTACATAATTGAAACAAAACAACAACATCCAGACTTCTTCGGCCGTTACAAGTTCACATGATCCTACTACATAATTGAAACAAAACAACAACATCTAGACTTCTTTGGCCATCAAGCATGTTCCACAAAATCATAAATTACCTTAAATGTTATGTACAACGGTGTCTTAAGCACTAGGCTAGTGTGAGACAAGATATGACAAACTTACTAGTTTCCATGAATTTATAAGTCAACCAATTCATTTCTCAAAATAGAAATCTTTATATCCTGCTTTTTAGATCCATGTTGCAAACATTTCATTTAGCAAATAACGGCTAAACTAGGTCCGTTCATGATAATCATGTGTCAAGTGTTCCATCTCATTAACGACTTATACGCAAAATGTTCAACGTAGATAGGGAGTGTTGTGCGGAACACGAAATTGAAAATATAATAAATCAACAAGCGATAAACAAGAACACAAGGATATACGTGGTTCCGTTCAAGCACAAAGCAAGAACGTACTCCACGGGGAAAAGAGCAAGAGGATTCACTATAAACGGGGAGAGAAACAAAGAGCCGGCTATACCCGTAACTCTACTTGAAGCACCAAACAAATATCTAGGGACAAATCTCTGGTGGAACCCAAAAGGGAGACACAAACTCTTGGTGGAACCCTAAGAGCATAAACAAAACCCTAATATCTAAGCCCTTGAACAAAAGACCATAACCCTAGGAACCCCCAATGTCCCTATTTATAGGAAAACACTAAATAAACCTAAACCGAATAGGAATAGGAATCCTAGTCAATTTAGGAATTCTAGTCAATTTCCAACAAATCTCTACCTTGACTTGAATTCCATCGAATTCAACACTATAGGCAATCCTCTCCTTTAATTGCTCATCTCCCCCAAAAGCCCCCCCACGGGGCCATCACCAACGGAACAAATGAGCAAAGCTCAAGCACACCTGCTAATTGACCTTGTAAACGCGACTCAGGAAACCCAGCCACACATGCCTCCAAATTGAGCCTCTATCTTCCAACGGGCACCTCCCACCCAACGCATCCCTCCCGGATGCACTCGAAGATATGCTCAAACTCCACACGGAGTTAATTACCGACTCTACCACAGAGTTAAAAACCCAACACTGAGTCAACCTCGAATTCACCGATGAAGAACCCAAAGATGTAGCACCCACAATCGTACTACCATCAAGTACATAGAGGTTATTCGATTTTCGACCCTTCATCAAAACACGAGCACCCTTCAAAACCCTCAAGATTCCACCTTCAGCGGTATGCTTCCAACCCAAAGAGTCAAGAGAACCCAAAGAGATAAGGTTCCTTTTCAAATCTAGTATATGTCGAACACCAAACAACATCCTCACAAACCCATCATGCATTCTGACTTTAACTGTTCCAATCCCAACAATTCTACAGGGCATATTATTCCCTATAAGAACTGTACCACAGCTGACTGATTCATAAGTAACGAACCAATCTTTATTCGGACACATGTGGTAAGAACATCCGGAGTCCAGAATCCATTCGGTATTTGAACAGACATCACCGACACTCACAGAAAGAACCATAAGTGAATAGTCGGAATCTTCTTCAACAATACCAACAACAACATTCTCTTCAAAATTATCCTTATTTTTCAACCTATGACAATTTCTCACCATGTGCCCGTATTTCCTACAGTAAAAACACTTTACTTCCTGATTTGTGGAACGAGAGCCAGAAACCCCTCTACTGTCATAATCCCTCTCAGAAGTTCTTCCTTGCACCATTAAACCCTGCGCATCAAAATCACCACCCTCACCGGATACTTTTTTCCTCAATTCTTTCGAATACAAACTAGACTTAACGTCCTCCATGGAAATCGTATCCCTCCCGTAAAGTAGGGTAGTAACAAAATGCTCATAAGATGCAGGCAAAGAACATAACACAATAAGGGCTTGATCTTCATCATCAATCACAACATCAATATTTTTTAAATCCATAATAATTCGATTTAACTCATCTAGATGGTCTTTTACGGGCGTACCTTCCCTCATACGAAACGTATAAAGGCGCTGCTTCAAATACAACCGGTTAGTAAGAGACTTTGTCATATAGATGCTTTCCAACTTCAACTAAATACCGGCAGTAGTATCCTCCTCCCCGACCTTGCGAAGCACATCATCGGCTAAACACAACTGAATCGAACTGAGCGCCTTCGCATCGAGATCCTTAAACACACTATCCTGCATATCAGTAGGCTTCTTCGATTTTCCCAACAAAGTCTTGTGTAATCCTTGTTGAACAAGCAAAGCCTTCATCTTAATACGCCATAAACTGAAGCTAGTGCTCTGCCCATCGAACTTCACAATTTTGAAACGAGTCGCCATTGAAACGATCACCAATTGCACAATACGCAGCAAAAAACAAAAGCCTCGGATTGAAACCCGGAGCTTTGATACCAATTTGTTGTGCCGAACACGAAATTGAGAATATAATAAATCAACAAGCGATAAACAAGAACACAAGGATATACGTTGTTCCGTTCAAGCACAAAGCAAGAACGTACTCTATGGGGAAAACAGCAAGAGGATTCACTATAAACGGGGAGAGAAACAAAGAGCCGGCTATACGTGTAACTCTACTTGAAGCACCAAACAAATATCTAGGAACAAATCTCTGGTGGAACCCAAAAAGGAGACACAAACCTTTGGTGGAACCCTAAGAGCATAAACAAAACCCTAATATCTATGCCCTTGAACAAAAGACCATAACCCTAGGAACCCCCAAGGTCCCTATTTATAGGAAAACACTAAATAAACCTAAACCGAATAGGAATAGGAATTCTAGTCAATTTAGAAATTCTAGTCAATTTCCAACAGGGAGCCACCCTAAATATAAATATTTGGCGCGACGTCACCCACGATCATCTAGCTAGCTATGATCCCTTCTTATTACTTCACGTCACTATTCACTTCCCCTAGTAGCCGGGGCATCGTTGAAACTACATGTCATTAATAGTTATGAATCCCAAATTGTAAAAGATAGCATTCGTTTCTTTTCTTTTTTCACGTGGTTCGAAATCTTTGTAAACATTTATCATATTTGAAACATAATAGCACATGTGAAACAATAAGTTCTACCACTAAGCCAAAACAAAGCTTCTCATCTGTGAGCGTGCCGAGCAAACTGGTCAAATGTGCAAGCTATATACGGGTCCCTAGTGTTCGAACCTAAACACATCATATACACACATGGATTATAAATTTACTCGTGTGTGTATACCAATATATTTTTCAAGAAATAAACTGACTCATGTGCCACTCATATGAATCCTAGAAGTCGAGTTTGAAAGGGAGGCATAGAGGTGATCTCGTAATTTCCAGCAATGTGCCCAACAGGCTGTCATTGTTAAGAGTTTTCAATGTTCGACCAAATTGATTTCACACTAAATTTTCACAAGTCAGTCAAAACCCTTTCTGGGGTTGTGAAGAATTTCCACAAATCTTGTCAGTACTCGTGGGCCATTACAATTTATAAATTTCCAAGAATTTGTTTGGGACAAATATGAAATACTTACCACCTAAAAGTCCTTACAGCCAAGGGCCCAGATTTGTAAAGCTTGATTCTATTTTTTGAAATCACACACAAGAGCACCTTGCTTCTTGTTTAACACCGTGGGATAAATTTATGCATAGTTTAAGATAAATGTATTTTGCAATGATGATGAATAATATTCGATCAATGCAATGGAGACCATGATTGATGTTCTTCGGGAGCATCAAGTAATGACCGATTTCAACCAACGAATTTAACTAAAAAGCCGTCTCAGAAAAGACCTCAATATATAGGACCGGCTAAATTTTTGAAAGACAAATTGAGGTTCCACATCTCTCAAGATCTCTCTAAACTCAGAACTTGTTATACATTGATCCGAGCAGCTCCTAATTGTAGATGATACAAAAAGGATTGTTTTTTAAAAAAAATTAGCTTGATTGAAATTCAATAGACATGCAAAAGGATAATGCTTTGTTTTCTCAAATGTACCAGCAAATCCTATTTTTCATCTAACGAAATAAGAAAAGTTTGATTTCCGGTTGGTGTCCAATGAAACTGATTATTTATGAGATGTTTATTTCCCCAATGGCATCAAAACTTAAACAGTTTGGATCAATATTTTCGGACTTTTTGTAACGCCTCATGTAGACCACTGGCTCAATAACTTGATTTTGATCTACAAGTTTCACCACATGGCCCAAAAGCTTAAGCTCAAGGTACTAGTAGTAGCCTATAAGGTTTATTATACCTCTAAGATCATCTATGTAAACTTCTGATGTGAGACGATGTGTTACACTTTTTTTTTTTAATCAACAGTCAAGAATATATTTTGAGACTTTCGAACCCACAAATTTGAGGGTCCTTTTTGTTGTTATCTATCTTCAATATTATACTATATGCAAATGTAGTTGGACTCAAAATACTCTAAACTCCTAATCCGCAATTCTTACAATTTTAATTTTTTTTAAAAGAATAATTGAGAGAGAGATAAACGTCGATCAAGAGAGAGAGAGAGAGAGAGAGAGAGAAGCGGGGAATGGGGTGTGAATAGGGGAGAAAGAGAGATTTTTGGAAATTTAAGTTTTATTTGATAAAGAATGATAAATAAAAATTATATTTTGTAGTTTTCTTGATTTGGTTTGTCTATCCTATAGCTATACTACAAAATATAATGGTTTTAGGGACCAAACATGCATATTGGTTGCAAAAGCCAAAATAAAAGTCAAATCAATTTTAAAGACCAAATTATGATTTTGTTGCTAATGGGGTGAGCATCAGGGACCAAATGCACAACTTGTACCTAACAACTTTGTTTTCGCAGCAAAAAATTTGGTCTAAAGGCCTAGCAGATTTGGTCCCCGAAGGTCCATTTTATTGCTAAAAACCTCTTTTAGCTTCTAGTAATAAATATTGTCCCCAAATGAGTTAGTAATTATCATCCAATTTCATAGAATGATTTACTATTTGACATTTGAAGTAATTTTTTTTTTTGTTACAAATTGGTGGTCCATATACATATTTTTTTGCTATTAAAAAAAAGTCAATGTTTTTTTTTCTTAAACTATACAGTATTTTCGATTAACTAGTGGTGTCTCTGTTTGATACACAAAGGAACGAAAAAAGACACCAATGTAAATTTTTTTTATTCCGTGCATCGAACAGACACAACACTAGTTTTACGTACACATTAGTGGAGGATTATCGAAAAATTAGTAGGTCAACTACCAAGGGGGTTCAACGTCTACCTATAACTTGAAACCCCAAACCTTTCCCTCAAAAGCCAAGGGGCACAATCAGATGAGCTAAAAGCCGGAACTTTACATTGGAAGGGTATATAGGTGATCTTGTAATTTTCAGAAATGTTCCAACGAATTTCCACAAATTTGGTCGAGGGTGGGGCCGCTCTATTGTTAATGGCCAAAGCATTTTCAATCCCTTTGCAAATCTATCTGTTGGGATTTGTCCCACATCGGTTAATTATCTCCTCCAAAACTAGTATATGAGCTTGAGCGGCCTCTCCACTCTTTGCCAATTAGTTTGGAGTTGGATGCTTTAACATGGTATCAGAGCTACGCTTTCAGAGGCTTTTTCCCTTTGTTTATGCCATAGTTGCACTTTGTTTCATTGTGATCCGTGTGTTCCGGATCCATTGTTGACCTCTCCACGTGCGAATCAAGGGTTGTTGACCTCTCCAAATGCGAATCAAGGGTCGCACGTGCGGGGGAGTGTTGGGATTTGTCCCACATCGGTTAATTATCTCCTCCAAAACTAGTATATGAGCCTGAGCGGCCTCTCCACTCTTTGCTAATTGATTTGGAGTTGGATGCTTTAACATCCAGCAATTTTATTCTGAGACAACCATGGGAGACTTGTATTCTAACAATTGTCTCATGTTTTGGCTAATTTACAAGTCTTCGTTTTTTTTTTTTTCCCTTCTTTTTGATCACAATAAGTCTTCGTCTGGACGTACGTGTTGAATTTGATTGAAATATCTATTGGCGGACTTGTATTGTTTTATTTCATGGGGTCCCGGAAATGCGGAATTATTCATGTAAAATTAACTGTTGTGGGGTTGAACAAGAGGACATTGATTGGCATTATTTAGAAGCCAGAAACTCACCTCTGTATCTCATCTTTTCAGACTCTAAACTTTAATTTTGTAGGTCCCAACAGAGGTTTTTTTTCTTTTTCCGACAAAAAGAAAAAAAAATCATTATCACGAAGATAAGAAAGACATAGAGATAGCTCCAAAGAGTAGCCGTGGCTCTTCTAGTGTCGCTACTCGCAAAATCTCAACCAACCCCTCAGCCGCTCAATTTGTAAATAAACGTCTCTCAATTGGTAAATAAAACGTCAAAAATAAGAAGGTTGAAATCAACACCTATACGGTGAAAGATGCCTACAAACAACCTGAAGTCCCAATGGAGTTTTAGTTTCACTAACCCGAAACGTTCATTTATAGGCGATGCAAAAAATAAGTTACTATCTCAAAAGATTAGCTTGATTGGACTTGAATAGACATGCGATCGAATTTCATGATTTATTTTGTCAAATAGAAAGGCTACTTATACAGTCAAATTTACCATCTAAAAGATATGAGAAATTTGGTTTCTATCGATGTCCGCTGCGTTATAAACCAAAATTCTCTCTCTAAACCTCCCTGTCACTATCCTGCAAGGCCGGGCCCCTCCCCTCCCTCTCATCAACGCGAATGATGAAAGTAGTTGGGTTCGGAAAGGCAATTGAAATCAGATGGAGATACAATTCATCAAATTGTACTCCAAATATCAAAGCCTCGAGGCCCTCGACAAAGGGTTTAATCACTGCCATACCAAATTGTACTCAAGATTTTGGGGATCAAATCATCGTCTCCACTTTACCACCGAAAGAATAAGAAAAATAAATCAGGATTTGGGGGAGACATTTTATTGGGGTTGCTCTGGCTAAGCAAAAATGGTAGTAACAGTTTTCAACAATGCATTGAAAGCTCTCCAGCGGAAATGGAGGCGTGGGGTTGTTGCCTCTTTTGCCTTCAGATATTTCTTCTCTGAATCCCCTGAATGTTTCTTGATAATGGAGATATAAATCATTCACTTGTTCCCAAGCAATAGAATCGTCTCATTTGGTCATGCCTGACCCAAAGAAAGGCCACTGGCCCACCGCCTTCTCCAGCTTTGAATGGCCGGGGTTAGCTAACGGTGTTATTGGTATTTCAGAGATTAGTTGAGATGAGCATAAATTGACCGCAACTCCCTAAGTGATCAAAAACGAAATCATGTCACCTACATGACTCACAACACTTGAATAATTACACTAACGCAATATAATCAAAATCTGAAGGCATTTTGATGCCAAGAACTAGAATGATGTCATTTGATCCTGCGTTACCCGTTGCCTTCACTGGCTTGAAATGACCCGCGCTAATGAACGTGGTATTGGACTTCTAGAGATTACTTGCACTGATGTAAATAGTTAATGTTGCAAGGTCATGTTGGGCATTGCCAAGGTGATTCTTGCCTTCTTCCAACATTGTCGAATGGAAGATGGATTTGGTCTCACTAAGGCTTGCTAATTAAATAGTTTAGGGATTTTCTGCTCATGAATCTATAAATAAATAAAAAAATTACTCGAGTATAAGAGAAAATGCGGCAGCGTGATAAATTAACAAGATCTAAGTGTAAGATAGGTTGAAGTTATTACAAGCATCCTGGATTAAACATAAGCATAACCACGGTTCTAGCCACAAGTCCGGCACAACTGTCAACAAAAGATACAAGTCTGAGTTACAAGTAAACACAATCCTACTACATAATTGAACAAAACAACAACATCCAGGCTTCTTCGGTCATCAAGCTCGTTCCACAAAGTCATAAATTACCTGCAATGTTACATACAACGTCTGAAGCACTAGGCTAGTGTGTGACAAATCTTACTAGTTTCCATGAATTTATAGGTCAACGTATTCATTTCTCAAAATGTAAATCTTTATATCCAACATTTAAGGCCCATGTTGCAAACATTTCGTTCAGCAAATAATGGCTCAACTAGGCCCGTTCATGCGCGCAACAATCGCATGTCAAGTGTTCCATCTCATTAACAACTACTACGCAAAAATGTTCAACGGCCACCAGTAGTTAAGGAGCCACCCTAAATATAAATATTTGGTGTGACATCACGCCACAATCATCTGGCTATGATCTCCCTTATTACTTTGCCTCACTATTCACTTCCACTAGCTGCTGGACACCATTCGAACCACGTGTCATTAATAGTTATGAATCCCAAATTATCCGTTTTCATAAAAATCATGGCAATTTTAAAAGATAGCATGCGTTTCTTTTTTTTCTTCACGTGGTTCAAAATCCTTGTACACACCATATTTGCAACACAGTAGCACATGTGAAACAATAAGTTCTACCGTTAAGTCAAAACAAAGCACACATGCTTCTCATCCGAAAATTCAAGTAAGGCATATACAAGAGTACTCACCGAGAGCGTGCCGAGCAAATTTGTCAAACGTGCGAGCTATGGGTCCCCGATGTTTAGACCTAAACACATCAAACCAAACCTATTAAGGTTATGATACGTCGCACATGCACAAGTACATTAAGCGACAAGATCAATAACGTGTAAGGCTTGAGCTATACAGTATGGTTTCTAAGCAGAGCAGTCCCGGAAACCGATGAAATCCCATATCCATTTAACTCAGAAATTTATGTAATATTACAGGGACATAGACAAAGATGTTAGGAAGACAAGTAGTGAAGAACTCAAAGGCTAGAAATGCCCAGAAGTATATTATATATAGGGTGAAAACTCAACACACCAAATTTGGTCAGAACTGGACCAGGATGGAAAACTGATGAATTCGAGGTGCAGATTCTGAGTGTTATTCACTGTTCATATTTTTCCTACATAATAGATTCAAAAACGAAACTTTTGGCTCAAGAATCATCCAAAAATTAAAAAGTTTTATAGAGTACGTCCTAGGGAATTTTCAGAAGATTACTGATCGCCGGAGGTGTACCAGTCGTCCAGACTGGTTCTGGTCTTCAAACAGAGAGGGGAAAAAATGACACCATTAATGGGGGTTTTCAAGCTAAGTCTAAAATTTACTCAAAGATATATTGAGGCATCACAATATAATTATATATGATGACAAACACAAGATTGAGGTTAAAATTTCGAAGAACAAAGATCGATACTTGTTTCGCCCGCCCCCCCCCCCCCCCCCCCCCCCCCCCCCCCCGCTCTCTCTCTGCCCAAATATAAAATAAGTTGGGGAAAGTTTTGGTGAGTAGGAGTTCACGTAGGGGAGGGAGTTGAGGGAAAAGGGAGGGCTATAGAACTAGTTTACGATATGATTTGGTTCCTCCTAGACTTGACGGGAGTAGTTGACAAAACTACAAAATATCAAAATGTACCAAAGACATACAATGCTTAACCTCTCTAACTAATTAAAACAACTAGGTTACTAATTTAATCAATCCAAACGCGGGTCAGGTTCTTATAGTGCGTATGCTGGCTCGGACACCTTGAGTTATCAACAATGTCTAGCTATCAATGTTGCCCTAGAAAAATAAAACCATGGAGGATTGAAGCCGATATCGAAGAAAAGGAGAAGGTTCAAAACCATAAAAGAACGAATTTACAAAATATTGAATGAATTTAAAAAATAATGCTTAAAAACACAACCTTTGTAAGTAACTAAAACAACTCGGTTACTAATCTAATCAATCCAAATGCGGATCGAGTCCTCACAGTGTGTATGCTGCCTCGGTTACACTGAATTATCAACAATGTCTAGCTATCAATGTTGGCCTAGAAAAACACAACCATGGAGTATTGATGCCAATATCAGAGAAATGGAGAAAATCATAAAAGAACAAATTTACAAAATATTGAGTAAGATCTTCAACTCCTTACCTTCAAAATATTGTTCTTGACCAGATGAAGCTCATGGAGTGCAGTATTTATGTTCATTCGGTCTTTTGGGTACTCTGTAGAACATGTCAGTCCTATCTTGATGAGGGAGATCAGATTTTCCATTATTTTGCTGTCATATGTCTCCTCGGTTAAAAGCATAGGGTCTACAATCTCCATCACATGTTGAGGCAAGGCAATCCTTGCAAAGTTATGAAGATTAAGGTCGGCCTCAAACATTTTGTCAGTAGGTCTCTTCCTTGTAATCATCTCCAACAACAAGATTCCATAACTATAAACATCTCCACTAGTTGACATCTCGCTTCCCAGACCGTACTCTGCAATTGGTAACATTCAAACCTTAACTCCAAAGGATCCATTTTTGGATAACAAAAGCAATATGAAAAGAAAGAGAAAACTTGCTTCAATACACCCTGTGAGTTTTCTAATATAAAACTAGTACATCTACACTAATATGTAAGAGTTTCCCTCACACAAAATTTGACACAAAATTAATTGGAATTTCACTCAAATGATCGGAGCCGATCAATTTGTTTAAAATATATTTTAAGAGTTTCCGGAAAAAAATCAACTCATTCTGAACAATTGAATATGATTTGTATCATGATGAGACAATATGAAATTCAATATCTTGAATGACATGGACAAATCACAACCCATTTAACATTTTCATGGTGCCTAACTAACTACCCTTGTGCTGAAATTTGGTGTTACCTGGAGCTGCATATCCAATGGTTCCCCTTATTGCAGTTGAACTACTAGTACTTGGAGTGTTGAGCTTTGCATGAAATCTAGCTAGACCGAAATCTCCAACATGGGCAACCATGTCATCATCAAGAAGGATGTTACTCAGCTTTAAATCGCGGTGAATAATTGGCATTTCGCATTGGTGATGAAGATAATCAAGGGCACAAGCCACGTCTATGGCAATGTCTACTCTTTGTAGAAGATTGAGTCCCATGAACTCACGTTCTCCATTATTTTCTTCCAGAATAGCATGCAACCATTTATCTAGACTTCCATTTGGCATGAACTTGTATACTAGAGCTTTAAACTCATTACCTTGAAAATCTATGCTTGAACACGAAGTTATGATCGAAACCAAGTTTCGGTGTCGAATATTCCTTAAGGCTTCGCACTCTGCCACGAAACTCTTGGTAGCGCCACAAGTTTGAAGGTCAAGTACTTTGACCGCAACAACTAACTCCCCGTTTTGTTCAATAACACCTTTATACACACGGCCGAAACCACCAAAACCAAGTAGATTCGTCGAAGAGAAACCTTCAGTTGCTTTGAGAAGTTCTCCATAAGAGACTTTCAAGAATGGAACTTTCAACAATGAAACCTAAGGTTTTGTGTTTCTTTTCTTCTTGAACCAACATATGAGGAAAGATGATACTGTGGTTACTCCTACGAGTACCGAAGCTACCATGATTCCAAACATCTGCGAACGAGACATCTTGTTTCTCGATTTTTTTGTAGTGCACCGCGGTAGTTGTAGTTTAGAAATGCCACCACAAAGCCTATGATTTCCAGCAATTGATATTGCACTTGTATTTGTGAAAACCCCCTTCATTGGTAACTCTCCTTCAAAATTGTTGAAAGACAAATTGAGATTCTTCAAGTCAAATGTCCCTAAGAATGTAGGAATTTGACCGGATAAGTTGTTGTGGGAGAGGTCCAAATTCTGAATACCTCTAACGGATTCCATTGATAGAGGAATAGATCATTGAAAGAAATTTTGCTGCAAAAATAGATTTTCAAGGCTACTGCAACTACCAAGAGTATGAGGAATTTCACCAGACAAACCATTCTCGGAGATATCGATCTCTGCTAAATTTTTGAGCTTTCCAACCTCAGGTGGCAATGATCCAGACAAATGGTTGCGAGCTAGATGCAATGCAATTGAAAGAGAAGAGACCATCAAAAGTCGTCTTGGTATGCTCCCATTAAGGTTATTATCAGAAAGTGTTAGAATTAACAAATTTTGACAGTTGCCAAGACTCGCAGGTATGGCTCCCTCTAGTTTGTTTTTCTCCAAGTAAAGTTCATTCATCATTGACAAGTTTCCAATAGACTTCGGAATTTCACCTGAGATTTTATTGTTTGAAAATCCCAAGTAGTGCAACTTATGAAGATAACCTACGCTCTCAGGAATCGAGCCTTTGAATAGGTTATCATTTAGATCTAAAACTTCAAGATTCACAAGGTTTCCTATTGTTGATGGAATAGATCCATAGATTTGATTTCCACTGAGTCCCAACTGATCTAGAGATAGATTGCCCACAAGATTTGGTAATACACCTCCAAATTGGTTTTTTTCCAAACCCATCCTTTCTAAATTGCTACAATTGGTGAAAGAACTAAGAAAGGATAGTCCATTAGATCCCCTAGTTTTAAAGTTGTTCTCCGATAGAATTATAAAACGGAGATTTCTTAGGGCTCCGAAATCATTTCTTAGGCTTCCACTGAAATTGTTATCACCCAACTCGAGTAGTACCAACTGCGAACAGTTGGATATTGAAAGCGGAATGGGGCCATTGAATTTGTTGGTGAATAGCTGAAGGGCCTCAAGGTGAGGGAACATGAAACCGAACGACGGCGGAAGACTACCCCAAAGTCGATTATGAGGCACTGATAAAATAACTAGCAACGATAGGTTGTATAAGGCAGGAGGGATGGTACCTGAAATTGTAGTGTTACCCAACCAAAGTTCTCTTAAATTTTTCAATTGACCCAAAGCATTTGGAATGCTTCCTCCAATAGGGTTGTCAGATGCGTCAAAGTGTTCCAGAGAGGTAAGATTCCCAATAGAAGGAGGAATCCCATGGCCTCCTGTGAAATTATTTCTATCAATGTAGAGTGTTACGAGTCTCGGCATAAAATAAGCAAGTTTTTCCGGGAACTCTCCATCTAGCTTGTTTCTGGATACACTAAGGTACATGAGATTTGAGCAATGAAATAGGCTTGTTGGAATTGTACCTTTGAAACCGTTAAGCTCCAGATTTAGTTTCTGTAACCTAAAAAGATTACCGAGTTCGGTTGGAATTTCACCAATGAAAGTATTGTTTTTGAGGCTAAGCTCGTGGAGAAAGCTGAGGTTTCCAATGTAAGGAGACAAAGAGCCCATTAGACCTCTAGATGTGAGGTCTATAACGATGACTCGTTCGTGTAGACGACCGCATTTGACACCTTCCCAGTGACAAAAATGGAGAGATTCATTCCATGAGCTCAAGGCATGTTGATATTCTGGAAAAATATTCGACTTGAAGGCCAATAATGCATGGAAATCGGTCTCGTTGCTAGCAACATTAATGGGGTTAATATGACTAAGGGATGTCGTTGGGTCAAGGGCAAGGGCTTTGATTTGAAGCAATGGGATGAGAGAGAGAAATAAGGGTAGGACAGAAATTGAGAGTGATTTTGTTATGAGACTCATCTTGGTGTGTGGTTTGAGTTCTCAATTGGAGTATGTTCAATTGAAGTTATATAAGCAGGAACATGAAAGTCCAAGTCCAACCACATAATTTCTAGTCGTCTCATTGGTGCAACTTGCAAGTCTTTGTTTGGACTTGTGGGAGGCCAAACATTCTAAACCTTGGGGCCACTGGGGCTTATACCCGATTGGTATTTTCAGGGTCTCGAAATTAGTCGAGGCGCACAAGCTAACTCGGACATCCGGTTATAAAAAAAAAGTCTTTGTTTGGCATTGTAGAGTTTGAGGGATCGAAATACCTAGTGGCAGACTTGAATACTAACTAACATGCAGTGTTTACTGTTTGGTATGTGGAATTATCAAAAGAAAAGTAGGTTGAGTTTCCCAAAATACCTTGGGCTACCGGCTACGTCTTATTGACATTAGCTACTTTGATTCCTAAAAAACAACCTTTAGTCTCAAAAATTGATAAATATGAAGAGAATGACAAGTTTTGAAATTCGTATTTTTTGACGCTAGGGGAAACTCACCCTTAATAAATTCTGTGAGGTACGTTGAAGAAGAGGACATTGATATTGGCATTTACTAATTTCCTACCCAAATTTCTCAAAGTTCCTTCAAGCACAATTTTGTAGGTTCTAAAAAACAGAGTTCTAAAGCATTGTTCCGAATAGTTTACTTTATAGACGTTGTATTGAGAAATAACTACTTTTTAAGAATTAGCTTGATCATTTTTCTACCGATGTTCAACCAAATTGATTTCATACAGAAATGTTCATCAAATAGGCGTCTCCGAAATAAACGGTGGGAATTGATGGTATTTGGGAGTCTTACGAAACCCTCAAAGTCAAGTTTGAGAGGGTAGGACGGAGGTGATCTTGTAATTTCCAGAAATGTGCCAAAGAGGCAGTCATTATTAAGAGTTTTCACCAGTCTCTGTCAAAAACGCTTAGGCAATATCAAGAATTTCCACAAATTTGGTCGCTAATGCGGCCATCATTTAATGGCCTAAGAATTTTCAACCTCTTCGCAAATCTTTCCAATGATTTTTCGAGGCAAATGATACCTAAAGAAAAAAATTGGTCTAGAATCCACTATAAAGAATTTGTAACCCAGTTAATCCACCTTTAATGTTTGTAATCCCTTTAATCCACTAATATAATTTAGTAAGGTCTTAAATCCACTTCTTTTAAAAAAGAAATTAAATCAAAACAAAAATATCCTTTTACGTAAGCTGTTATACGGAGAGAAACGCTAGACCAAAAATAAATCAAGAGCACTGCCTCCTCTCTCTCTCTCTCTGCCGACAGAGAAAAGTCCAAAAACCTCACCTAAAAATGTCCCACAGCTGTCCATGCCTTCGATTGGCGCCGGAAACCTGTCCTTGGCGAATACATTGCGGTAAACAGGCCCGATCGACGGCCTCCCGTCCTTTGCCTCCTTGGCCGGCTCCACCTCGATCAAAAACTCTCTCTCTCTCTCACTACAAAAAAATTGGGATCTAACAACGGTCAAAAGCGTTACTAAAAAACACAAAAAACGTTGCTAAAAGCAATACCAACGGTTCACCAACCGTTGCCCAAACCGTTGCGAGATATCCGTTGGTGTAGACATATAGCAACGGTTTTGACAAGCGTTGGTACAGATTTTTTTTTAGCAACGGTTTCTTTAGCAACGGTTGTAACCGTTGCTAAAGGCAATTTTTTTTTTAAATCTAGGGTAATTTTTTAGCAACGGTTTCTTAACCGTTGCTAAAGGCAAGTTTTTTTTTTTTCAAATCTGGGGTAAAATATGACATGGCAGCCACATGGCGCTGACGCGGCCACCCACCTGTCGCCCACGTGTCACTGACGTGGCGCCCGCGTGGCCCCACCTGTCTCCTGCGTGGCACCCGCGTGGCGCATACAAGGCAACACAATAATTTGCTTCTCCTGGGAATCGAACCCAGGACCTCGCGTATGCGCGCGCGAGTACACACCAACTGGGCTAGCCCAGCACTTGTGTAATATTGAGGGCCTTTTAATATTTATACTATGCAAACCGGTTGGGCTAACTTATGTCATTATAGTTTTATCGATTTATTCTTAATCTAAGTTTTTAAATTCGGTTTATACTATACAAACACCTACTTTTTTTTTTCGATTGGAACCGTCTATTTTTTACATAGTAAAGATAGCTACGCTTGTTTGAATTATTTTTTGTCCTTATTCAATTTTTTTTTTGCATTTGTTAGTTTCTCGTCAATTTTTTTGGGTTTATTACTTCGTCATGACGAGAGAAATCTAAAAAGTAAAAAATTTCAATCAAAACTTAATTTTTTTTGAATAAAGACAAAAAATAAGCCAATAAACCAATTTTTTTGTCTTTATAGTCCGGTTTTTAGTAACGGTTATGGAAAACCGTTGATATAGTCCGGTTTTTAGTAACGGTTATGTAAAACCGTTGCTATAGTCCGAGTTTTAGTAACGGTTTTGGAAAACCGTTGCTATAGTCTGGTTTTTAGTAACGGTTATGGAAAACCGTTGCTATAGTCTTGTAATCTAGTAACGGTGGCATGAAAACCGTTGCTATAGTCCTGTTTCTAGTAACGTTTGGAAAACCGTTGCTAAACACCATCTATACCAACGGTTTTTTTAACCGTTACTAAAAAACCGTTGGGAGATCCCAAAATTCTTGTAGTGTCTCTCTCTCTCTCTCGTTTACATGAACAAGTACATGCTATTGATGAAACTTCTATGGTGGTTGGTGATGGAAAATAAATTTTCACTTTATTTATGATCGGATTCTCTGAGTTTCAGAAGGTTGGCTGACACTACTACAAAAATAGATAAAGATCTCGGTCATTTGGTGTGATCTTTCACTTGTAATCTCGCATTCAAAACCGTGGTCTATCAAGGTGTAACTAAAAGTCCATACCTTTTAACCACGTGATAAAAATCGTGATTAAAACCCATTAAAACCGTGACTAAAAAGTAAAAATTGTGATTAAAAATGACAAAACCGTGACCTTTAACAACTTTATATCTCAGTTTTATTATAAAACCGTGGTTGTTTAGAGAGAAATAATCTCAGTTTTTGGAAATATCGAGGTTAAAAGTGGCTAAAACCGTGGTTGTTTAGAGAGAAATAATCTCAATTTTTGGAAAAATCGAGGTTAAAAGTGGCAATTTCCTGGGAAAAAAATCCAACACTATTTCTCTTGTGGGGTTTTGAACCCAAGTCTCTTGGATTTTGCATAGAAGCCTTAACCAATTGCACCACACACACTTTTCAATACATAATTGAAATATTTAATATATAACATATGCGTTTAACATTAAAATATATTTCGAACGTCATTTTGAACATTTAAATATTAAAATTAGCAATTTTGATAAACATGAAAGTTGTAGTCTTTTGTATTATTGTTCAAACTCAATTTGAATTATCTCAATCGAAATTCTGAGTATAGAGTTATACTCAAAATACATTTGGCGATGAAACGCAACTTTCATAAATTTTGTCATCAAAGGTACCGATTAAACAACGAAATATATTTTCATTGCCGAATGTGCCCCATTCGGCGACGGAATCCTTTTTGTAGAATGGTTGAGAGTGAGAGAGACGAATGAGAATAGAGGACGGAATTTTGAAAGTCAATCGTGACAATTATTTAGTTGTATCGCGCACGGAGTCTATTAAGGGGTAAGCGGTCTTCAACTTTTCCTATACAAGAATTTTCATCTCAATCCAAATTAAAAAAAAATGTGATGTATTCTCTAAGTTACGATCTCAGTTTTTAGATGACTGAGATTAAATGTTCTTTTTATCTCAGTTTTTCCTAAATGAGATATATTCTTTCATATATAATCTCAGTTTTTCAAAAACGAGATGTATTCTTTAAGTTACAATCTCACTTTTATATTACTGAGATTAAAAAATCTTTCCATCTCAGTTTTTTTTGAAACGAGATATATTTTTTCATAAATAATCTCAGTTTTTCGAAAATGAGATCTATTCTTTAAGTTACAATCTCACTTTTTAGATTACTGAGATTAAAAAATCTTTCCATCTCAGTTTTTCATATAACTGAGATTAAAACTATAATCCATAATATTTTATTACGCTTTTTCAAAAAGTGAGATCTTCTTAGTTTTTGAACCGTGATCTTTATACCATTCTGTAGTGGTGTGACAAATTTAATTCCAGAGTGGGGTTCTACATGGGTCCACTTTTGGATTTGCATTTATTCATTTTGCTTTGATTATTTCACCTTGGAAGCAACAATCCATGCCATTTTCAAGGGTTTTTAATGTTATGTATATGTGGTGCTTCTAATTTTATTGAAATTTAGACTATATCATTTTGGATTGTGGATTTTCTCAATTGATTGATAAATTTGCCTCAGTTAATAAAACGACGGTTACCCAGGCTAAGTATTCGATTTTTTTTTTTTTTCTGCGGTAGGTATACACGTACAATATTATATGTGATTGTGTTTGGCATAAAACACATTTCAGATATCTATAGATAACTTTATATGTCTCAAATCTATCTTCGTTTTTTATAACATACAGAGAACAAATTGGGACATAAAACTAGAGGTAGCAAACAGGCGAGTCTGGGCAAGTTGAAACGGGTCGCGGGTCAAATATATGAGGTATTTAAAAAAATGTAAACGGTTTGAAATGGGTCGGATCGAATATGGGTCAAGCCAAACCCAAACCCGTCTGACCCGACCCATTTTCTTTTCTTTCTTTAAAAAAAAAAAAGACTAATTCCCTTTAAAAAAAAAAACTAATTCCCCTATATCGAAACTCAAACTTGCTAAACAAAAATACCACATCTATGAACCTTTCATAATCAGTAAGAAAAAAAAAACTCTAAGTTATGCCTTAAAAAAAAAAACACGAAATCGTCTCTAGTTTTACTATTAAAATCAATGATGCTTGTACAAGAATATGGTTAGTGTGCAGAGAGAGACTTATGAAGAGCCGAAGCCACCGCTTAGGTTTCTATGATAAAGGGCCGCGGTAACACCGAGAGAATCGAAAAAGTAATTTTTTTTTTTACTTTAAATTTTTGTCTCTATTCAAATTTCTTTTTGTATTTGCTTATTTTGTGACAAACTTTTTACCCCTATTAGTTCATCTCGACGAAAGAATCGAAAAAATAATTTTTTTTACTTTTACCCTAATATTTTTTTTACTGAACATGCCTAATTTGGGATTTTTAGATTTGAACGTAGTTCGATTCGTTTATTTACGGTATGTGTCATATCATATTCATGTTTGTGTTCGGTTTATTTAGTAAAAAAGTCGAACTCGAATGGAACCGAGCTTGACGAAAAAGAGGCGAAAGAGAATAAAAACTCCCAACTCCGATCCGATTAAAAACAAACAAACAAGCAAACAAACAAATTAAATTAAATTAAAAGTCCCAAACAACTTTCCGTTTCGACTGGCTTCACGTGACGCGAAAATACATTTCCACACCACAACACCAAGGGCAATTTCGTCCAACAACAAGAGAGAGAAGATGGGAAAGAGATCACACCGTATCTAAGCACTCCGCAGTAGATTGAAGATCGAGCGTACTGTTCCCATATACATGAAGCACTTGGGTCTTTTATTTCTATCCCATATTGAACTCATTTTTAACATACTTACCCATATAAATATGGATTGATATGGGTTGCCCATATCAATCCATTCTATAATATGGGCGGGTTTGGTTATATGTGGACGGATACGGACGGGTTAAAAAAAATATGGATTTGATTGCCACCTCTACATATAACACTATGGACCTTGCTACTGGTTTCTGTACAGGCAATGCGCACAGCGCGTGTTTGGGCCCGTCTCGATTCCAACAAAGATAATCGGAGCTGCTCATTTTGCTCAATATATTTTGCTTAAGGTCTCTGCAAAAAATCAACTCCATCCGACAACAATAAAATCATCTGCAAAGCATCCAAAATCGCTTTAGAAATTTTCTTAAGCGATTTTGGACGCTTTGTAAATGCCCTTATTGATGTCGGATGTAGCTGATTTTTTGCAGGGACCTTAAGCAAAATATATTGAACAAAATGAGCAGCTCCGATTATCTTTGTTGGACTCGATGCAGGCCCAAACGCGCGTTGTGCGCGCTATTTGTGCAGAAACTGCTGTACCAGCAGCATTTCTGTAACATTATATTTGCATTTTTTTTAATGTATTACCAAACATATGGCAAGAACGTAAATTATGGCATATAAGTTTATATGTGCACTGTTTTAACATGCAGAGAATATATTTGGCATGGTACAAAGTTTAGATATACACATATAATATTATATGTGTTTGTGTCGGCAAAAAATACGTTTTAGAATCCATAAATAACCATATATGTCTCGGAGCTATTGTAACGCCCCGAATTTTGGAAACGTTAAATGGACAAATTTCATTAAAAAATAAATGGAGTCTGACTCAATATTACATCATAATTCTCACAAGAGTACTTTTACTTTACAAAAAGAGGGGATAACTAGGGTTCCAATCTACTGCTCCGCTTCCTCTTCCATTCTGGCCAGCTCCACGGGCTCCAAAAGCTTCCAATGTGTAAAGTTCACCCTGCTCATCTATAAGATCTGACACATTATACCGGCGTCACCGCCAATATAATGTGTCAGGGTCACCAAAGGTAACACCATGAGCTACGAAGGCTCAATAGAATACCCTACACCCACTAACCCTTAATTTACAAATGATAGATCATAATATAATAATTTTCACATAGTACAAGCATATAATGATACATCCACATTCATTATTCAACTATCGTTGGTGTTCAAGATTTCTATGTTTCTTCTACGCGACTCATCGTAGGCTTTGTTATCGTTTTCACTTCCATAAACCAAATCAACATTTTCAAAATCTGTTTTACACGCCCAACCTCGGTTTCGTCGCACCGGTCTTCCGAGTATCCTCGCAATGGTTTCGCCGCGCCGGGTTTCCATTGGTACACAATTTGCATTGGCTCCTCTCCACAGATAACCAAGCCATACCTCACCATAGTTCCGCTGCTCCGGGTTCCCATGGGAACGCACACAACCTCACAATGGTTCCGCTATTCCGGATTTCCATTGGAACACACACAAAACTCACACCACACAATGGGCTACCACGCCCGGCCACATTGCAGTTTCCAAAATATTTCACAATTTTCAAACACGCTTTTTCATTAACCACACCTTAGGTATCATGTTTCTAACTTTCTCGAATTTCGTGTCACGTTTTCATGCATAGACTCCGCGGTAGGACTTATCACAAAAGTAAACATAAATCATTCATTGAAATCTTGAAACTAAACTAACAAGATCATCCAACTCAATATTACTATTCATGCTTAAATACTACTTAAAGCATAACGCCACATGTACGGACGCCCTTGTAGTGAAAATCACTTATGTTTTTATCACAAACATGTAATGCAAACAATTCATACATATATGCTCATAACCATTCAAAGATCAAGGTACAAATACTTTTAATCAATCATAAAATCTTATCTTTCGAAAACCGTTCTTTCTAACTTTATGAGAAATTCTAAACAACATATGTTTATTCGAAGTTAAAATTCGATTATTCCAACATGCTCAAACTTTCATTAGCGAAAATAAGTTTGTTAACTATCATTCATTTCAAACGTTATAAATGATAGATAACTTTATCTACTTTAGAGAAAACGATTAAAAAAGTTATACTTGAAACTTTCGGACATTCTACTTTCAACATGTGATTCCATACTATACGTAGAGTAAGTAGGCTAGGGATCCTACCTTTCTTCTTGGCGGTAGTGACGACTATGAAAAGAATGAGTACGTCAGGCGGAGTAACTTCCTACAGTATGCTTCCGGAAGCTTTGAAAGAGAAAGGTTTCTCTCGAAACTTGATCTTGACTAAACTAATTGACTTTTTGGATCGAAAAGGAGTTTTAGAATGAGTTTCTTGAAGAACTTAGGAAGAACTTCAAGAACAAGGAAGAACTAAGCAAGAACAAGCAATAACACAAGACTTTCTTAGAGAGAGAAGTTGTTAGGTGAAGGTGTGAGTTGAATGGTGCATGGAGGGTGCTATTTATAGCCAAACTAACTTCTATTACCCAATGAATAAAATTTTTCCTAACAAATATTGTCTAATGGTTAAAAGGGTAATTATGATGGGTATGGTTTTGTTAAATCAAGCCAAGCCTTCTATGACTTGTTAAATCCAATCTTTAAGCATAATGCTATAAAATCAAGTAGGATCTTAGGCTTTTTAGGTAAATCTAGGTGATTATTACCTAGGTTGGCAAGTCTTGCAAGTAAGAAGAAAATGATGGCTAGGCTAATGTGTAGTCTTCCAATGTTTAGTCAATCCTAGGCTAGGTTGTAGTCAATTTCTAGGATGATTAAAGGCTAGGTAGTGTGCTTGAAATTGACTAGAAATGGGTTGTCATGTAGTACTAAGGTTGAGTGTGAGGGTGGCTAAAAGGTTTACCTTGTGTAAGTGAACAAAGACACAAGCACACACCACACACTCTTGGCCTCCCTCTTTCTCTCTCTCTCTCTCTCTCTTGTACTAGGTATATATATATATATATATATCTACATATATACATATAAGAAAAATCTAGGAAAGTAAGTCTAGGAGGAAAATTAGGTTCAAGGTTATTCTTCATAGGCTTGCATGCATTGCAAGACTAAGTTTGTTTGTTTTTTTTTTGGAAGCAAAATGATAACATGAGTTGTCTTGTCAAGCTTATAATTATATTGGCAAGTCAAAAAAAAATTCTATTATCCAATGGATCGAATTTTTTCTAACATTTATTAACCAATGGTTAAAGAAATAAAGATGATAGATATGGGCTTTGAATGACTAGTTATGGGTGAAATGATTACTTTTATAGGTCTAAGGGTTCAATTTGGGTTGGGAGGGATTCACAAGGCTCAAAGAGGGTCAAAAAGGTCCATTTAGGGTTAGGGTATTGTAACTAGGTGAATTGATTGCTCGGTTCCTCCAACTAGTCGGTTGGAAACTAACTTTACTAGCTAAGTACGGCTTTTAATCAAAAAATGAATTTTAAATGACTAAAATCTAATTATGAAGGATTATTAGGAATTAAAAAGGAATTTTAAAAGTAATACCAAGTAATTAAAAATAAAATTTAAATATTTAACGAAATTTTTATTTACCAAAAATCAGGGTCGTTACAAACTATCCCCCTTAAAATAATTTCGTCCTCGAAATTGGGTGCGTGACTACGGATTTGACATAGTCGCTACGCTCCCAAACGCTTTGGTATCACACGGCCACTGTCTAGGGCTCCGGTAGGTTTTAGGAGTACCTCGGAGTAAAACGACAGCGTTTCAGGCATCCACCACTATCCTTTGCATGTTTTGTTAATCAAATTAAGTCTCATCACCTGCTTAACAAAACGGGGTTGAAGTTGCTTCAGCCGTCGAACAACTCATTTCGTTGTACTCTTTTGATGAAGTTTCCCTCGTACATGCCAACGTCAAATGCAAAACTTCGACCAAATCATCATGCGGGCTCGTACTCTACAAACGTTTCCTTAGCATGTCCCTGTCGAATAGCATGCTTCCCCACCTAACGATGTTAAACCTATTTCCAAAATTAGAAAACAAAGTATCCACTTGAGCAGAATAGCTCGATAATCGTAAGGCAATAGTACTCCATCTTCATTTCGGAGGGGGTAATCGTACATCAGCAAGTAAGCCCTACGATATTCTACAAACTCGGAGATTATTAGCAAAGGCACTGAAAGAACCTATACTGTCACGGGACCATTAAGCCTTTGGCAGCGTTGACTTCTGGTGGTAACTTCCGTTGTACGGCTGCTTCCAATTTAGTACTACTTTGACCTTACTTTCGTCCACCGCAATTCCGTCCATGGATACTACGTGCCCTAAGAATTTAACCACTTCTAGCCAGAACTCGCATATTCTTGCCTTGGCATAACGTTGGCTATCTCGGAGTACTTGTAGTACTATTCGAAGGTGTCTTTCTTGCTCCTCGTTTTGGCAGAGTATGTCAAGATGTCATCAATGAACACCACTACAAATTCGTCTAAGTAGGGTTGGAAGATCTTGTTCATGAGACAAACGAATACTGCCGAAGCAATTGTCAGTCCGAACGGCATCACCACAAACTCGTAGTGTCCAAAATGCCATCTTGGCGATATCCTCATCCCGAATCCTTAACTGATGATAGCTTGATCGGAGATCGATCTTGGAGAAACAGGTCGCTCTTCTCAATTGATCAAAGAGGTCATCGATCCTAGGCAATGGTTGTCAGTTCTTGATTGTGACTTGGTTTAACATCCCATAGTCGATACATAGTTGATGTAACGCCCCGATTTTTGGAAACGTTAAATAAACATTTTATTGATAAAACCAAATGGAGTCTGGCTCGTTATTACAACAAAAGTCCAACAAGAGTTCAATATTTACACAAATGAAGGGGGTTCTAGGGTTCCTAACTACAGCTCTACTTGCTCCTCCATCCTAGCCAGCTCCTCAGCTCCAAAAGCCTCCAAGGTGTACTGTTCATCTTGATCATCTACAAGGTCTGACACATTATACCGACGTCGTCATCAGTATAATATGTCAGGGTCACCAAAGGTAATACCATGAGCTACGAAAGCTTAGCAGAACAATCCCATACCCGCTAACTCATATCTTACAAACAATAGATCATATACCACAGATAGTAACAATAACATATTCACATTCGCTATTCAAACTATCGTTGGTGTCCATGATTTTCTGAATTTCTCCTACGCGACTCATCGTAAACTGTGTCTCATTTTCATATACTGTTCAACATTTCCAAAATTATTTTTACACACCCAACCTCGGTTCCGCCGCTCCGGATTCCCGAGTATCCACACAATGGTTCCGCTGCTCTGGGTTCCCATTGGCACACAAAATTTACATTGGCTCCTCTCCATGGATAACCAAGCCATTTCTCGGTTCCGCCGCTCCGGGTTCCCATGGGAACGCACACAACCTTACAATGGTTCCGCTGCTCCGGGTTCCCATTGGCATACACGCACACACGCCACACAATGGCTACCACTTCCGGCCATTATGTAGTTTCAAAAATATTTTATCCAAGTCAAAACACACCTTCTCGTTAACCACACCCGAGGCGTCATGTTTCTAGTTTCTCAATTTTCGTGTCTCGTTTTCATTCATGGACTCCGCGATAGGACTTTTCACATACAATATCATAAATCATTTATTGTAATCTTGAAACTAAACTAGCAAGATCATCCAACTCAATATTACAAATCATGCTCAAATTACTAACGTAAAGCATAACGCCACATATGCGGACGCCTTTGGAGTGAAAATTACTTATGCTTTATCTCAAGTAATACAAGCAATTCATGCAAACATGTTCAAACTTTCACTAGCAAGATAAATTCATTTACTATCATGCATGCCAATCATTATAACCGTAACCTTATGTACTTTAAGAAAGACAACTACGGTTATGCATACTTGAACTAGGGACATTCTACTTTCTAACGTAAGATTCTATACTATACGTAGAGTTAGTGGTCTAGGGACTCTACCTTACTTCTTGGCGGTTGGTCGGTTTTGAGAATCGGTCGTCAGTTTTGCCAATCGACGGCGCAACGGCTCCGAAGTGCTTCGAAAGGAAGGGAGATGAATTTTCTCTTCCTAGAAACAACTTTGCTAACTAAGCTACTTTAGAAATCTAGGGGTGGTTTTGGAGGTAGTGTGGTGGTAGCTCTCAAGAACTTCAAGAAAACTCAAGAACTTGAACTTTGGAACAAAGGAAGCTTAGGAATTCTGGAGAGAAGTTGGAGCAAGAAGTGAAGGTGTGAGAAATGACTTGGACAAGGGTGCTATTTATAGCAAAAGTCTTGGCTATTACGCAAGGGATAAAATTTTCACTAGCATTTATTGTCCAATGGGTAAAGATTTTCCTATTAAACTATTCTAATAAACACATGGTACTTTATAATAAAATAAGTGTACCTATTTATGTATAGGTCCAAGTACATATATAGGTCCAAGTATATATATATATATATATATATATATATATATATATATATTAGTATGTACCAATGAATCTAGGTAGATTTCAAAAATCCAATAAAAAATTATAAGATCAAAATCCTTGATTAAAATAATCTAAATTAGCACATGTTTCTTATTAAAATAATGAATTAAGTACTTGTGGGGCTTGCTTTCTTCGTGATCTTTCCTGTGTTCCTTTCTCCGTTTGCTGGACCGTAGAAGACGGCGTTGAGCTTGGGGTACCTGCAGAACCATAGGGGGATGTTCCTCCGGGAAGAAGCTCCGACGAACTTGTCAGTAAGTGGAGAAGAAAGAAGAAGTTTAGTAAGAAATATGCTAGTGAAGAAGAAAGAGTGCTGTTGTTGAGGAGTTCAAATCTCTTTCTTAGTGACAGTACCCTTCCATTTATAGGCGAAGAGTGCTGAGCAAGTTGGCTCTGCTTTTCACGCGTCAAGTAATGCTCGGATGACGTCATGCAGCAGGGCCATTTAATGAGCGCCGCTTCTCAGATCTTACAGAGTCACATGGGTCGATGTCAGAAAGGTCTCATCGCTCAGAGATGTCACTTCGAATATCAGAAAAAAGAGCTTACTTATCAACAGATACTTCTGGAAGGTTCCATAAACGATGATACTCGGTGGAACTCCCTCCTGACGGACGAAACTTCTCCGAGCATTTGATGTGCTATCCGAAGAACAACTTCGCCGAACGAGAGGACATCCCCGGTCAAAAGATAAGATCACCGAGCAAACTCGAGTTTATGTTCATTCGGATAAGCGTACAACGTTCGGAGAAGCACCCGGGGATTCATCCATCATTCGGAAGATTAATGATACATCACGCCTAAGCTCACCTTTATTTAGAGATGAACTGAAGAAACTGGACGATGGGTCAAATAGCATGTGAACCTGTTCCCCCCATTGGACCTGGTGAACCCTATGAACCTTCGGATATTTCGGTCTCCTGCAGTACTTTAGGAAATCTAGGCTTTTATATAATATGAGATATATATGTACTCATGTCCCCATATTCAATTAAATAAGTAGGTACCAAGGATCCAATAAAAAATTACAAGATCAAAATCCCGTATTAAAATAAGCCAATTTAGCACATGTCCCATTAAAATACTAAATTATGTACTTAGAAAATCTAGGGTATTAAATGTATAAGGTACACACACACACACACACACACACACACACACACATATATATATATATATAAGTATAAACACATGGGAAATCTAGAAAATGATTTATTTAAATAACCATAGTACTAGTTGGCAAGACTAATGCTATTATCCAATGCGTAATAATTTTCCTAGCGGTTATTGACCAATGGATAAAAGAATAAGGTAATACGTTAATAAGACTTTGAAGGACTACATGTCTTTTTAAGCATGTGGATATACACATCTATATATAATTGTATATATGTACTTAACAAATCTAACTTAAGTATTTTTAATGGAAGGTCTAATATCCAAAGGATAAAAGTTTCCCTAACTTTTATCGTCCAATGGGTAATGGTTAATGGTTAAAAGGTAACTAAATGAATTGGTAGTTAGGTTTCTAATCGGTTGAAAACTAACCCTACTTGCCACTTAGGATTTCTAGTCAGGAAATATAAATTTTCAGGACTAAAATTTAGTTAAAACAGGTTATAGAAAATTAAAAGGAATTTTAAAAGTAAATCCAAGTAATTTCAAATAAAATTCAAATATTTAATGAAATTTTTATTTACCAAAAATCAGGGTCGTTACAGTCGAAGTGTTCCTTCTTTCTTCTTCATGAACAATGCCGACGCTCCCGCACTCGGTCTGATGAATCCTTTGTCCAAAAGTTCCTTCAATTGGGTCTTGAACTCCATTAGTTTGGCAGGGGCCATTTGGTATGGTGCCATCGAGATTGGTGCTATTCCTGCTTAGAGTTCGATAGAGAAGTCTATCTCTCTCTGAGGTGGTAAGCTAGGAAGCTCTTCAGGGAAAACATCGGCGTATTCGCATATAATGCGTGGTAATCCCACTTCTATTCTATTGGCTTCTTGTAATTAGAGGCTAGCTAGCCATCCAAATAGTTGATTCTGCTGCCTCGATCTTCCCGTCGTCGAACTCGTCATCTGTCTATCCCCCTAAAACGGAAATGAGTCCCTTCTGGGGTATAAGCCATCACTGTCTTCTGATGACAGTCTATGACTGCTCGGTGAGCTGATAGCTAGTCCATTCCCAGGATTATGTCAAAATCTGCCATGTCAATCACTCTGAGGTCGCAGGTTAGACGCAAGTTGGCTACTTCTAACTCGCACCCTCTACACACTAGACTAACAGCTATACTCCCCCCCCAACGGTGATGTCGTACTCGTACTTAGGGGTTCTGTTTCTAGTGCTAGGGCAATTAAGCAAGTAGAAGATATGAATGAATGTGATGCGCCAGAGTCAAACAAAGCTTGCATGCAGGTATTGTACAGTAATAGCGTACCTTAGATCACAGAGCGATCCTGCTCCTGCTCCCATACTCTGCAATGCTCCCATGGACTGCTTCCCTTTGTTCTGCCCACTTTGCTACTGCGGTGGGCCTCCGAGGTTTTGCTTCCCAAAACTAGCCTGTTCTGGTGTTTGGGTTCTCTAGTTTCCAAAGCTCCCATCCCTCCTCCTTTGAGGCTGCGGGCAGCTACGCCTAATGTGGCCCATAGCCTGACAGTTGTAGCACTGAACTGTGGCTATGTCTTGACCTCCCCTCTGCGGTTTGCCATGTCCTGGTGTAGCAGTCTCCCATGGTTGATTGCTTTGAGTTGGGTTAGAAGGTTTAGGGGGGTAGGGTCCACGGTTGTTGTTGGGTGGTTGGGTTCGGATAGGTCCACCGATGCCTCCTGTTGCCTTCCTTCATCGGGTTTTGAAGTCAGCCTCCTCACTCTCCAGCCGAAGAGCACACTTCACGACACTGGCATAGGTGGCAAAAGCTTGAGCCACCACAATCCTTCGAGCGGTCGTCAGCCCCCATTCAAACCTTCTTGCCTTCTTGTCTTCGGTTGCAATGGCAGTTCGGGCGTAACGAGATAGTTCATTGAATTTGGCTGCATATTGGGTAACGGTCATCGTTCCTTGTTTCAGATTTAGAAACTCTTGTTCATTGGCTAGGTGAAGAGGCGTGGGAAAGTACTTGTTGAGAAACAGGGTTTCAAATTCGGCAAATGTCATGGCTGCTATGTCATGGGTTGCCTCCATTAGATCCCACCAGTAACGAGCTTTTCCCTTCAGTAGGTAGGTGGCCAAGGCCACACGATCTCCGTCTTGGGTGATCCCTAAGGTTCTGAGGATCATTTTGACCTCGTTTAGCCAAGTCTCGGCTATGATGGGGTTAGTGTCTCCATGGAAAGTTGGGGGTCGGCATTTGCAGAACTCGTTCATTGCTTGAGTTCGGTTTATGGGTCCGTTGTTATGGTTTTGGTTCTGGCGGTTGGCATTCAAGGCAGTTATGAACGCTTGCATGATTTGGGCTAGGTCGGGGTTTGCGTTTGAGGGTCCTCCGTTATCGTGTCCTAATTCACTGCGTCGGTTCGCCATCTACGAGTAAAAATCGAAGGGGGTGTTTTAGTCAACCTAAACAATTTTTTCTTTTGAAAATGGTGTTTTTTTCAAAGGTCAAAAGTCATTTATCAAGTAGTATGCAACAGTACTCTCTTAATAAAAGCAAGCTTTTCACAAATAAGCAGGAAATACAATCATAAGCATAGAGTTCCACTATAATGGCAAGTAGGCACACAAGGATAAGCACGTATGTGAATAGAGATCAAGAAACATATAAAAATAAATAGTAACTGAAATAAGCCCTTTATTAATAACATAAGAAGAGTACAGACTAAGAGATTCTTAAACAGATAGGAGTGATCCTAGTTTCCGACATCCTACATCTCGAAGGATTACAATTGCTCCTAGGTCGGCCTAAGATATGCCTACTCGAGATTCCCTACCATCTTTCATCGAAAGCTTGGCGCAAACGATGTTCGTATTCTTTTAGGATTGCTGCGAGTGCGACGGCCACGACGAGAGCCCAGTACCAGAAGGTGTTGAGATGGTTATTCCCGGCGAACCACTGTGGCATGCTTATTATAAGTACCGCACAAAACAAAATGAGGATGAAGAGTTGTATCCATAGGGTTTGGATTGTTATGGTTAGTTCGGCTCGCTCGATTTCTTGGAACACGGCATCTTCCGAAAATCCTCGTCGTCGGATTGCCATGGCTTGGTACGATAGGCTAGCGATTTGGAGGGGTTAAGATGGTGAGGGAGATGACGAGATGGAAGTGGTGGTGGAATATATATAGGGGCGGAAGAGGTGTGTTGAGGAGGGAAATGATTTGAAATTTAAATTTTGAAATTTGAATTTGGAGTTTGAAATTTTGAAATTTGAAGTTTTAGAAGGTGCAGTTTGCCGCGCCTAATGGGGTTATACTCGGCACTCGGTGCTAGGTTCTGCTCTCGTCCCTTAAGAGGCGTGGGAAAATATTTATCCAAGAACGGCTCCTCAACGAACTAGTAAATAAAAAATGTTTAACGGGTAGTGTGCGATAGTACCCTTTTTAAATAAGGGAAGCTTTTCATAGGTAAAAGAGATATACAATTATAAGCATAGAATTCTACTACAATGGTAAGTAAAGACCTACGATAAGATTCTTCCTAATAGAGGTTGGAACGATCCTATATATTTCTACGTGGTCCGATTTGCCTTAGGATACTACAAGTGCGACTACGACTCTCGGGACCTTATTCTAATACTACTATACTATGGTATCCCACCATAGCTAACAGGTTGACTAGGTGGTTTATCTACAAAGAAGGAATTTTAAACCTCAATTAGTAACATTTGAAGACAGAGTAACACTCAAGAAGACTTGGAATTCTAAGTTCCACTTCTGATTCTTGATTTAAGTCATCATCCAATTGTTCGGGAATTCCCAGCTCGGTGGTACTGCCAATTTTCACACCTTGCTTCAATCCGAAGATTGCTGTGTCAAAATTCAACCCAATTTGGGACGGTAAACTTAAACCCAATTCACGTTTATGCAACGGTCAACTATCTCATGGTTCTACCCATTCTACCCATGGCCGAGGTTTTGAACCTAAAGCTCTGATACCAAGTTGTAACGCCCCGAATTTTGGAAACGTTAAATGGACAAATTTCATTGAAAAATAAATGGAGTCTGGCTCAATATTACATCATAATTCTCACAAGAATACTTTTACTTAATAAAAGGTGGGGATAACTAGGGTTCCTATCTACTGCTCCGCTTTCTCTTCCATTCTGGCCAGCTCCTCGGCTCTAAAAGCTTCCAAGGTGTAAAGTTCACCCTGTTCATCTATAAGATCTGACACATTATACCGGCGTCACCACCAATATAATATGTCAGGGTCACCAAAAGTAACACCATGAGCTACGAAGGCTCAATAGAATACCCTACACCCACTAACCCTTAATTTACAAATGATGGATCCTAATATAATAATTTCCACATAGTACAAGCATAATGACACATCCACCTTCATTATTCAACTATCGTTGGTGTCCAAGATTTATGTGTTTCTCCTACATGACTCATCGTAGACTGTGTTATCGTTTTCACTTCCATAAACCAAATCAACATTTTCAAAATTCATTTTACACACCCAACCTCGGTTCCGCCGCGCCGGTCTCCCGAGTATTCTCACAATGGTTCCGCCGCACCGGGTTCCCATTGGCACACAATTTGTATTGGCTCCTCTCCGCGGATAACCAAGCCATACCTCACCATGGTTCTGCTGCTCCGGGTTCCCATAGGAATGCAAACAACCTCACAATGGTTCCGCTATTCTGGATTCCCATTGGAACACACACAAAACTCACAACACACAATGGGCTACCACGTCCAGCCACATTGCGGTTTCCAAAACATTTCACCCTTTTCAAACACGGTTTTTCATTAACCACACCCTAGGTGTCATATTTCTAACTTTCTCAAATTTCGTGTCACATTTTCATGCATAGATTCCGCTGTAGGACTTATCACAAAAGTAAATATAAATCATTCATTGAAATCTTGAAACTAAACTGACAAGATCATCCAACTCAATATTACTATTCATGCTCAAATACTACTTAAAGCATAACGCCACATGTACGGATGCCCTTGGAGTGAAAATCACTTATGCTTTTATCACCAAACAAGTAATGCAAACAATTCATACATACATGCTCATAACCATTCAAAAATCAAGATACGAATACTTCTAATCAATGATAAAATCTTATCTTTCGAAAATTGTTCTTTCTTACTTTATGGGAAATTCTAAACAACATATGTTTATTAGAAGTTAAAAGTCGATTATTCCAACATGCTCAAACTTCCATTAGTGAAAATAAGCTTGCTAACTATCATGCATTTCAAACGTTATAAATGATAGATAACTTTATCTACTTTAGAGAAAACGATTAAGAAAGTTATACTTTGAACTTATGGACATTCTACTTTCAACATGCGATTCCATACTCTACGTAGAGTAAGTGGGCTAGGGATCCTACCTTTCTTCTTGGCGGTAGTGACGATTATGAAAAGAATGAGTACGTCGGGCGGAGTAACTTCCTACGGTATGCTTCCGGAAGCTTCGAAAGAGAAATGTTTCTCTCAAAACTTGATCTTGACTAAACTAATTGACTTTTTGGATCGAAAAGGGGTTTTAGGATGAGTTTCTTGAAGAACGTAGGAAGAACTTCAAGAACAAGGAAGAACTAAGCAAGAACAAGCAAGAACACAAGACTTTCTTAGAGAGAGAAGTTGCTAGGTGTCACACCCTCGATTTTCAACATAAATAATAATCCATTTCAATAATCAATCTCCGCATAATATAGATAATACCCAAAAGAGAGTTCCCAAAAGATCACTTATAAACCAAGTACCAAAGTTTAGAGATTTTACAACATTGGCACGATGGCCCGAATTCCATAATTAGACAAAGATAGTAAAGTTTAGAGATTTCATAATATCCAAAGTTAAAAGAGTTCAAATGATTTACTGTTACACCTTTTCAAGAAATCAAACAATGGATGATAAAACCATTCCTCGATGACGACTTTCAAAAGATGTGAAGTCAGGCATGCATACCATGCGCTCCGCTTCAAGATTCTTGCTTTTTACCTGAAAATGATAGGTTGAGCTACACTAATCCAGTAGAGAATTCTATACACAAACTACAAGTAAATGTGATGAAACATGCAATAAGAGTGAATGAATTCCAATGAGACGAACAAAAGGTATAAAGGAGCACCACAATGAACCGACAGACTACGACTACGGGATCCTATACATCTTATAGTTATCCCTAACCATTCATACATCGAGTCGGAAGTAGCATTCAACACACACATCCATCCAAATAACCTACGACAATTTCTCATACCATTTTAAGATTTCTCAACGAACACCACAACTAGCTTCCTCATTTCTTACCATTCATCATTAAGCCCCTTTTCATAAAAACATTCCTTTCTTGGTTGCCAAAAATACTTTCAAGAAAAACTCTCGACCTTTACGGGTCAAGCTCCGTTGATTCGAGTTTGAATAGCCGGGGTCCGTTGATTCTGCGCACGAATACCGGAAACCGTTGATTCGCTCAAGAATAGTCGGAGGATTTTCATAGAAATCCTTTTTCCAAAATCGAGTTCCTTCCTTTTTTAAAAACTTTGATAAATTCAATTGTTTATTCTCTTTTTCAACGGTTACAATCTCCAATAATACACAGCTCAATCAATAACATGAACTTTCATAATCAATCATAACCTCCTTTATCATGTGAGACATTCAACTGTGTTACCATCACTTGCGTCATAGTGAATTCTCTCCACCTGGGTTTCCGCATTACCACACCTTGCGTTGCGGGCCCTCTAGAGTCCTCGCATTACCACACCTTGCGTTGCGGGCCCTTTATTCAAATTCTCAATTCAAGCATACACACATACAAACTATCGTTCAACATACAAGCAGGCAACATTTCTCAAATTCACCATGTAATACAAACTTGTAAGCATGTCACATCGTACGTTGATAAATACCTTAAGTTCACATTATTCCTCTAAGTCTATCACGACGCCCTACGTCACGTACCGAATCCACAACAACTCCACGACTCACCACCGGCTAGGTTCTAAGCGAGAATCTTATGGGACGAGTGCCAAAGGAACTTAAGAAGATAAACAAGACGAAGCACGAGGATACAAGTCACAATACTACCCATCTAATCACTAGACAAACTCATGTCTACCTACAACACTTACCATATTACCTCTTATGGTCCACGATACTCCTATCAACCTCATGGTATGATCCCTAACCAACTTCGTTAATTTTAAGCTCTAATGAGTGCCAAGAAACAAGGTCGAACGATGAGTTATTAGAACATAAGCAATCATGCTCAAGAGTGACTTAAACATGTTCTAATTATATATGGAATCATAACACGGAACGAGAACAACCTTAGGAATAACCACGGACATCGGCAGATGGACACACCTCTACTAAAATGGTCATAACTTTTTTTGTACTAAGATTCTTAAAGTGATTCTAGTGACAAATGAAAGCTAACTTCAAGACCTTCGAATCGATATAAAATTTGCATGAAACGGACATCGGACGAAGAAGTTATGGCCGTCTGAAGTTGGACTGAAACCCAGAAGACGAGCAGAAACCCCAGAGAAGGGAGGGATCGATCCCTCCTCTCTTGGGGATCAATCCCCAAGGTAAAAAGTCATGTTAAGACCAGATTTGAATGAGGGATCGATCCCTCATGCTTGGGGATCGATCCCTAGGCGATTTTGGGCGATTTTCTGCAGATTTTGACTGCTTTTCAAATGCACAAAGTAGGACGATCAAAGCTCTATTAAAGCACGAAATCAACTCATAAACACATAGAATAAGTAAGAAATCCCTACCTCAAGGTTAGAAGCTTCAAATACGAGATAAACGAACGAGCCCTAGCTTCCAAAGCTCCGAAATCTTCCAAGAACAAGTTCTAGCACAAACCCATGCAATTCCAAGGCTCAAATCATGCGTAGGAGACGGATTGAAGGTTAGATTTCATGGGTTTCAAGTGATTGGTGAAGTTTTTGGGTGAGAGGATGAGAGAGAGTGAGAGAGCCATAGAGAGAGAGGGAGAGCCGAGAGAGAGACGTGAGGAGAGACAGAGATATTTTAGGGTTTGTAATCCCCTACACACCCCCCCCTCTATATATACTCACACACACACCAAATCACACTAACACTCCCTCCAATTACGATTCTATCGATCGAACCCCAAACCAAAATAACTCCACAAATTTCGCATTAACTTATAACATTTCAAAAATTAAAAATTTTCCGGGTCTCTACACTATGTGAAGGAGTGAGTTGAATGGTGCATGGAGGGTGCTATTTATAGCCAAACTAACTTCTATTACCCAATGAATAAAATTTTCCTTAACAAATATTGTCCAATGGTTAAAAGGGCAATTATGATGGGTATGGTTTTGTCAAATCAAGCCAAGCCTTCCATGACTTGTCAAATCCAATCTTTAGGCATAAGGCTATAACATCAAGTAGGATCTTAGGCTTTCTAGGTAAATCAAGGTGATTATAACCTAGGTTGGCAAGTCTTGCAAGTAAGAAGAAAATGATGGTTAGGTTAATATGTAGTCTTCCAATATTTAGTCAATCCTAGGCTAGGTTGTAGTCAATTTCTAGGATGATTAAAGGCTAGGTAGTGTGCTTGAAATTGAGTAGAAATGAGTTGTCAAGTAGTACTAAGGTTGAGTGTGAGGGTGGCTAAAAGGTTTACCTTGTGTAAGTGAACAAAGACACAAGCACACACCAAACACTCTCTCTCTCACTCTCAGCCTCCCTCTCGCTCTCTCTCTCTCTCTCTCTCTCTCTCTTGTACTAGGTATATATATATATATATACATCTAAGAAAAATCTAGGAAAGTAAGTCTAGGAGGAAAATTAGGTTCAACGCTATTCTTCATAGGCTTGCATGCATGGCAAGACTATGTTTTTTTTTTTTGGAAGCAAAATGATGGCATGAGTTGTCTTGTCAAGCTTATAATTACATTGGCAAGTCAAAAAAAAAGTCTATTATGCAATGGATAGAATTTTTCCTAACATTTATTAACCAATGGTTAAAGAAATAAAGATGATAGGTATGGGATTTGAATGACGAGTCATGGGTGAAATGATTACTTCTATAGGTCTAAGGGTTCAATTAGGGTTGGGAGGGATTCACAAGGCTCAAAGAGGGTCAAAAAGGTCCATTTAGGGTTAGGGTATTGTAACTAGGTGAATTGGTTGCTCGGTTCCTCCAACTAGTTGGTTGGAAACTAACTTTACTAGCTAAGTAGGGCTTTTAATCAAGAAATGAATTTTAAATGACTAAAATCTAATTATGACGGATTATTAGGAATTAAAAACGAATTTTAAAAGTAATACCAAGTAATTAAAAATAAAATTCAAATATTTAACGAAATTTTTATTTACCAAAAATCAGGGTTGTTACATCTATCTTCGTTTTTAATAACGTACAGAGGACAGATTGGGATATATAAGATTATATGTGCACTTTTGTTGATGTAGTACCAAACATAAGACAAGAACGCAGATCGAAACAGATAATATTATATGCATGTTAAGGTGTGGTGGATTCAAGAATTAGGGAAGGGCTCAAAATAGGTATAAAAAATAAAAAAAAAGCAAGAAATTTTTGTAACACGTATAACGTTATATGTTAATGGTGGTGGGTCAAGAAGGGAATGGCTCAAAACAAGAATTAAAATATATATATATATATATATATTTTTTGTCACACATATAATGTTATATGCTGGCGTGGTGGTGATGTAGGCGGAGTGGTGGTGGTGAGGGGAAAAAAGGAAAAAGAGAAATTTTTGTCACACATATAATGTTATATATATGTTGGCATGGTGGTGGTGGTGGTGGTTACGTGATTGCAACAAGATCGAAAAAAATGGAAAAATACATTTTTTGTGTTAGCCAAACGAGGTCCTTATTTCTTTTACATAGGGTAGTTTTGTCATTAAAATTATTAGTGAACTAAAGGGGTTAAGAACTTTAGAAGTGAATTAGTGAGATTAGAAACATGCTATAGTGGACCTCCCAAAAATTCTCCCTACCAAAAGTCTAAAAGTCCTTCCAGGCTCTTTGAATTTATGGATTTGATGGAAGAGAAACAAAAAGATTGGAATTTCTTGCCAATTCACTCATTAAGACTAAAGTAATTTGACAAGAAATAAAGAGAAAAGTATAAAAAATAGGTTTACTCACCAAGGCCTATGAATTAAATAGTTTAGGGTAAAAATCATTTACCTCCCCTAAGGTTTCCGACAACCCCAGATGCCTCCCCTCCTTTTACTGAAATTGCACTGTCCTCCCTTATGGGCCCCAGATGTTAAACGGAGTTAACGGAGAGGGGTAAATGAGCCATTTCAACCTTTTGCAGATCAAAAAAAAAAAAAAACCCTTACCCTACTCTCTATTACGTATGGAGATGAAATTCCTCAGACTGAAACCCATTCTTTCCAGAGTGCCTTCTCCAAATAGACGACCACGTGGTTGCTTTCTTCACTCTGTACGCCGAACACGTCTAATCGGAGGTGGCAGGTGTGAAACAGCGGGAACAACAAAGGGAGAAATGGCGGGAAGGCGAGATGAAGATATGGCGGGAGATCCATGGGTATGCTCCAGTAGGGTTCTATATAAATGTATGTGGGTGAAGTTCTTCAACAGGTATGAGATCTATGTCTTAATTTCACAGTTAGAGTCACCGATCAAAGTGAGTTGTAGAGGTATGGAGAGTTAATTTCGCATGTTTTGTACATTTAGTGTTCCTTCTGTTTTTTGTTTTGTTTTTTCGTTTGAGGCTACCATTACAATAACTGTGGATAGCAAGGAAAAGAAATCTACTCGGATCAAAAAAAAAAAAATAAAGGAAAAAAAATCAACTGATTGTAAGCACAATCAATCACTCTCTAATTTTTTGGTAACTTTAAAAATTTTCAAAGATTTTTGCATGTACTATTGAGTAAGCTAATCATCTTGATGTCTTTTGGTATTTTTTTTTTGATTTGATCTTGATGTATCTAGTTGTTGTGTGAAATAATTAGGGATCTTATTCGTATTCAATGAATTTGGTCTCTTTTGTTGTTCTGTGCTATTAAATGCTAAGATAGTAAGATGAGCTTAACTTTGTTTTTCTTTAATTGCCAGGTATGGGTTCTGCACTTTACTTTGACATAAATGTACACTTTGATGGAAAAGTTTCAAGGATAAAAAACATTGAACCCCATAAATATGGTTACATGGACTTGCTGGATGATGTCTCCTCTAGGTCATTTAATCACTTACCATCTGACAGGGGTTTTACCATCAAAATGTATGGTTACAAACCTGGAACTAATGAGAGAATGGATGTGAGTTCTGACTTAGATGTCATTGAAATGTTTGGGTTCTACTGTAATGTTTGTGTACTTGACTTGCATGTAGAGGTGTGTGATGTGGAAGGTCCTCCGTTTCCTTACATTCCATCTACAACTGATACAACACTTTCATTTCCCTCAGTTTCTACAAATCCACATGAATGTGTAAATGTTGAGGATGATAACAGTGATCATGAGTGGTTTGAAAACAGTCTAGATATAAGTGATAAGGAAGTGGAATGGGATGATGAGAGTAGTGAGGAGTTTATTGGGTATGGGTTTGAGGAAGACATAGAGGTCAGTAGTGATGGAATGTCTGAGTATAGTTCGGGTGATGATGGTGGTAAGGAGTCTAGTAGTGATTCTGATATAATAACGTATGGCCCTACTTTTCAGCCCTTTGATCCTACCAAATGTGGAGAAGAGTTTCAGGTAGATGCTACGGGGAAAATTAGGCTTGCTGCAGGTCTACTTTTTGGTAATGCTACCAAATTTAGAGAAGTTTTAAAAGAGTTTACCATTCAAGAGGGTTGCAAAATAGTGAGGGAAAAAAATGAAAAAACTAGGATCACATGTAGGTGTGCTGTTGTGGGTTGTAAATGGAGGATTCATGCATCACCTTTGGCTGATGGTGTCACTTTTAAGATAAAGACATATAAGGGAGAGCATACTTGTATAAGTGAAACTAGTAATTTTGAGGCAAATTCAACCTGGATTGCAAAAAAGATGGCGAATGAATTAAGGGCAAATCCGAACATGTCCTTAGACTGTATGCAAGTTTTGCTTCACCAAAAATATGGTATTGAAGCTTCTAGAATTCAACTTTATAGGGCAAAAAGAAAGGTCTTAGAGGTTATTGAGGGTAATCACAGTGATTCATACCCACTGTTGACCACATATGCTTCAGAGGTTAGGAAGAGTAACCCAGGGAGTCTTGTGAAGATTCAATGTGACAGATTGATAGAAACTCATAATCCTGTGTTCAAGAGGTATTTCATTTGTTTTGAGGCCATGCGAACTGGTTTCATGGAAGGTTGTAGGCCTTTTATTGGAATTGATGGTTGTCACTTAAAAGGCCCATTTGGTGGTGTGCTTTTGGCTGCCGTAGCTCTAGATGGGAATAATGGTTTATTCCCCATAGTAGTGGGTGTGGTGGAAAGTGAAGGGAGAGACAGTTGGGCATTCTTCATAGACCACTTGCACACAGTCATTGGTGCAGGTACTCATGCAAGGGCTTGGACATTTATGTCAGACCAACAAAAGGTATACCGTTTGATTTCATATGTTATCATTTTGTTCTCTCTTGTTATTCATAGCTTCACATTTTGACATTTTTTTTATTCTCTGTTTTTTTTTTTGGTCATGTTCCCTTAGGGTTTGGACAAAGTGATAGCTGAAATGGTACCAGAGGCAACTCACAGAACCTGTGCTAGACATCTCTTCAATAACTTCAAGAAGAAGCACCCAGGTTTGCTCTTTAAAAAGTACTTTTGGCAGGCTGCTAGGGCATACAATGAGTTAGAATTTGGTTATGCCATGGAATCTATAAAGAGTATTTCAATTGAGGCTCATAAATGGCTTTCAGAAGTGTCTACTGTCTGGTCTAGGCATGCATTCAATGAGGCTGTAAAAAATGATCACATTACAAACAACTTAGCTGAGTCATTTAACCATTGGGTTGGTCCCTTGAGGTTTAAACCAGTTTTAACCATGTTAGAGGGAATTCGTACAAAGTTAATGACTAGGCTGCAAAAAAGGTATGAGAAAGGATTGCATTGGACTGGGACAGTAGGACCCCATGTTAGGAAAAGGTTGCAGAAAGCTCAAGTGAAGGGGAGAAGCTCTACTACGCTTCTGTTTGCGGGTGGTGATGAGTACGAAGTATTAGAGGATGGGGTTTCACATCATTTGCACTTGAATGCACATACATGCACATGTAGGGAGTGGCAAATCTCTGGAATACCATGTAGGCATGCGGCTATAGCCTTAACCCATAAGAGAGCTAACCTTGAAGATTATTGTGACATGTACTTCCACAAAGATTATTACCTCAAAGCACATGGAGGTATAATTCATCCAGTTCCAGATCAAACTAGGTGGATTAATGTAGGTGGTGATATTGTGGAACCTCCTCCTTTAAGGAGATTGCCTGGTAGGCCAAGAAAGAGCAAAAGAAGGGATGTTGATGAGCCAGAGGCAGGCACAAGTCAGTCTAGAAGGTCACAGACAGCCAAGTGTTCAATTTGTCTGGAGTTTGGTCATAATAAAAGGTCTTGCCAAAGAGCTCCAGTGAGAAGAAGGATTGCTTCCAGGATTGAAGCCACACCAACTGCAGCTGAGGTGATGGATTATATTTTGTATGTTCATTTGGTTTCACTTTCAAATACTATGTTATTTAATTGCATCATTCATGTCTTTGTGAACCAGCAAGCAACACCCAATCCACCACAGGGATTGTCACAAGCTGAAGGGTGTACTCCTGTTTCCTCTATGGGAGTTTCTCAGGTTAGACTAACACTGAACTTTACTTAATGTTTTTTTTTATAAGTAACTTTACTTAATATTTTTTTATATGAAATTTTGTGTGACTTTTCCTCTTCTTTTTAAAATGAAGAAAGGATAATCCAAGAGCAAACTTTCTTAATGTTACTTGTACAGAATCTGTAACTATTGTGTAGTCTAACTCTTCTACTTATATATATGCAGAGAGTCAGAGGAAGAGGAAGAGGAGTGGTCTTGAGCAGGGGAAGAGGAAAAGCTACAGTACTTGGCAAAGGAAGGGGAAGATCAAGGGGCAGGGGCAGGGGCAACAACAACAAATTGCAACTGAAGTGAAGCTGAGGTGGTTTTGGTCATGAAGTCCTCTTTTATCTACTTCTATATATTAGCTATGGTTATATATGTGCGCTCACACCTTTTGTCTTTTGTTGGGTGAGCACTAAGTAAATGTTAAAGGTCATACCTTTTGTTTCTTCTTGGGTGACCAGCTGTAATGCTCACACCTTTTGTTTTTTGTTGGGTGAGTTGCTATTAGCCTATTAGATTAGTCATGTTCTGTTTTTTCATGTTATCTTGCACTATGTTGAACTTGGTCATGCAATTAAAAGGGCAAGCACTAGGCCTTTTGTAGCTTGCTCATTTAACTGTTTTGTATGTGTCCAATGAGACTTTTGTCTGGTATATGTAATATGTGGCACAATGATCAATGGAAAAGTTAGTATTTAGTAGACATGAATTTTTTTCTTTTGTCTGGTATATGTAATATGTGGCACAATGATCAATCGTAAGAGTTAGTATTTAGTAGATTGGAATTTTTTTCCTAGTGGGAATTTATATCAATGGCCGACTGCCTTACTTGTAGTATTTATGAATGGTCAAAATTTTATGCTCATAAGAAAGGGGTAAAATGGAGAATGGGGTGCAAACACTAAATGACATCAGCAAGAATTGTTAGTCAACTGGATGGACAAGTAACGGCAAGATTAATCTGAAATCCAAACCATTACCTCAAGGGAGGATAGGGCAATTTCAGTAAAAGGAGGGGAGGCATCTGGGGTTGTCAGAAACCTCAGGGGAGGTAAATGATTTTTACCCAATAGTTTAGGAACTTTCTGCTCATTAATTTATAAATAAATAAAAATATTGGAGTATAACAGGAAAAAAAAAGAGAGAGCGATAGTTGTGATAAATTAACTAGAGCTAGGTGTAAGATAGGTTAAAGTTAGTACAAACATCTTGAATTAAACATAAGAATAACCACCGTCTTGGCAAAAAGTCCGGCACAACCGTCAACAAAAGATACAAGTATAAACTACAAGTACGTTCACATGATCATACTACATAATTGAAACAAACAATAACATCCAAGCTTCTTTAACCGTCAAGTGTACTCCACAAAGTTATAAATTACCTATAATGTTACATACAACGACATCTTAAGCACTACGCTAGTGTGTGATAAGGCATGCTAACTTACAAGTTTCCATGATAGATAAGTCAACAATTCATTTCTCAAAACGTAAATATTTATATCCAACATTTTAGGCCCATGTTGCAAACATTTCATTTAGCAAATAACGGCTCAACTAGGCCTGTTCATGACAATCACGTGTCAAGTATTCCATCTCATTAACGACTTATACGCAAAATGTTCAATGGCCACTAGTAGTTAGGGAGCGACCCTAAATATAACCATTTGGCGTGACATTACTCACGATCATCTGGCTATGATCCCCAGTTATTACTTCGCCTCGCTATTCACTTCTCCTAGTGGTCGGGGCATCGTTGGAACCACGTACGTGTCGTTAATAGTGAATCCCTTATTTTTCTTACTGTATATATACACACCACGGATCCTATAAGGAATCCCTAATTTTTCTTACAGTTCGGACCTCCTAGCTATCACTATCATGTAATTTCCCTTCCCCCTGCGCCAACTCTCTCCCTCCCTTCATCCATCATTGTCGTTCTGCTTACCTCTAGCGGCCCACTACAATTTGCATCAATAGAAAATTAGAAGCAGGTTCTCCTTTTTAGATTCCGCTTGATCCCAATCCTAAATATTATTCCCAAATTTGTGTAGGCTTGAATATGTTATGTCAGCACTTTTTTGCCCTTTTTATTACATCTCTCTATCTCTTCAACATCAACAAATCCCCCCCCCCCCCCTCTCTCTCTCTCTCTCTCTCTCATCTTGATCTCACAACGGCACCAGGTTCCTGTTAAAGAACAGATCGTCCGACGGTGACATCGTGAGTTGAACTCTTCTTCTTCACTCTAATTCTGATGAAGTTGAACAAATCGGTCGGCGACGTAGACTTGCACAAGCCTTAGCTATTTATCTATCAATATACTATAGAAATGTATTTGAACCCCACAAGCCTTCAAACCCCATTCCTAATTTATTGGATTTTCACTTTTTTTAAAAAGAAAGAGAGGGAGAGAAATGTGGGGGAGAGAGAGAGAGAGTTATTCTATGCCACTGGGTACCGTCACGTGGTACTCTAAATTCATTTTTCATCACACATCTTTCAGTATATAGAATTAGAACACTACTAGCGTGCATCGAACATGGGACCGAATAAAATATTAAACTGTCTCAGCCATGGCTCCACATTTGTAAAGCTTAAATTGCATGTTTTCTCTCTCCCTCTTTTGGCATGATAGTTGGCACCCTATATACTAGCCCTCCTATAGACCACTGCGGGCACCAATTTGCTGTGGACAGCAAAAGTTTTTTCCTTTCTCTCGCGGGTGCTACGTACCTTTCTACCTAATCCCAATGCAACGGACTCAGTAATATGGAATGGATCCCCTTCCTTTAAATATCAAACTTCTCATACTTGGACTGCTCCAAGGATTCACCATCCTCTCGTTACCGGGCATAATATGGTTTGATTCTCTCGATATCTCCGAGACACGGTTTTATTTTTTTGATCGAGCTAGAGATAAACTCCACAGAACTCCAATTTGCTCTCTCCGTAACCTGCATGAGGAATCATTGGATCATCTTCTTTTTGTGTGCTCAGCAAGTCTAGAACATTGTTGCTAATCTGAGTTGTATGCAGTGTGGCCCCGACATTTGGGTTGTCCAAGCCCGACCTCACACTTAGTTGCCCACTTAGTATTAATTCAAAAAAAAACAAACAAGTAAAAATAATATTAATAAAAATAAAATTATATTGTGCTTTTAACATGAATTATATCAAAAATTCAAAATCAAAATGCAATCCTGATTATGGTACTATTTTATAATTTGTTTTTTTTTAACTTTTCATCATCATTTTTTAAATTAATTATAGATCTTGATGAAAGAAACAAGAAACATATAAAAATGTGAATCAAAGTTTTAAAAAGATTCAGATAGAACAGCATTAAGGGCAAAATAAAAGTTGTTTTCTTTAGTGACCTTTTTTTTTTCTTTTGGTTGTAGTTTTTTACTTTTTACACTCCTCTCGTTGAGATAAATGATTAATCCGACAAATAATGGGAATCTAAAAGAAAAAATCGGAAAAGACAAAAAAATTCGAGGAAGAATATAATGTGAAAGTTCTACATATTGTAACATAACTTATGTTTTCTTTATTGATATTTAACTTGTTCAATTTAAATATTTAAAAGAAAGATAAATGCAAAAAATAAAAATATTAAGTTTTATGTTCTGAAATACGATGTTAATTTATTTGTATCTATTTATTATTTCAATTAAGATCAATGCAAAATGTACAAACATTTGGGCGAAAGATTAAAAAAAAAAAAGAAAAAAGGAAAGAAAGTATGCCAATAAAATTCAATCACCCAAATAAAAATCTAAGGCTCAATATTAAAAAAGTTAAACCTTAGAGCATCTCCATTGTAATAAGCAAATAAGTGTGGATAAGCAAATTTAACAACAATACTCAAAAAATACCCCACATTGTAATAAGCAAAGTTACAAATTTTTTCGCAAATAACCAAATTCCACCCATTCCATAACCAAATTTAACAACTGTTACTAATAACCAAAAACTCAATAACCAACTCAATAACTCAAAAATACCCCACATTGGAATCGTCTCATTGAGACGAATCATTTGATGCATTCGGGTGCGTGATTGAAACTCGTTTGCAATTGGACAAATGTGCATTATATATTGTGGGGTTTTTTCTGTTAGGGATGCAAAAATAATCAATGTAGAGGTAGAGATTGTTAAGTTTAATTATGAACTAAATGGATAATTAAATGCTGACGTGACACATTTTAGTTATTGGTTTTGATTATTACCATTGCAGATGCTCTTAGACCATGACGGGAGTTCTAAAAAAAAGAAGGTAAAGTGGATTGCTGCTACTACTTGTGAAAGAAATTGAAAAATATCAAAATCCTAGGCAGAGATGGAAAGTAACAATTAATTGCAAGCTAGTAATTTCTAGTTGGGCCTAGTGACATCAACGGCACTATTTTGGGCATGAGAAAAAAATGAATTCTCGTTTCTTGGCACGAGAATCAAACCAGGAGCACCTGCCCGCGGTCCCGCGCTGGTAATTAACCCACGCTGCTTGCCAGTATGCCATCATAATCCTTCATTCAAAGTTTCTGTCAAAGTATTAATATATATATATTTACAAAAAAAAAAATTGTTTTTTGGTTGCCTTAGCCGGGGGTTGCCCAAGCCTGAAGACTTGCTGGGCTTACTCCGGGGCTGGTCCTGGTTGTATCTTGCTGGTCCTACACTCCTACTCTTTAAATTTTTTTTCAAAAAGTTGAAGAAAACTTATGGGGTGGAAATTTGAACCCAATTCCTATTCGATCCTAAAGCATTCAAAGAACCTAAATTGCCACACCACCAAGAAAATGTCACTTGAAGGCAATTGAAACTCCTTACTATTTTCAAACGATAAACTGTATATTTTGGGGCCCTCTTCTGGCCAAAAAATTGGGAGCTAGAAGTGACGGCTTCTTCAGCTTTCCTTCTAAGCCGGTTCTGCTCTTTAGTTCCAGAAAGTTGCTTCGTTCTGTTCCAATTTCAAAAAGAGAGGTTTACCTAATACTCTTAGAAGGCTTGCTCTAGCTGCTATGGTCTATTTAATCTAGCAAGAAAAGAACAGAATTTTCAAGGGCATTCTGAGATGGAACTCTGCCATGGGCCAGATCGAATCTGAAGTGAGAATTAAAGCTAGCCAAAGCACAAATGTCTTGTTGATTGATCTGTCTTCCTGATGCAGAATGGGAGTTAAAAATAATTTAATAAATAGCATTATTTAGTTTTTCATATTTTATGTTTTACAGTAATTTTGTTAGGGAGTTTTAATTTTAGGAATAAGTGTTACGTAGAATATTCAGTTTTTCAATTATAGTTTATTTAGTTTCCTATTTTATGTTTTGTACAAGAATTAGGGCTCAATTAGGATTAGGGTTTTCTACCTATTTAATAAGTTGTAAGCTTCCGGGCTAAGGGAGTTGTTAATTATTATTAAAATTAAAAGAGTCTAGAGAGCGTTTCTCTAACTTCTATCGTTTGTGGTTTTCTTGTTGCATGATTATCTCTGTAGTCATACGGCGCCCTGCATCACTTCCTCACTTTTTAAGAAGTGGCATATGTCACGCCCTCGATTTTTAACACAAATATTAAAGGTTTACTTTAAATAAAAAAAACCTAACAATAATACAAATATAACCCAAAAGCCATTTCTATTTCCCTTGTTCGCAAATCATTTCCAAACTTACATTCTTGGCCCAACGGCCTAAAACCACTAGATCACGTTAAAAGAAAATTAAGAGTTTACAGGAATCCTTCATTTAATAAAATAATAATAATAATAATAATAATAATAATAATAATAAGATTACAATTCCTTCATCCGAAGATAAAGTTTATAAGAGATGCAAGATTAACTCTCTGAAGTCGCTTTCAAAATGTAGGATCACATGCAAGCACAGCAACCCATGTCACAGCCTCCGATTTGTACCTGAAAAATGATAGGTTGTGCTACACTAGCCCAGTAGAAAAATCTATGCTAACTTTATGTGTATACGAGAAGACGAGTGCAAAAAAAAAGGAGATCACGTCGATAGACAATAGCAATTAGAGCCAAATATGAACGTACTACATAGTCAAGACTTCTAAGAACTCAAGGAATTTCTCGCATTAACCCTCTCTTTTTTTTCGTGTCACGTCTCATCGTTTCACACATCCCTACAATTAGATTCCGTTCATAGCCTAACGTGCGAATGCCTATACCGGTCTTCCTCAACGTGTCACACTATGGTAGGTCATCTATGCCTCTTGTCAAACAATCTACCAAATGAAAAAAAATCGCATGACAGATAATAATAAAAGTAGCGTTGTTAAAATCCCACACGAAACTCGTTACCACAAGTCACCATACACTACTATTATACCCCAAATTCTTAGCTCAATACAATCAGCATCGCCCTTAGAGTCACCACGGCTTTCCCCGGGTCTTTTCCCTAAGTCAAACCGAAAGAGAGTCACCATGGCTTTACCCAGGTCTATTCTCAAATCCACAGAGTAGTTGGGTCACCACGGCTTTACCCGGGTCTATTCCCACATTCACAAGGCACTTGGGTCACCACGGCTTTACCCGGGTCTATTCCCATATTCAACATATACTCACGATGCAAACCTATCGATACGACTTCATAACAGGGTCCATTGTATTACAATCATTAAGAGGGCAACACCCACATACCAACAAGTATAACAATTACGCCCATCTCACATTAACATAACTAATATTAATAATAAGTCATCACGTCACCCTTTTTAACGTTAGTTTATCGATTAACCATTTCACCTCGCATTTTCCATGGTCGTCATCATTTCACAATTATTGTTCATGTGTCCTCGTACCACATTTCAACCAACACTCATCATAAATTCATAACTCAACATTTGTGCAATATTTTAAGTCTATCGAACTCATTCTTAAGTTGTGGCAACTAACCACCCTCTACTTCTATTGTCCTAACATTTTGTATACTTAATCTGTCAACGTAATTTCGGTGGCAATTAAAAGATGACTTCAAAACCTCGAAAACGATATATCATACGATCGAATTGGACATCGGACAAGGAAGTTATGGCCATTCGAAGTTGGGCAAAAATCCAGAAAATGACAGCAACAGCAGAAAACGAGACATCTGACACACCTTCACTCCAATGATCATAACTTTCTGTGTACTTAGGGTTTTAAGGTGATTCTGGTGGCTCTGGAAAGCTGACTTCAAGATCTCGAATTCGATATATAATTTGCGCGTTTTCAATATCGGACGAGAAAGTTATGACTGTTCGAAGTTGGGAAAAAATCTCAGAAAAACGGGACAGCAGCAGAAAAACGGGACAGCAGCAGATTTTGGAGATTTCAAAGGAAATTCAACAATAAATCTCAATACAATGATCAATAGCAACTCCCAAACACTATATCAACTCATAAACACATAAAATTAGTTAGATTTTCCTACCTCAAGTATCAAAGCTGAGATCAAACAAAGCCCTAGCCTCCAAAACTTCAAAATCAGCCGGTTCCTCCTTCCCCGAGCTTGACCCACGAAATTAAGTCTCAATAATGCGTATAGAAGGTAAAATGGAGATGGGTTTGTGTAGGTTTCATATTGTTTTGATGGGTTCTTGAGTGAGAGTGGAGGAGAGCCGAGAGATAGAGAGATATGTGAGAGTTAGAGAGAGAACCGAGAGATAGAAAATGAGAAAGAGGAAAGCGTTCCTCTGGATTTTATTAGAAGACCAAGAAAAAAAAAAAAAAATTATCCTCTACTTCTCACACCACACACTCACACGTACACCTCTCGCACATTTACCCTTATATACTTTCACGAACACGCCGCACCGTAAATCCACACCGTCTATCTCGACAAGTTGTATGTTTACAAGAGAAAAAAAAAATGGTCTAAAAAAAATACGGGTCTCTACAGCATATATCAAATTGCTTTTTACTCAATAGGTTGACTTTTTTGTAGTTACATATAGGGTTCTTGCCATTGTTTTCTAATAAAATTCTTAGTTACCAAAAAGAATAAAAATGTGGCATAACTAGACCACTATCTGACTTTGCTTTTGAAATTTGAGAGCGAGTGTGCTGCTTCGAATGTTATAGGGAAGTCCTTTAAAGCCTCAGCGTTTAAGCTTGCTTAGTTTCTCGATCTGCCTTGGTATTATCTCTAGCGAGACAAATCTCCGAATTGTCAGCACAAGCACCTAGTTATGAAAAAGATAGAGGAGGATGCAAGAGCTTGTTTGGCATCGTGGAGACAGATTGATCGATCCTTCTGCAAGAAACAAGAACCTAGGTGATATACGGGATATGGCTAATAGATGTTTTAGGGAGCCTTAATTTTGTCACTGTTGATTCTATGGTTGCCCAGTAGCCTTGTCCTGTTTATGCTCTAGTTGCTAGCAAGGGTATGGCTGCAGCTGATGTTTGCTCTTTCTTTCATTTCTGGTTTCTATTTAATTTGTTTTTGCTTATTTGGACGGCAACGATAAAAGATAAATCAAAATTGCCAATAAACATCATACGATGAAAGCATTATTGGTCCAAATAAAAACATACAGTAAATGCACAGGTAGGATTTGGAAAGAGGAAAGTCCACTTTCACCCCCTGTGGTTATCGCCATGTGCGGATACCTCTCTTTTGGTTTAAAACTGACCACATAACCTACCTGTGATTTTGAAAATGTGCGGATAGACCCCTTACCGTCATGTTTTCCATCCATATTAATGGAGGTGTATCTCACACACCTCTAGAATGTAATCTGAGTCGTTCATAATGTATTAAATAAAGAATAAAGTATCTCTGTAAAAAATCATCTCGATCAGGCATCAATAACCCAGTAATCTAATTTTTAGTAAATTCAAATTTGAAATTTTAATTTCATAACAAAATCAATTTGACCATGAGCTTTTCATTTTTTGATTGACTTAAATTTTGGCATAGACGTAGTATTTGTCAAAATTTACAATATCAACGGTTTGGATTCAATTTTTAGTATACGAGATGGTGTGGTTAGATTTAAAAAAGAAGAAGAATCAAGGGACGTGATGGGGGTATAATGGTCTTTTAATGTTGTGTCCGTTAATATAGATGAAAAACATGACAGCAGAGGGTCTATCCTCACATTTTCAAAATCACAAGTAGATTATGTGATCAGTTTTGAACCATAAAGGGGGTATTCGCACATTGCAATAATCACAAGGGGTCAAAATGGACTTTTCTCATTTGGAAAAGTAAGCAATATAAACCTGTCAAACCCAACAGTGTAAGAGAATAGTGGAATGCATGGCTTAGAAAACTGTTAAAGATCGGTTATGTGGTCCTAACATATAATTCATCCAGTTTAGAATGAAAGCCTTATTCTTCACACCATCAATCAAATTAATTCTTGTTAAATATACCCATTTGCAAGGTCATGGTGGGCATTGCCAAGGTGATTCGATTATTGCTTTCCTCCAACATTGTCGAATGGAAGGTGTCTCTCGGCTTAAACGAAGTGTGTGTGTCATGACCCAACCCAAAAACACATGGGTCATGACCGGCCAATGAGGTTTACTCACTAAGACCTGCGAATTTTCTGCTCATTAATCTATACAAAATTAAAAAATACTTGAGTATAACAGAAAAAAGCGAAAGTTGTGATAAATTAACTAGAGCTAAGTGTAAGATAGGTTAAAGTTATCACAAACATCCTGAATTGATCATAAAGATAACTACGGTCTTGGCCACAAGTTCAACACATCCATCACCAAAATATACAAGTATGAATTACAAGTTCACACGATCCTACTACATAATTGAAACAAAACAACATCCAGACTTCTTCGGCTATCAAGCGTGTTCCCCAAAAATCATAAATTACCTGCAGTGTTACGTACAATGACGTCTTAAACACTAGGCTAGTGTGAGACAAGGTATGACTAACTTACTTAGTTTCCATGATTTATAAGTCAACGAATTCATTTCTCAAAATTTAAATCTTTATATCCAACATTTGAGGCCCATGTTGCAAACATTTCATTCAGCAAATTACGACTCAACTAGGCCCGTTCATGACAATCACGTGTCAAGTGTTCCATCTCATTAACGACTTATACGCAAAATGTTCAACGGCCACCAGTAGTTTGGGAGCAACCGTAATCAAACCGAACCTAATGTCCCAATCACTTGGGGTTAGCTACATAAATTATTTTCCTCCATTGAACTCTGTCAAGGGCAGTTAGGGAGGGACCCTAAATATAAATATTTGACGTGACGTTACCCACAATCATGGCTATGATCCCCCGTTATTACTTCGTCTTGCTATTCACTTCCCCTAGTGGGCAGGGCATTGTTGGAACCACGTGTCGTTAACAGTTACGAATCCCACATTATCCGTGTACACGTTCATATAAATCATGGCAATATATTTTAAAAGAGATAGCATGCGTTTCTTTTTTTCTTCACGTGGTTTGAAATCCTTGTAAATATTTACTATATTTCCAACATAATAGCGCACGCATGAGAAAGAATAAGTTCTACCATTAAGCCAAAACAAAGCATGCATGCTTCTCATCCGAAAATTCAAGCAAGGCATATACAAGACTCACCTAGAGCATGCTGAGCAAACTTGTCAAACGTGCGAGCTAGACGTAGGTCCCCAATGTTCGGACCTAAACACATCAAACCAAACCTATTGAGGTTCACGATATCTATAACGTGTAAGGCTTGAGCTATACGGTATGGTTTCTAAAACAAAGCAGTCCCGGAAACCGACGAAACCCATATTAATTTAATTCAGAAATTTATGTAATCTTACAGGGACATAGACAAAGATGCATGTAAGGAAGACAAGTGAAAAAGAACTCGAAGGCAAGAAATGCCCAGAAGTAGGGTGAAAACTCTACACACCAAATCTGGTCAGAACTGGACCAGGGTGGAAAACGAATGAATTCGAGATGCAGATTCTGAGTTTTAGTTTCGGTTCATAGTTTTCCACCATAGTAGATTCAAAAAAAAAAAATATTTTGGCGCAAGAATTATCCGAAATGGAGTTTTATAGACTCCTAGGAAATTTTCGAAAGATGACTGATCGCCAGACGGGTACCAGCCGTCCATATTGGTTCTGGGGGTTTTCAAACAGAGAGGAGAAAAAATAACTACATTAGTGGGGGTTTTCATGCTAAGTCTAAGGTTTACACAAACTATTTAATTTAAAAAGTAATGCTTAACCTCTGTAAATAATTAAAACAACTCGGTTACTAATTTAATCAATCCAAATGCAGGTTAGGTCCTCACAGTGCGAATGTTGGCTCGAACACCCTGAGTTATCAATAGTGTCTAGCTATCAATGTTGCCCTACAAAAATAAAACCATGGAGTATTGAAGCCAATATGAGAGAAGGAGAAAAATCATAAAATAATGAATTTACAAAATATTGAGTAAGATCTTCAACTGCTTATCTTCAAAATTTTGTGCTTCACTGGATGAAGCCCAAGGAGTGCAGTATTTTTGTCCATTCGGTCTTTTGGGGACTCTATAAAGCATATCAGTCCTATCTTGATAAGAGAGATTAGATTTTCCATCATTTTTCTGCCATTTGTCTCGATTAAGAGCATAGGGTCTACAATCTCCATCGCACGTTGAGGCAAGGCAATAGTTGCAAAGGTATGAAGATTAAGCTCTGCCTCAAACGTTTTGTTAGTAGGTCTCTTCCTTGTTATCGTCTCCAATAACAAAATCCCAAAACTATAAATATCTCCACAAGTTGACATCTCGATTTCCAGACCGTACTCTGCAATTCGCAAAATTCAAACTTTAACACACCATGTGACTTAAGTGAGTTAATTTGTTTGTAATATTGGCTAGTACATTTGCTCTTATCTATACTACTTCTTTTAAATGTATGAAAGCGTTTCCTACTCTTTCATTTCCACAAATACCCCTTCCAATTGCAATTAATCCCTGCACACTCCACACCTCTTCCCAACCGAAACAGTGAAACGAACAGTTTTTTCCAAGCGATATAGTGCAACACCCCAACGGAAACACTACACACAACAACAACTGCCTCCCTTAGCCCAAACCAATCCATCCTCCTTTTGGAAGCCCCTTCACCTCCGACTCCCCTGGCCTCCCAAAAAACAATTGCACCATCCTTCTGGCACCCCATTCTCCTGCTTAATTACTCCGGCAGCCTCCGACCAAGATTCCAACAACAACAACCAAGACTCCAACAACAACAACGTACCGGACAGAACCCAAGTGCATCCCAACACAAGGCCAAGACAAGTAAGTCATGCATTCAAATTTCCACCCCGTCTTTGATTGCAAACACTCTCTCCTTTCCCCTTTGTCCACCTCTGTAGACCATAAATACGCATACCAACTGGTGGCAAAAATGTCCCTTCGAATACCGGACTCTCCCCTCCCCCCTTCGTCTGCCAATGGCGCCAATTCTGTAGACCATAATTACACACACCAACTGTTTGCCAAAATGTGCCTTTGAAGACCAGTTGAAGATGTTGAACATGAGAGCACTTAAACAATAATAATAGAAGTTGGGATGCTTTAAAAAAAGTAAGGTGAAAGGATACACTAAGACTTTACTTGAACAGTAAAGACACTTGCCAAAAATACCGTTCAGTAGAATCCGAAGAGAAGAATATGTCTCCAGAAAATTATTCTGATCGGGACAAAGATAGGTGCGTAAACAAGTTGTTTTTGTAGGCGCGTTTTGAATGACTGTTTATTTCATCACCACTGACTGTCCTCCCTAGATGGCATGCTTGTGGACAGTGTATATGTGCAAAAATTATTGAGTGGGATTACGTATTGTACCCCATTACACATTATTTAAAGAGAGAGGCTTAGATTGAGATGACTCAGTCATTTGATCACAATTATAAAGAAGGGTAGACTTTGGCCTGCCTCGGTGTATAGTACTAGCAATCAGAAATGGGAAAAAAAAGTTTACAACAAAGCGGGTCTTTAGAAGACAACAAATCCCCTTTAAAAAAAAACACTCTGCATCATATGTTTAAGACACTGTCCATTGAATTTCTCTCACATTAGGCAGATGACATGTACCAAACTTCCAACTCAGAAGTCAGGAAATCACGTTAATGACACACGTGTACACACAAAAAAGAAGAAGAAAATGACTATAAATTCACACTATGGAAATGCTGCGATATCAGCTATTCCTTTCCAACTAATTTTACAAAAACCATATGATGACTGTTTGGAACTTCTACCTTTCCACGAACCATCACGAAACCATTACCAACTATGAGTTTACGCTACCTGTCCACTTCAAGCGTTAATCGTGAACTACCTCTCTATTCCCTTTTATGGCGTTTGATTTTTTCCCATCTTTGTTTTGTTAAAATAAAGAAAATGGATGAGACACAATGTTTGGATTGTCTTGGCCAAGATGAAATCAGCCGGCGCCACTTTCTTCAAAGGATGAGATATGCTAGGTTTACACCTACACAAAAAGTGGAGTATATTTAGAAGAAAATGCAAAATAGGAAGAGGAAACGCAATGCCCATTATACTCCTCCAAACACAAATCATGGAGTCAGATGTTTCGTATCTGAGCTCAAAAGTGGAAAGGATAATCGAAACTAGAAATGGCCAGAGACTCATAGCATGTTTTGGTATTCCCTATAGGTATCCTGGAGTTATTTCTAATTCAAAGCACTTTGTTTCGCAACATATTGACATTGAGTTTGTTTGTAACTCTTATCCCTTATCTCATGCTTCTAGCCTATTTGTTAAAGGTTTGCCACTGTTGCATCTGGAGCATCTTCTGGGAAACTATTGGAATATGTGGTCGGAGGTCCCAGGCTTTCTGTCCAAATAGCTTATGGCATGGAGGTTGAGGTAGAACAAACACGATGTTCTGTTTTGCTTAAACACCTAATCTTTTAGTAGATATCAATAGTTATTTCCAGCATTTGACATGGAATACGGCAAGACTTTGCCTAGAGTTGCAACATAGTTTCCCCAAAAGGGGCGCTGACGAGGGTTGTGGGGGAATAAGATGGTTCTATTTTTTCTTAGTTTATACAGCTTGCTTTTGTTAGACTCATCTGCTTTTACCATTGTGACGTGTCTATATTATTCATCTATGGTTTACGGTCACCTAAAATAGATCACATCTAATGGGACTTAATGTAAAAGTTCAAGGGTGATTTTTGTTTTACCATTTAATAAGGTATTCTGTTGTGCTGATCATTTATTTTTTGTTTTCTGTATTACCATAATCTGGTTGTCAAAAGAAATACTTATTCCAATTTTGTGTGTTGGTTTTCTAATCTTCGATTCAGTGTTGCAGTGGTATGGTGATTCGCGTTAGCTTTGTTTGGTGGATGTATCTATACATTTCATTTTGAGTGCAGATGTTTGTACTGGGCTTGAATGAAAAAGAAGTATTAGCACCTTCATTTGAGCTCCTACACTCACATTGAATCTGTTGCCCTCTGAAATCTTAGCTTCTGGTATGTCTTCTCCTCTTAATCATGCAAGCCAAACTTTAGTCTTTGATCTTACTCTTCTATTGCTAGCTCTGCAAACATGGGCTCTGTTTCTGTTTTTGAAACAATGTTTGAAAATCAAAACAAGCCCAAAGGGCTATATAAAAGGCTGTTCAAGAATTCTGTGTAAAAATATTTGAGTTGGTGTGCAGATCACTGATTTAGCTTGGAATAAAAAAGAAATATCAGCATCTTGGTTGAAGTAGCGCAGAACATCATCATGCTCATGAAACCAACTTCAGCCATGAGCATGTCATCCAAACAAATGGAATAGGTCCAATTCGATAGCATTTGAGATGAACTATAAACTATGCAAGATATCAAAAGTTTGTCCAACTGTTTCTTTAGCGCAGCTCAAAAAACTAAAGCTTTAACTTCTCCTTTTTTTTCTTTATTTTTTTGGCGTGCGCTCACTGCTCATTATAGGTATGTTGTATGATGTTTCAGTAGGTAGCAGCCAAAGTCAATCACAGTCATTTGTTCCTCATTCACCATCCTCGAATCATAACCTCTTTGTTTAGGTGTCAAGCCAAGACTGGATTATTTAATCTATGCTCTCTAAGGGTCATCACTTTCCACGAATGCCTACCCTTTATTTGTGAATATGCCATTCATAGGACAACGAAGGCGACAAGTCCATCTTTCCCAACCACATGAATTGCGGAGCATGGCAATTTGCCGATTTTGTTGGGCTAAAAGGTTCCAAAACGAGCCTCCAACTTTTTGTTGCCACAATGGAGAAGTAGTTTTGACAAGCCCATTTGTCCCATCAAGCCTACGAAACTTGTTCACTTCTCAAACTGTTGAAGCTTTGGTATTCAGCAAACACATCTGTGCCTATAATAGCAGCTTCAGTTTCACATCCTTTGGCGTCATGCTAGACAAAAGACTTGCTAATTTAATAGGAAGAGTTCACACATTTCGTGCACAAGGGCAAATTTACCATGAATTGCCATCTTTGATTCCATCAGCTACTTCTCCTTGTCACTTCCAACTATACTTCTATGATACTGGTAATGAACTCCAAAATAGGTTAGACATTATAGAAAATCAGCTGGACAAAAAGAAAAAAAAACCCCATTTAACCCACACATTGTCAGAACACTAATGGATATGCTCTCTGCAAACCCTTATGCCATGTTTCTTAGGAGACTAGACCAAAGTTCATTGGATTCATATAGAATACACATAAGGACTGATGTCAAGCTTGACCAAAGGGTTTACAACTCCCCATCGGCTGACCGGGTGGCTGCAATATGGATAGAAGGAAATAATGCAAATGTCACACATGAACGTTACATTATAGTGAACTCAAACTCTGGACATAAACATAGAGTGCAACACTATTATGGTTGCTATGATCTGTGATAATAATGAGGAGTGATTTTTCTTGTTTCTTAAACCTCATGTGCTGCCTTGCTTTTTCATGACACTTCCCAGTCCTAGCATTTTCCCTTAATTTGTTTTAATTTGGTTATTTTTCATTTCTGTTTACAATCTCTGGTTGTTGGTTAAACTGGTAAAATGTGAAACCCAACTGAGGCTGCAGTTTTTTCCTATATAGCTAACGGGGTTTTGCCGGCATCAGTTTTGCCGCTGATCTGGGCCAGCAGGGTTCTTGAGTTATGCCGTTATAAAGCATTAGTTTGCAGTTGCGAGACTCCTGATAACTAATATGCTGCACTCCTTGTTCAGCCATAGGAACAACTCCAATTGGGGTATTTCCGTTAAAAACTTGTGTCCTGATTTAAGATTTGAGTCTTAAAAGCAAAAAATAAACGTGTCTGTGAATCACGTGAGCTGCACTTCATGCAGTAAATCAGAAAATTGAAGAATCCATGGGAAAAGTGAAGAGGAAATTCGTCTACTTATTTCCTGGCAAGTTATTTTTCCGGATTTTGATATCCATGCCTGTTCTTTCAGCTTTTGTTGAAATTGAAACCCCGTCAAAATTCAGTTTTATTCAGGTTCATAATTTTCAATTACTTCTATATTGCCTCACTTTTGCATTTTGATAATTTCTTCTGTTTATTAAGTTTTCATTGCAGTTCGATGCTCCTCTGTTGGGATGAGAGATTAGAAGTCTCAGTGCTGGAGGAATGAGCTTGACATAGGTTCAAACCGTTTATGCCTTCGTAGCTTTCTTCCTTTTCCTTGTATGACACAGGTTAAAACTTAAAAACAGCTTTCTTCCTGTTGCTGTGGGAAGATAAAATCCTTGATTTTTCAGATCCAATACACCCTTGATGTTGGAGTAGTTAGAACATCTCCAACAGGAGATGTCAATTTTTTTTAAGGCTTATATGGCATTTTGACATCTCCATTTGACATCAAACTCTCCCTCTCCAGCCCTTATGTCAAAAAAATAGAGCTCAAACTTAAAAGGGAAAAAAAAAAGAATAAGAAAACCTGAAATGGCAAAATTGTTTTTGAACTTCCAAAGGTAGTTTTTGAAAATTGGCATGTATAGAGGTAGATGTCAAAATTGACATGGGAGTGGGAGGTGTTAAAGCCACCTCAGCTTTGGCATGAGTGAATGCATATCTATTGGATTGTCCATTTATGCCAAAAGTAACCGTTGGAGATGTCATCTCAGCTTTGATATTTTCTGTTAGAGATGCTCTTAGCGACGGAGCCAATTGGCGCTATGTTTTTTAAGAACATAAGAACAAAAAGAAAAAATGCCCGGTGCCAAAATTCTTTTGGGTGGAAACTTTTGGACCAATGCTACACATTGTTTTTTATTTTTTTCCCGTTTTTGAAGAACAACAATTCTACACAGATGTTTGTAAGGCTACATCAAACCATGTATTTTCATTTCATATGCTTTTTTTATTTATTTATCCAACATCTTCCTTTTTCTTCCCTTTCCTCAAACGACAATTACACACATTTGTTTATACTTTGACAATCATGTATTTATTTCATCATCTACTAATGATATACTACCCACATATACCACGTGCATAAACGCACGTGCCAATTCACTAGTTAGATTAAAAGTCTGTTGCATGCATTTGAAAGGAAAAAGTACAACTAAGGGAAGTAAATTGTGGCAAAGATCAAGTTCTAGGGTTTTCATATGTAATTGTCGCAATCTCTTGTTCAAAACAAATTTCGTGAATTCGCAATATGAACAGGGGATATCCTGCGCAATCTAGGGTTTTCTTTGTCATTACTAATCGGCAACACTCTTCAGAAAAAATGTAATCAGCAACAGCCCAAATCGGAAATCGAGCAGGTACACTCCTCTCTCTCTCTGTGATGAATCGGCTTAACGCAGATGCAGGAGTAGTTTGCATGGAAAGGAGTTGAGAATGGACAATACAATTGGGTTCTAAACGGACGGTGCCTCGGGTGTAATTAATGGTTTCAGCACCACCATGTATTGACTCATTGCCTTAATCCACTACACTTTTTTTTTGGGACCTATATACTTATTACCGGGCCCCACAGCAATGAGCGGTGAGTAAAGGTATTGGGGCACTGCCATAAAATTGGGGCACCACATGGCAGTGCCCCAAGAATCTAGGACCACCAAGCAAATTTCCAAGAGCTAAGGGTTGTTAAGAAGTTAGTTAGGACCTTAGGGGAATTAGTTAGGGTTGGTTAGTTTGATATATAGTAGCTGATGTGTTTGAGTGGGAGAGGGAGTTTTGTGTGATGCCCAGCATTGCTCTTCCTTTCTCTCTCTTCTCCCTCTTCTGAACTCCTTCAATAATTGTAACCTGCATTTCTCATGTAATTCTGGGCAGTTCTATCAATAAAACATTATCATTTCCCATTTTGATTTCGCAGGTCTATCATACATTTAGGGGCCCTAGGTCTTGATCAGGAAGTATTTTTACCCATTAGCACTCTTTAGTTTTTCTTGGTTTTGATGATTGTTGTAGGCTTAGACCAATCAGTAGTTTTTTTTAGCTTTTTTATATGCTACCTGAATTTAAAAATTTGATCGTTTCATTTTTGTATCTCAAAGAAACAGAGGTAGTTAAAGAGTTAGCTAACACTTCATCAACATTTGTTTAAGCACAGAATGGGTACATTGAGAGAGAGAGAGAGAGAGAGAGAGAGAGAGAGAGAGAGACCGCAACGCCACTCATATGAATCAATCCAAAATTCCAGCTTTGGGAGTGGGGTCTCTTATGGGTTGGAGGTACCAATTCTTTTGCAGATGCGATCGCCCTTTACACACCCCTTGGATCCATCAGTACACGCAACACAGTACACACATAGATATAATATACAGTGAGAAAAGATCTTCCAAAGATTTAGTTTTGTTTCAAACGCAAAATGCCATTTTGTTCTTTCTTGAGCAGCCACTTTAATGACCTTACAAAACTCGAATCACAATTTCCATTTAAGCTCCACTACTTGAGATATTTAATGAACGAAAAAATAACATGATAAGAAAAAGACTCCTAGTAATGACACTTACGACTCCTTGTAAATCTCGCATGGTTTATGGACAATAATAACTCTGCAAATAGAAGCAAATTCACAAGTCGTCAACAATCTTACGCATTGGGCAATACCTTGTTTCATTATGGTACATATTGGTGGATGCTAAAACATCCACGTGTTTATGTGCAAAAAGTGACACATAGCGTGATAGAATGTAGCATTTACATTACCCTGAGTCTTGTGTATGAAATTCTGGTGGACTTGAAGTTTGTGAACACGACCTTGTCTTTTGTGGTCCTTATGCACAGGAATCTTAGGAATGTTGCTCAAAACAGTCTTCACTCTAAAGAGGAGTGTGAATTTGGGTTTCCTGTTGGTAATGAGAAGATCTGTTTCAGTTTCAAGCATAGCTGCAATAGATGTGGCTGCTAAAGATGGGGAACTCAAGGTCTTTGTAGTAGCAGGAGAGGTTTCTGGGGACATTATTGGTTCCCGTCTCATGGCTTCTATGAGAAAGCTCTCTCCATTTCCTGTCCATTTTGCTGGTGTGGGCAGGTTAGCTCTCTAATTGCCCGAGACAATAATATCATGAATATGCATGTCCAATTGCCAATATTTATTTCTTTGGTTTGTCTGTTACCATAATTGTTGTTATAAAGTAGTACTGCTTCAACAGTATCGATATTCTGTTTGTCATTGTTTTTGGAATTAAAACTCCAGTTTTGTCCATACCACTGTCTATGTCTCTATATTGTGGATGGTGGCTTGACCTTTTTTTAGGCCCAAACATTTGGATATAGGAGCTCTGAGATTTTAATTTGTTTTTGTCACCCTTTTCTTAGCTTCAAATATTTTTGTCCATCATGTGCAAGACTCTCTCTGTTTGTTACATGAGCTAAGTTATTTAGATCATATTTCCTTTCTGGGTTCTTTTTGAATTTTCGTTTTTTCTAGCTTGAAGGGACTGGAAGTTATTAAGGTTAGTTTGTATTGCCGCATTGTTCAGGTCCATGATGTCCGACCAAGGGTTAAAATCTCTGTTCCCAATGGAATATATTGCGGTAATGGGGATCTGGGAGTTGTTGCCGCATTTGAACAAGTTCAGAGTGAGTACTGAGCGAGAGTACTATTTTGTGCACTTTCATAATTGGATGTTGATTTTTTGTTTTTTGTTCTCTAAATAGGAGTCTTGATGCAAGCATTGCATTTTTTAAACCTGATTCTTACATTGGGTTTTTGAAATGACAGGTTAAGTTGAAGGAAACAGCATAGGCGGCCCTTTTCTTCCGGCCTCACGTTGTGGTTACTGTGGACTCCAAGGGGTTCTCCTTTCGTCTCCTAAAGCAGCTACACGGTAATTTTATATGTAATTGTTGGATTTGAAAAGGAGTGATATGTGGATCACATATGAATAAATACCAAAGCATGGTGTAGGAAATTGGGGAAACACTTTTTGCAACTAAATACAGTCAGCAGGGATTGGTTAGTCCTCCACACTTCCACTATGTAGCGCCGTCTTTTTGGGCATGGAAAGGGGGTGAAGCAAGGCTCAAAGGGCTAGCTGAGTTCATGGATCATGTCTTGTGCATACTACCTTTCGAGGCAGAAGTTTGCAGATTGAATGGACTAGCTGTGACCTTTGTGGGCCACCCCATACTTGAAGATGTTTTGGAGTTGAATTTGGTACTTCTGCAATGTTCTGACATCACAATTATTGATGTTCGTTAATTCGGTTCCTATATTACGAGATCAGGATTGTGCAGTCATTTAACTTGCTTTTTAATGTTAATTAATATCCGTCCTGTTGACATTGTCCAAATGTCCTGTGTAGTAGTCCAAATACTTATTTGTGGATGGATTTCATCTTTAGGGGAAGAATAATGTAGAAAAAGGATGGAAGGTGCAAGGAAGTTCTGACAAATTTCAAAGTAAACATGAAATATCTTCAGGTTAGGAAATTCTAAGCCCATTTTGGAAGGGAGCCAACTCTCAGATTTCTCTAAATGGTGGGCTACTTCACTGACATAGTCTTCAGTGTTTCTCGTAATTTATATTTCCCTGTACCAAGGCTTCCACAGAAGAGCGTATTGGTATGAAGCCCGGATTTTTGGTAATCCTCAATATTTCCCTGTGGATTTTATGCAAAATAATTTGGCCACCATCACCAGTTTTATTTTCTCTTTTCCATTTTTCCCCACGCTATTTGGTGTGTGTTTATGTACTTTCTCCATTTTCAACTCTTGTAAGTGTTGTTTAGGAAATGTCTCCCATTGGAAAAAAAATTACTGTAGTAGCTTATCCAGTTAATACTTGAACCTCATTATGTCTTCTGATTTTCTTTTTCTATCTTTTGAAGGAGCCACAATTATTTCCTTGCTTCCTGGAAGCAGATTGCAAGAGGTAAACCGCATGCTTCCAATCTTCTTCAGTGCTATGTAGCTATTAATTAAAAGACTGTTTCTCAGAGTTGATTATGGTGATCCATGTGGCACCTAATAAGCACGTGGAAGACTATATCAACAGAGTTGTTCATAAGCGCCCTATACCTGTGATTCTGATTCCAGGAGAATCACCTCACATGAAGTATGATGCGCTAAGTGTAAGATCTCTGTCTTCTTTTGCCAATGCACTCTTGATAGTTCATACTTCATATTAAACAGATTCTGTAACAATGCACGGTAAGATACTCTTGAGAGTATGTATAAAACAGATTCCGTAATAATGCAGAGTAAGAATGAAGGGAAATAACTTGTTGAGGTAACCATGTTTGTTTCGGTTCATTTTTCGAGCATTTGAAACTGCTTCGATCACATCTAGACTAACATTTGAAACTGCTTCGATCACATCTATATTTATAATAAGAAGGGAGCAGGTGATGATTATTATACCGTAATAGGTATAGCTCCCACTGCATAATACTGTAAGATAATTGCAATACTAATCATGATTATAATAGCACGGTAGGCCATCTTAACACACTATGATGGCCGGCCTCTTAGTGGATATCTATTTCATGCTTGTTGTGCTACACGCTCTTGTTAAGATGGCCTACCGTGCTATTATAATCTTTAGCATTATCGAAGGTAATTTTATATATATTATTAATGAGCGTACGTAATTGCACTCCTTATTATAGCTAGGAATTATCATACATACACAAAACCATCTTGTATCGTCAAATTTTCAACACTATGATGGCCTCTTAGTGCTGCTCATCAAGAGACATAATTATAAGTACGTTGTGCTGCTCTTGTTTGCACATATATGCAGTAATTACATTAACAACATTCAGAATCCTGTAGCTATGAGAAGGAATGCTAAGACGTTTAACAGAAGTTATTGGTTTATTACCTTTGCATATAGGAATTAGGTGGAATGCCATCTATATATACTTTGCTAGACGTAGCCTTGAACAAAGGCAAGCCTTAGATTATTAGTTTATTACCTTTGAATAATGTATGTGACTTAGGTGCTGTTATGGAGACGTCCACTTAATGTAGTCATGGTAGAATGGTTCGAACATATTATTTTTAAATGAATCAACTTATTGGTTATTAATTGAAGCTCCCCAAGCTTCTTCTTGATCCAATAGCGCCAACGAGTTCACCATCACGATCTCTGCTCAACACAGCTCCGAATCCATCCCGCCAAGTAGAATTAAACGCACAAATGAATAATATGATATGTATGACTCTAAAATGCCACTAAAGACGAACAAAGAAACAATTAATTTATCAAAGCTCACAAGATATATAGAGGGTTTCCCTCTCAAAATCGGCATCAGCCAATCATAAAAGTGCTTCGGAAAGGTGTCGGGGCATGATGGGCGTTCTTTGCAGTGCCAGGTTGTGCACTATCAGGTGCTTTGGGGCGCCAATATGCAAGAGAGAACTATGAACTAGAACACGCTCCAGGAGCGCCATCGCGCCCCCGACGTGCTTTGGGGCGCGCGCTCCATGCCTTCGAAGCACCACGGGAGCAGAGCTGTCTGGAAGCTTAATGCCTTTGAAAATTTTCCGCACCAAGAAACTGATATGTTCAAATGGAGGAAGTGCTCAGCAGATTGAGTGCCTTAGAAATCATTCCGGAATTGTGATTTTACTGGTTCAAGCCACATATTACAAACCACTTGAGCAGTAACATATACTTCAAAAGTCCAAAAAAAACTTAACGAATCGGAACGGCGTAGACAATAGAATCCTGAAATGTACTCGAACAAACGGGGGCAAACTTGGTGATGATATCAAAATACCAACGAGCAAAAGAAGCCACAGTCTGGCTTTTAATCCTAGTAAGTTATCGTTCCAGCTTAAAGATGGCGAGAGTGAATTGAACCTATGTTCATGAAGATAATACGAGCATAACAACATGCGAACCAAATTGACCATTGGACAGCGACATTACATCAGCTTTATCTCATTCAATGAGGGAAACATAACTGCAGCAAGCATAAGCAAGTTCTCAACAAGTCAAGGACATTCATGGCCTGGGTTCGGGTTGTGGTCTAAACAACGTGAAAGACACCTTGCATTCAACCTCTAAATTCTCCATCCTCTAATTTGTCCAAACGAGTTACCAAGAGATAGATTCTTCTAAAGAAACAAAATGGAACCAAAGATTTTGCCACTTAGAACTCAGTTTTAGCAGTTGGGTGGGAAACCAGCTCCAGCAGTTTCAAAAGCAGTTTTGGCAATTTTAAAGCCGATTTCAGAAGTAGAATAGCAGTTTCTGAAGTTAGAATACTGGTTTCAGCAACCTATAACCCTGTTTCAGCAGTGGAAACCCGTTTCTGCATGCATCATAAGAAGACGATAGGACATACACCAAGCATAAAACATACACCAAACACATTAAGAGACAGTAAAGAATTGTGATAAGGAGATGAGCACAATTGAGTTCAGTGTGTGGCATTTTTGAATTATAGTTCTTTATTCCACAAATGAAACTATTTTGTAAACCAAAGCTCTTTGTCATCTCAAATTGGGGAATTCCTTAAAGGAAAAACCAATTAATCGAGATCTTCTTTCTTTTCTTTCTGTTCGTTTCTTTTATTTTTTATTTTTAGCTTTTTGAAGAAACTATCTTTTTGTTTTCTTGCCAATTCACTCAATAAGATTAAGTATTTAATGAGAAATAAAGAGAAAAGTACAAAAATTATATTTTGTTATGGGCACCAATTTGTTTTATATGGACAGCAAAGTTTTATCCTTCATCTATAATGATGAATGTTCATGGCCTTTCCTCTCTCTCGCTGGTGCTACCTTTCTACCTAATAATCCCAATGAAACGGACTCGGTAATATGGAATTGATCCTCTTGTTACCTGGCATAACATGGTTTGATTCTCTGGATATATATCCCTAGACACGGTTTTATCCTTTTGGATGGCTGTCAGAGGGAGCCTTGATCGAGCTAGAGATTTAACTTCATAGCTGGGGTGTCATAGAACTCCAATTTACTCTCTCTGTAACCTGAATGAGGAATATTTGGATCATCTTCTTTTTGAGTGCTAAGCTGAGTTGTATCCCTGCTGGTCCTACTCTCCAGAAAGTTGCTTGGTTCTGTTCCAATTTCAAAAAGAGAGGTTTTCATATATGTGTGTGTCCGAGCCAGCCTAAGCTAGCCTTCACCAAACCCCGGGAGACTAATTCCACCATCCACTAGCCCGCGGGGGTGCTTAATTTCTCTGCCTTAACGTACATCTAATCTGGAGAGACGGAGATAGAACAATAGCTGGATACCTAGTTATGAAAAAGAAAAGATAGAGGAGGATGTGAGGGCATGTTCGGCATCATGGAGACAGATTGATCCTTCTGCATGAAACAAGAACCTAGGTGATATACGGGATATATATATGTCTAATAGATGTTTTAGGCAGCTTAATTTGTCTCTATTGATTCTATGGTTGCCCAGTAGCCTAGCTTGTTCTGTTATATATGTTCTTGTTTCTAGCAAGGGTATGGCAGCAGCTGATGTTTGCTCTTTCTTTCTTTTCTGGTTTCTATTTTGTTTTTGCTTGTTTGGACTTGCAAGGATATTCCCATGGTCTTAATTTGTTCCCCTCCATTTTGTCATTTGTGGTTCTAGTAAGAATTGACTTACCAAAAAAAGTTTGCTCTTTTCAGCCCGATAAAGACATTCATCTTGCCTTTTCTCGTGTCTTATAAGACACATTAAGCACGAAAAGGAGAGGTCGGAGGCACACATAAACCTTACTCAAGATGGGTTCAGGGTCGACATAATGCAGTTTAAGGTACGAAAGCATAAATGATCATTCACGAAAACCAACACTACAGGGTCATGGTGGGCAGTCAAGGTGATTGAATTGCTATCTAAGCTTCAATCCCCAGCAAGGTAAAACCAAGGAGAAATAAACCGAATCTCAAAATGACACTGTTTGAATTCAGTTGTAGATAGGACTTCTAAACATTGAACAAGACATTCAATTATGTACCTCCAAGAATCTTGTTCATTCAGCTCAAGTTTATTCCAGATTTTCAGGAAGATCCAGATTAGACTTAGCCTTTGTCCAAAAATGCCAAGGGGGAGATTTTTAGAGCAACTAGATTACAATTTTCGTCTGAAGACTCTGAACATAACCACCGTATTCGTGTGCATGTCTTTCATTTGATTTAAGTTGCACCATAATCATAGGCATGAGCCTCTACGATACGAGAAGTTAATAATGAAAAAGTGAATTTTGTTTCAAACTTTGCTGAGGGCCGGCAATTGTACAAGGTAAATTCAATCATAGTGTACCCATGCAGCCTAAAGACTCTGAACACAGAGTCACAAACGATTCTGTGGAACGCGTACTCAAACCCAAGAGTATAAGAGAAGTCGAAGACATGGCTTAGAAAACTGTGAAAGATCGGTTATGTGCTCCTAAAATATAATTCATCCAGCTTACAATTAATGAAAGCCTTATTCATCACACCATTAATCAAATTGATTCTTATTTAACATACTCATATTGCCAAGGTGATTCGATTCTTGCTTTCTTCCAACATTGTCGAATGGAAGATGGGTTTGGTCTCTCGGCTTAATCAAAGTGTGCATGTCGTGACCCAACCCCAAAACATATGGGTCATGACCGGCCAATGAGGTTAACTCACTAAGGCCCGCTAATTAAATAGTTTGGGAATTTTCCGCTCATTATTAACCTATGAATAAATGAAATTACTTGAGTATAACAGAAAATGCGGAAGCTTGATAAATTAACTAGAACTAAGAGTAAGATAGGTTAAAGTTATTGCAAACATCCTGAATTAAACATGAGCATAACCATGGTCTTGGCCACAAGTCCAGCACAACCATCAACAAAAGATACAAGTGTCTTAATTATAAGTACACACGATGCTACTACATAATTGAAACAAAACAACATTCAGGCTTCTTCGGCCATCAAGTGTGTTCCACAAAATCAAAAATTACTTGCAACGTTACATACAACGACATTTTAAGCACTAGGCTAGTGTGACACAAGATGTGACAAACTTTACTAGTTTCCCATTTATTGTAAGTCAATGAATTCATTTCTCAAAACAAAAATCTTTATATCCAAAATTTTAAGCCCATGTTGTAGACATTTTATTCAGTAAATAACGGCTCAACTAGGCCCGTTCATGGCAATCACCTATGAAGTGTTCCATCTCATTAACGACTTATAAAAAAAAATGTCCAACTGCTACCAGTAGTTAGAGAGCGACCGTAAATATAAATATTTGGCGTGACGTCATCTATGATCATTTGGCTGTGATCCGCCTTATTACTTTGCCTCACTATTCACTTCCCCTAGCAGCGGGGCACCGATCGAACCACGTGTCATTAAAGTTGTGAATATCAAATTATCCGTTTTCATATAAATCATGGCAAAATTTTCCTTCTCGTGGTTCGAAAGCTTGTAAACATTTACCATATTTGCAACATAAAAGCACATGTGGAACAATAAGTTAGACCACTAAGCCGAAGCAAAGCATGCATGCGTCTCAATTCTCATCCGAAAATTCAAGTAAGGCATATACTAGACTCACCGTGAGCGTGCCGAGCAAATTTGTTAAATGTGCGAGCTACGGGTCCCCGATATTTGGACCTAATTAAACACATCAAACCAAACCTATTATGAGGTTCACGATACGTCACACAAACAAGAACATTAAGCGCCAAGTAGTTTATCTATAATGTGCAACAGTGCAAGGCTCGAGCAGTATAGTTTCTAAGATGGAGCAATCCACGATACCAATGAAAACCCATATCAATTCAACCCAGAAATTTACGTAATCTTACAAGGACATAGACAAAGATGTTAGGAAGACAAGCCGTGAAGAACTCGATGGCAAGAAATGCCCAGAAGGGAAATGGAGGGGACGGATTCAATAATTCTAAGTATACAAAATCTATCCCGAAATTATCCAAAAAGTGAATCTATATCATTGATTTATCTTCTGAAGTGAATTTGTGCCATTGATTTATCTTTTGGGGGTAATTTCGGGGTACGTTTTTTTGTGTACCTAACATTGCTTGGAGGGATTCGAGAGAAAAGGGAGGACTATACAACTAGTTTAGGATATGATTTCTGAAATTATCTAATGCACTACAAAGTCCGGGGGGGGGGGGGGGGGGGGGGGGGGTCGTGTGGGGCCTGGGTGGGTGTTGAATGGGACGACGTATTTAAAATTAATTAATTCAGCCACCAACTTAAACAACTATCCAATCTTCATGCCAAACTATTCAATTCAACAATATAAGTAAAGAGCGATAAAACTAAAGAACGCAAACACGAGATATACATGGAAACTATTTAGGGTCAACACACCCTAAGCATAAAACCACGGCCTAATCTACTCAAATTTCCATAAATATAATCAAAAGGTTAGGCAAAAAGACTACAAGTTAGGAATTATCGACTTTTACCCCAAATCACACCTAACTCCACTTCTTGCCTAGCACCCCGTGCCCCTTCTTGATTCCATGGACTCCTCGAGCAAAACCATCTCGATCTCCGCTCTAGAATGGCTCTGGTATCATCCGGCCATGTAGATTCATAGGCATGAAAGTATGAATTTTGTAAAGTGAAGATTTTTTTGCAAAAGAATCAATCTAGAGAGAATACATGGTTCACGGAAGTATTTCTCTAGATTGATCAAAGATGATTGAATGCTAGATTCAAATCGTCCAAATGAAAAAGAAAGCACAAGAGCAAAAGAGATAATGCTTTTTCTCTCAAAAGTGGGCTATATGGCTCTCTTGTGCCCTAGAATAATGAAAAACAAGCTTATATATGACCAAGCAAGGAAAAATCCTGGAGTGCCCTACTAAGGCGCTCTTAACACGGATGCAAGGGCCTTAGTCTGGTAAGGTGCTGCTAAGGTGCTACTAAGGCGCAAGCACTTAAAAGGCTTTAGACAAAATTTCCCTTCAAATAAAACAAGGCCAATATTAAACGGTTAGTGCATACATGATATTTCTTAAAAGACTAAGACATTGAAAAGCTTTAATGATGCATGGAAAAGCTTTAAGCTAAATGCACATGAGATGCATATAACTTTCCAAGCAAAATGCACAGCACGGCCTTCGAGATCAACTCTTGAATCAACGGGTGGAGTATCTAATCTAGAAAAAATAAAATCACCTCCCAAACCCAAATGGAAAAGAAATAAATACAGACTCTAACGGTTTGTCGCATCCGAAAATCGCCAATTACATTAACAATTTCGTTCCTCCTAGCCCTGCACGCACAGAGTCACGAAATTCTCTCTTATATTTTAGAACTTAGAAATACTAAGAATTTCTACGCCAATAAAATATAGGGTGTTACTATCTATGCCCCTAACATAATTTCGTCATCGGAATTTAAACTAATTCTGTCAAAATAGATTTTTAAGTTACACAAACTATTTATTAAAAATAATAATGCTTAACCTCTGTAACTAATTAAAACAACTCCATTACTAATTTAATCAATCCAAACGCTGATCGGGTTCTCATAATCTGTCGTATGCCGGCTCCGACACCCTGGATTATATATCAACAATGTCTAGCTATCAATGTTGCCCTTGAAAATTAAAACCATAGAGGATTGAAGCCAATATGAGTGAAAAGGAGAAGGTTCAAAACCATAAAAGAACGAATTTACAAAATATTGAGTAAGATCTTCAATTGCTTACCTTCAAAATATTGTTCTTGACTAGATGAAGCCAATGGAGTGCAGTACTTATGTTAATTCGGTCTTTTGGAGACTCTGTAGAGCATGCCAATCCTATCTTGATGAGGGAGATCAGATTTTCCATCATTTTGCTGCCATTTGTCTCGTCGGTTAAGAGCATAGGGTCTACGATCTCTATCACACGTTCAGGCAAGGCAATCCTTGCAAACTTATGAAGATTAAGGTCTGCCTCAAACATTTTGTCAATAGGTCTCTTCCTCGTTATCATCTCCAACAACAAGATCCCATAACTATAAACATCCCCACTAGTTGACATCTCGCTTCCGAGACCATATTCTGCAATTCGAAAAATTCAAACTTTAACACCATGTGAGATTGAAATATTAGCTAGTACATTTACTCTATATTGTGTAAAGGGTACTCCTCCCATTCTTTTTGTGTATATGACTATTTTCTATGCCAAAGTTATTCTTAAACTACTCATTTTACCATCACCATTCAGTTATGGTGACTGTGCATTCCTTTCTTCTATAATTTTGTGAGTTGATATTATGAGAGGCAGAATCAAATAAGAAAAGGGGAAAAAAAGTTTGTTCTTACCTGGAGCTGCATATCCAATGGTTCCATTTATTGCAGATGAACTACTGGTACTTGGAGTGGTGAGCTCTAGATCTGCACAAAATCTAGCTAGACCGAAATCTCCAACATGGGCAACCATGTCACCGTCAAGAAGGATATTACTCGGCTTTAAATCGCGGTGAATAATTGGCATTTCGCATTGGTGATGAAGATAATCGAGTGCACAAGCCACGTCTATGGTGATGTCTACTCTTTGTAGAAGATCAAGTCCCACGAACTCATGTTCCCCAATATTTGCTTCTAGAATGGGATGCAACCAATTATCTAGACTTCCATTCGGCATGAGCTCGTAAACTAGAGCTTTAAACTCATTCCCCTGAAAATCCATGCTAGAACAAGAAGTTATGATTGAAACTAGGTTTCGATGTCGAATATTCCTTAAGGCTTCGCACTCTGCCATGAAACTCTTGGTAGCGCCACGTGTTTGAAGATCAAGTAATTTGACCGCAACAAATAGCTCCCCGTTTTGTTCAATAACACCTTTATACACACGACCGAAACTACCAGAACCAAGCAGATTCGTCGAAGAGAAACCTTTAGTTGCTTTGAGAAGTCCTCCATAAGAGACTTTCAAAAGTGGATCTTTCAACAATGAAACTGTAGGTTTGATCTTTCTTTTCTTCTTGAACAAACATATGATGGAAGACAACACTATGGTTACACCAACGAGTATCAAAGCTATCGTAATTCCTAAGCTCCGTGAAAGAAGCTTCCTATGTCTTGATTTTTTCGTGGTGCATTGAGGTAGTCGTAGTTCAGAAATGCCACCACAAAGCCTATAGTTTCCGACAACTGATATTGCACTTGCATTTGTAAAAATGTCTTTCATTGGTAACTCTCCTTCAAAATTATAGAAAGACAAATTGAGATTCTTAAGGGCAAATGTCCCTAAAAATCTCGGAATTTGACCGGATAAGTTGTTCTCGGAAAGGTCCAAATCCTGAATACCTTTCAAGGATTCCATTGATGAAGGAATCGATCCTTGAAAGAAATTTTGATACATGTAAAGGTTTTCAAGGCTGTTACAGCTACCAAGAGTTCCAGGAATTTCACCAGACAAACCATTCTTGGAGATATCGATTTCTCTTAAATGTTTGAGGTTTCCAACCTCAAGTGGCAATGATCCAGACAAACGGTTGCGAGATATATCCAATCTAATTGACAAAGAAGTGACCATCAAAAGTTGCCTTGGGAGGCTCCCATTAAGGTTATTATCAGAAAGTGTCAACATTAACAAATTCCGACATTTGCCAAGATTCAAGGGTATGGACCCCTCTATTCTATTTTGGTCCAAGCGAAGATTAATCAGCAATGACAAATTCCTGATAGAGTTCGGAATTTTACTCGAGATACTGTAAAGACCCGTAAATTTCCGTTATATGTTTTAATAATTTATAAATGGAAAAGTGGTGGATTAATGAGAATATTGTAGTTGGGGGTCAAAGTGTGAGAAGTTGAAAACATTGGGTGCTAGTGTAATTGTGCATGTGTGAGTCGTGTATATCTCCTGGGGGATTTTTTTTTACTTTTTCCCATTTTCTTTTCATCTCTCTCGGCTCTCTCTCGATCTCTCTCACTCTCTCACCCAATCACTCACAACTCACAACAATCAAGCTCAACTCCATCGTCTACTAGTATATTCGAGCTTGTATCGCGTTGGACAAAGCTTGGTTCGGTGTATTGTTGCTTGATATGGACTCTGGAAGCTAGGGTTTGCATGATCTTCTTGATTTCGGTTTGGATACTTGAGGTAGGAAATTCTACCTCTCTTTATATGTTATTTGGGTTCTCTTATGTCTTATTTGAGTATTTTCATGCTTTGTTTGAGCTGGTATTGGTTGTTGTTTGGTCTGGATCAAAATCTGTTATCTGATGAAAAATCGCCAAATTTCGGATTCCTACCGGTAGGATATTTTCCTCTACCGGTAGAACTTTGTTGTTGTGAAAATATGTACTCACTGTTTTGATTTTGTACCGGTAGAAGTTATTTTCTACCGGTAGGATTACTATTTTTCTTCCTTTTTCCTTGAACTCTACCGGTACCATTTTCTACCTACCGGTAGAACTCTTCCGGACCAAAGCCGTGCTCCTCCTGTTTCCAGTTTGTACCGGTAGGTGCCCATTCCCTACCGGTAGGTCACCTGCAAAAAAGTTGAATTCCCTGACACATTGAAATCCCATTTTCTTTTCAATGTTCTAAGTCATGCCTTGGATTATGTGATTATATATATATATATATGACAAGATAATTGGCAGCCACCCACGTTTCTTTCCTTTTCTTTTTGAATGACGTGGCACACACCTGGGGTTGATCAATTGGTGGAATCATGAAATGATACAAATGAGCTTCCTAGCACGATATTGGTACGAACGATACACTTGAACTTGTGAACGACGCGCGAACATTCAGGGCCCATCGACGGGTGGGTGCCTGGCAGGGGATTTCAGGGTCCCATAATTAGCCTGGCAGGAGCTAATGCTCAAAATAATTTTTCAAGGCCTAACCTTCAAGGTGGGTGCTTGGCAGGGGATATCGGGGTCCCAAAATTTGCCCGGCAGGAGCTTCGGCTCAGACACATAAACGACACGACATGTTGAGACACGAATTGAACGGATATGATTTATGGGTTGAATAAAAGAAAAATTGGAGATTTTAGGACACTTATTCATAAAAATTGTGCTTCCTCCGTTGTCTTGTAATCTTTTATCATTCGTTCATTCGTCTCGCTCATTTGCATATAGAGTTTGCGTAAACTTTTCTACTGGGCTAGTGTAGCTCAAGCCTTATATTATTTTCAGGTGCTAACCCGGAACCATAGCTTGCATTGCTTGGCGTGCTTGGAGTGTGATCATTATTTTTGAAAGCTAACCGAAGGAGTTACTTACTCATCTTTGTAAATTTATTTTGAAAGATGTATTTGTAACTTAAATTGTAATTCTTTTGATTTGGAATATTGTAACCCGTAATCCTCTTTCGACATTTGATACTTATGTTGATTTGGGGCCGTTGAGCCTATATTGTAATATTTTGGAAACAGTGTGAACTTGGAAGTGTAACTAAGGAAATGAGAACACAATGATCTTTTGGGTACCGTACGGATACTTGTGAGTATTTTATTATGTAAATCATTTATATTTATGTTTAAAATCGAGGACGTGATAGATACTGTTTTCTGAAAAGTCCAATATTTGCAACTTACGCAGATAACCTATGCTACCGGGAATCGGGCTTGTGAATAGGTTTTGGTTCAAACCTAACAATTCCAAATTCACAAGGTTTCCTATTGTTGAAGGAATAGATCCATACAATTGATTTAGACCTAGTGCCAAGTAATAGACAGAGGTCGATAGATTGCCCACAGAGTCCGGTAATACCCCTCTGAATTGGCCATTCTCCAAAATTACCACCATCAAGTTGCTACAATTGGTCAAAGAACTAAGAAATGCAAGTCCATCTGATCCCTTAGTTTCAAAATTGTTATTAGCTAGACTTATCATGTGGAGATTTTGTAAGTTTCCGAAATCGTTTCTTACTTTTCCAGTGAAATTATTTTCTGACAATTCTAGCTTTACCAACTGCGAAGAGTTCGATATTGAAAGTGGAATTGGGCCGTTAAATTGGTTTTCGTATAGCTGAAGGACCACAAGGTGAGGGAACATGACACCGAATGTCAGCGGTAGATCACCGTGAAGTCGATTACTCCCCATGGATAACCAATATAGCGACGATAGGTTGTATAAGGAATGAGGGATGGTACCTGAAATTTGAATGGCACCCAATCCAAGTTTCTTTAGGTTTCTCAATTGACCCAAAGCATTTGGAATACTTCCTCCAAGTGGATTGTAAGAGGTACTAAAGTATAATAGAGAAGTAAGATTCCCAATTGACGGAGGAATCCCTCCGGTCAAATTGTTTTCACGAAGAAGGAGTGTGACAAGTCTTAGCATTGAATAAGCAAGTTCTTTTGGGAACTTTCCAACTAGCTTATTTCTGCCTACATCAAGGTACATGAGATTTGAGCAACGAGATAGGCTTGTTGGAATTGTACCTTCAAAACTGTTAATGCGAAGATCTAGTTCTTGTAACCTGAAAAGATTACCGAGTTCAGTTGGAATTTCACCTGTAAAAGTGTTGTTGAAGAGCCTAAACCCCCGAAGAAAACTGAGGTTCCCAATATAAGGAGACAAAAAACCCGATAGACCTTTTGACATGAGGTCTACAACGGTGACTCGTTTGTGTCGACAGCCGCATTTGACACCTTCCCAGTGACAGAAATGGAGAGATTCATTCCATGAGCTCAATGTATGTTGATATTCTGGGAAAATATTTGCCTTGAAGGCCAATAATGCATGGAAATCAGTCTCGTTGCCAACAACATTGATAGTGTTAACAAGACTAAGGGATGTCGTCGTGTCAACGGCAAGGGTTTTGATTTGAAGCAATGGGATGAGGTAGAGAAATAAGGCTAGGAGAGAAATTGAGAGAGATTTGGTTAAGGGACTCATATTGGTGTGTGGTTTGAGTTCTCAATTATGTTCGAACTATATAAGGATAAGGAAACATGAACGTCCAAGTCCAACCACATAAATCTAGTCGTCTCGATCATTGGTGCAACTTGCAAGTCTTTGTTTGGATGTGTAGACTTGTACTAGTACATGCGGTCTATTTGATAGACGCATAAATGTTCACATACACGCCTCCTAATTTGCCATTGCTAAGTCTATTTATATTATTATTTGGAGTTTTATGCTTTATTTTTGTGTTGTAGGTATTTGGAGAGTTCGATATAAAAAGTGCAAAAATTGGAATATTGAATGATGTTCGAAGTTGGATCGTATGAGTTCAATCTAGTGGAAGTTCTAAATTGCAATATGGAGCCAAAGAGTTAAACTCTCACTGTAAGAAGAAATTAAGAATTGGGCTTGAATTTATTCTATTACATGGTGGCCCAAACAGTTCACATTTAGTTTGACTAAAGGATGGGCCACGGCTGGGAATTTAAAAAGGAGGAGAAAGGTTTATTTTGAATGGGTGGGCTACAGCACTTATCCTAGGGCTTCCCACGGTACAAAACAGAGCAACTGAGCTGCTGACGACTACGGGGTACAAATAGAGGAACGGGACTGCCGACTGAGGGGATTCCGAATTTTATTTGACAGTTCTAGATTGATTTCTTGTTTTCTTTTCTCTTTCAAGTTTGAAGCTTTGTTCAATTACTTTCTCTCCGGTAACTTATTTTAATTTCTGCTCTTCATTAAAGTTATTCGTTTATGTTTGTTTAGTATTGATCTCTTGTTTAATTTTCATCTCATATAATAGAAATCATGTTTCAATCTAGGGCTTCTTCTGTTTCTTGCGCAATGATTAGTGAGTAGTTGTATAGGTAAGGTTGCAGGGTGATTAGCACACCGTGGCCAGGTCGGATATGCCTTGCTCCTATTCTGAAATAAAAATGAAAAGGCAATTTTAGGTTATTAAAGAACATTCGTTAGACGAACTCGGGCATCGTCGGAGCCCATGTGAACAGGGGAACGGGGGTCCAAAACCCATTCTTCGCCGCGCATGGGTGAACAGCGACTATAAGGATTCGCATCTTTCGGGGTATCTCTTTCTCTCTAAAGTCAAATATTTTTAAGAATACCGAATGGAGTAAATTAATCCGGCTTGGTTGCGAGTGCTATGAACCCCACGATTTTACCTCCTTTTAATTTTCTAGAAAAGCACATTCAATTTTCTTGTTTTAGTTAATCTCTCAATCAAAACTACAAGGGGTGGCTACCTAAGAGCCCGTTTAAATTAGTAACAAGCCGAATTTTTAGTCAGCACACATCACCGTCTCTGTGGATTCGACTCCGGACTTACCGGATATTGTGCTACGTCGGTCTCCGCTCTACGCTTGGGGCAACCCATTATTTTAGGAATAGGAAATCGTCAAGCATTTTTGGCGCCGTTGCCGGGGACGGTAAAGTGTGTTAAGAATTCGGGTAGTTATTTTTTTTATTTTTTATTTTATTTTATTTTATTTTTATCTTTGAAAAGCAAAAAAAAAATAAAAAATGTTCCATTTTGCGGGGAGATATGGAGGTTATGCAAAACAATTTGATTGTTCAGTGTCACTTCCTATATTTTATGGTTTTGCATCAGAAAATCATTTTTCGCATGTTCATAAACTTGAGGAAGCTTTTGCTAGTGATGAAGTGGCTCTTTTACATGTATTCCCAGCATCTTTGCGTGATAGTGCTCTAGATTGGTTTAATTGTTTGAGTCCAAGATTGACATGGGGTGAGATTGTAATACAATTTTTCAATCATTTCAATCCCTCATATGAGACTAACATGCTTTTACAAGAACTATCAGATTTCTCTCAACATGATGACGAGTCTTTGTCACAGTGTTGGGAGCGATTTAAATTTATTGTATTCTCTTGGTCGTTTAATTGTGAGTTTGGCAGTCTTCTGGTTATCTTTTGCCGTGGTTTAAACTTTAAGTCATGCGAGGTGGATTTTAGGTCCACTGACGAATTTCTGGATAAAACCCCTGAAGACGCTTGGGATTTCTTAGATGAATTAACCCAAAAGCTCCAATTTAGTGAGTTGACCAAAAGTTCTGAGGATACCAATTTTGATGCCAGAGAAAGAGAGGAAATAGAGTCACTTTCTGAGGATATTAATTCTGATGCTAGTAAAAAAGAGCCACTTCCTAAGAATTTTGATGCGAGGGAAAAAGAGGAAATAGAGCTACTTATCATTAGTGAAGGCTATATGCCTTTTGAGGAGTCATTGCCAATAGTTGCACTGAATAATCAAGTACTCTCAATTCTAGATTGTGCCACCCCTGCTACTGAATCTACACTTTCGCAAGAGTTTTTAAATGTGGAGCTAATTGATTTTCTTGGTGTTGATGAATTTAATTTAGTTTATCATTCATATCTTGTGGATTTTGTCACCAATTTGAAAATTAATCTAGTTTGGGCTATACATTTGTTGGAATTTAAATGTCAAAAACGAATTCGGCAAATGTGCTACTCGAAGTATCTTATTTTGTGGCATGGCCGAGTTCAATTCTTGATAAAAGGTGTAGAATGGAGTGCGATGTTCATTGTCTTAGCTCTTGTTGGCATAATAAATGTTTGGTACCCGCGTTTGGCTGCTCGTACAATTTTTTTTTTTTTTTTTGGTCTGGTATAGCCACCCGTTTCTCGCTTGAGAAATAGGGAGAAAAGTAGTACCCGTATCTTTCGCGTGAAGAAAGTGGATGGTTTCTTTTGTTTTTCTTTTATTTCTTGCTTTATTTATTTCTTTTAGTTATTTTTCTTGTTGTTTTGGAGGCTAACATTTTGCAGGTTGTTCGATCCAAGTTGGGGGGTCTCCCTCTCTCTATAGTTTACTCTGCTTAGCCTCTCCTTTTCGAGGTGATATCTCTCATCTCTTTTACGTTTCTGTCTTATCTTTATTTTTCATACCTTCAATGCGGTCATTGAATAGTTCAAGTTGGGGGGAGGAATCACTTTGTTTTTTATTTTGTTAAAAAAAAAATTTTGAAAATTGAAAAATATTTGTTGGATCATTTCTACTTAGGACTTGGAAATTGTAAAGTTAACTTGTTGGTTGGTTGTGCTGAGAATTTGTGGGCATTCATTAACTATTTATAATGCATGGTAGTTCTTTTTGCTAATTTAGCGATAGGAATTTATCATGGCATACACTCTTAGCATTTTTGCACTGCACGTTTCTTGGACCTTGACTGCTTGTGAGTTGTGACTTGAGTGCTTTCAATGGCTAGAGTAGTGGAGACTTATGCCCATGTGAGCTTTAATGCCTTTCCTTTCTTTGGAGTGGTGTCACATAAATTCTTTGTTTGTCGTAAAAAAAAAAAAGGCTTAATCGTTGTTGATCTCATTATCTTTTGTCGTCAAGTGTTGAGACTTAATACATACCTGTTATCTTATTGTTTTGAATTGGACCGTTACTTGATTTTATTGCTCCTAGGAGAGGATAATAGGCCATCTTTGCTAATTGAGCCGGTTCGTTTCTTTTTCTTAAATATTTATCCTTGCGAGCCACATTGAGCCTCTTGCATGAGCCTTTTTCTTGTTAAGCTTCACCAACCAAATTGTGTCTTGAGAATGGCGAGCTAATCATGTGAAAGTTAATTTTTTAAGAGAATATGGTAAGTGTTTCGAGAATGTTGTACTCGAGTTGCGGTGTTCTTCCCCATGCAAAAAAAAAAAAAAAAGAGATTGAAACTTGAATAAAAAAAAAAAGTTAAGGGAAGACACCAATATACTTGTTGCAAGGAAGATACAAGTTGTTTCATTGGGAAATTGTGTGAAGGATGAAAAATTTGAAAGATATGGTGGAGTTGAAAAGAATGATAAGAGGGTGCACATTGGTACACTTGCCCTATGTTATTTTAACCTATTCTCGGACACTTGCTTATGATTTATCTTAACCTTTGAAGCACTTTTCCTTACCCAACGATATAACCGAAAAAGTCCTATTTGATCTTAGGGGTAATGTGTTGTGGATCGATAGATAGATAGTCTTTAATGCTTGACATTCCTTTCATGAGATCATGTGTCTACCTTAAAAAGCTTTCCCTTCGTGTCTAAAGTGTGCGAGCTACTTTGATTCTCTATTGTATAACTTCCGCCCGCACACATTGAGAGTTTATTAAATGCATCATGTTTCGAGTGTTTTCTTTTGTTAAGTGCATAACATGGTGAGAATTGAAGTCGAGACTCGGTCCGGAGAGAGTACTTGGTTGTGGTTCATTTGTGGTTAAGGTCCTTACTCACACACGCTAAGCTTGGGTGCCATGATTTATTTTTATTTTTTAATAGCTTTTAGAACTATTTTCGCATATACTATATTCTTGGCATTGGCGTATCAATGAGTCGCATTGCAGGTTTTTGGGTTTCAAATAAAATGATCCGCGGTGTTTTGTGGGTCATCACTGCTGAAAACCCTCACGAGACTCCACTCGTCCTACCGGGGCCGCCCGGAGGTTTAAAAGAAATATCCAATCTCTTTAGTTGCATTCTATTTTCTTTGCTCGGGACTAGCAAAGTCTAAGTTGGGGGGTGTGATAGACGCATAAATGTTCACATACACGCCTCCTAATTTGCCATTGCTAAGTCTATTTATATTATTATTTGAAGTTTTATGCTTTATTTTTGTGTTGTAGGTATTTGGAGAGTTCGATATAAAAAGTGCAAAAATTGGAATATTGAATGATGTTCGAAGTTGGATCGTATGAGTTCAATCTAGTGGAAGTTCTAAATTGCAATATGGAGCCAAAGAGTTAAACTCTCACTGTAAGAAGAAATTAAGAATTGGGCTTGAATTTATTCTATTACATGGTGGCCCAAACAGTTCACATTTAGTTTGACTAAAGGATGGGCCACGGCTGGGAATTTAAAAAGGAGGAGAAAGGTTTATTTTGAATGGGTGGGCTACAGCACTTATCCTAGGGCTTCCCACGGTACAAAACAGAGCAACTGAGCTGCTGACGACTACGGGGTACAAATAGAGGAACGGGACTGCCGACTGAGGGGATTCCGAATTTTATTTGACAGTTCTAGATTGATTTCTTGTTTTCTTTTCTCTTTCAAGTTTAAAGCTTTGTTCAATTACTTTCTCTCCGGTAACTTATTTTAATTTCTGCTCTTCATTAAAGTTATTCGTTTATATTTGTTTAGTATTGATCTCTTGTTTATTTTTCATCTCATATAATAGAAATCATGTTTCAATCTAGGGCTTCTTCTATTTCTTGCGCAATGATTAGTGAGTAGTTGTATAGGTAAGGTTGCAGGGTGATTAGCACACCGTGGCCAGGTCGGATATGCCTTGCTCCTATTCTGAAATAAAAATGAAAAGGCAATTTTAGGTTATTAAAGAACATTCGTTAGACGAACTCGGGCATCGTCGGAGCCCATGTGAACAGGGGAACGGAGGTCCAAAACCCATTCTTCGCTGCGCATGGGTGAACAGCGACTATAAGGATTCGCATCTTTCGGGGTATCTTTTTCTCTCTAAAGTCAAATATTTTTAAGAATACCGAATGGAGTAAATTAATCCGGCTTGGTTGCGAGTGCTATGAACCCCACGATTTTACCTCCTTTTAATTTTCTAGAAAAGCACATTCAATTTTCTTGTTTTAGTTAATCTCTCAATCAAAACTACAAGGGGTGGCTACCTAAGAGCCCGTTTAAATTAGTAACAAGCCGAATTTTTAGTCAGCACACATCACCGTCTCTGTGGATTCGACTCCGGACTTACGGATATTGTGCTACGTCGGTCTCCGCCCTACGCTTGGGGCAACCCATTATTTTAGGACTAGGAAATCGTCAAGCACTATTGTATTCGGAATTATCATAGGAAAATTAGGTTTAGTTTTCCAAAATACCCTGGGCAACATCTTATTGACATTAGCTACTTTGATTCCTACAAAAAAAAAAAAAAAAAACCTTTAGTCCCAAAAGTTAATATATGTGAGGAGAATGACATGTCTCAAAATCCGTATTTTTTGGAGTCACCCGCTTGGGAAACTCACCCTTAAATTTTGTGGGCTTGAAGAAGAGACATTTACTTCCCTACCCCTATCTCTCAAAGTTCCTCCAAACTCAATTTTGTAGGTTCTAACAGAGTTCTAAAGCATTGTTCCGAGTAGTTTATTTTATAGACGATGTTGTGAAAATGATACTCCCTCTGTCCCTTTTTAAGTGTCCTGCTTCATAACTCCAACTTATTAAAAAGACATCATCATTATACCATTCACATCAACTTTTTCCTCCACTTTCCCTACTTATCCATCATCATTACACTTTTACTCCCTAACTTTTTAAAATAAAATCTACTTTTAGGGACAAAATAGACAATACACTAACTTTTACCTCCCCAACTTTACAAAATGGACACTTATTAAGGGACAGCCCAAAATGGAATACTGGACACAAAAAGGGGGACGGAGGGAATATTTATTAAGAATTAGCTTAATCATTTTTCTATCGATGTTCGACCAAATTGATTTCACACGGAAATGATCTTGTAATAGCTAGGCGTCTACGAAATAAGCGTTGGAATTAAGAGTATTTGGGTGTCTTGCAAAACCCACAAAGTCGAATTTGAGAGATTGGGATGGAGGTGATCTTGTAATTTCCAGAAATGTGCAAAGGAGGCTGTCATTATTAAGAGTTTTCAGAAACCAAAATTTCCACAAGTCAGTCAAAAAAAATTTGGGATTATCAAAAGAATTTCCACAAATTTTGTCACCGGTGGGCCATTATATTAGTGGCCCTCGATTTGTCAGCCCCTTTACAATCTCTCAAGAATTTGTTTGAAAAAAAAATGACAGGGAAATAATTTTCACACTCCTTTCTTTATATTCATACTATTTATTTTGTCTTTTAACAAAACAAAATACATATACTTTCAACACTAAAATTAAAAAAATAAATAGTATAGACATTGAAAAAAAAAAAAAGGAGCGCGGATAAATTGCTTCCCATGTGAAATACCACATTATTTCATTTTTAATTTGTCTTTATTGGTGCTATTGATTTAGGTTTCGATCCATTCTTAATTTTGTTTTCACCCCAACAGTTTCGTTATGTCACCATCGCAAATCGTAATGATCTACTATCAGAGTCCTTGTATGCGCCCATTAGCTAAGCTCGCCAGAACCAATCTATTGTATGTTGGCCTCCATCATTCAACCTTCATGATTGTTGTCCACGGTATAAAACTAACGCCAACCATTAGTCAAAAAACACCACTTAAGCTCTAACATGCTTTACTCAGTCGTATATTTTTTTAATTGTTATCATATGCGGTATATATCACTCCATTAGTGTTGTGGTAAAAAAGTGTACAGAAGAGTTGTGCAAAAGGAATGGACAGAATCGCAATTGGAGTTTTTCATTGGTGTACAATCGAAAAAAGTTAGTTAAGTTTGATTTCACATATTTAAGCACCTGAAAATATCATAATGGGAATTCGGATTTTGTACATAATAGACATGGTTGGGTTGTGACATGATGTGGTAAATGAAAATTTAAAAGTTCAAAGAGTTAAAGGCATTAGGCCATGATAGAGAAGTTGAGTAGTATAATATACCAAGCGTGACAATTGTTATTAAATTAAAAGTCAGTTGCATTTGAAAGGAAAAAGTACAACTAAGGGAAGTAATTTGTGACAAAGACCAAGTTCCAAGGTTTTCATTTGTAATTGTCACAATCTCTTGTTCAAAAAAATAATTGTAAATTCGCTATGTGAATATCCTGCGCAATGTGAGAGGGGTGAGGCTGAGGTGTGCCACACCGATGTGCCTCTAGCATTTTTGTTTTCTATATCATCTCCAATCAACAACACTCTTCAGAAAAATGTAATCAGCAACAGCCCGAGTCGTAAATCGAACAGGTACCCTTCTCTCTCTCTCTCTCTCTCTGCGATGAATAGACGTATCGTAGATGCAGGAGTGGTTTGCATTGATAGGAGTTTTTTTTCCTTTTTGTCAAACGGAAATATTGTTGATGTTTGAGCTTTATGAGTTACAGAGTATGGTTTTGACAACAAATAAAAATAAAAAGAGTTACAGAGTACATTGATAGGAGTTGAGGATGGACAAAGCAATTGGGTTTTAAACGGACGGTGCTTCGGGTGTAATTAATGGTCTTTGGCACCACCACGTATTGCCCCCACCTTAATCCCCTACGCATTTTTTTCTGGGGCCTGTATGCTTATTATCGGACCCCACGGCAATGTGCGGTGAATAAAGGTATTGGAGCAACACGTTATAGTTAAAAAGTTTGTTAGGGCCTTAGGGATGGTCAAAAAAATAAGTTAGGGCCTTGGGGGAATTAGTTAGGGTTGGTATGTTGGATATATAGCTGATGTGTTTGAGTGGGAGAGGGAGAGGGAGTTTTGTGTAATGTGCAGAATTGCTTTTCCTTTCTCTCTCTTCTCCCTCTTCTATACTCCTTCACGAACTGTAACCTGCATTTCTCCTGTAATTCTGGGTAGTTCTATCCATAAAACATTACCATTTCGGCATTTCCCATTTTGATTTCGCAAGGCTATCATACATTTGGGGGCTCTTCTTTTTAGCATATTTTGGGGGCCCTGAAGAAGTGACTTTCGAGGATTCTGCCCAGAGCCGGCCCTGACCATGACTAGGTCTTGATCAGGAAGTATTTTTACCCAGTAGCACTCTTTAGTTTTTCTTGGTTTTGATGATTGTTGTAGGCTTATACCAATCAGTAGTTTTTTTGAGTTACAGTTTTTTTTTTTTAAGCTTTTGATATGCTACCTGAATTTAAAAATCTGGTCATTTCATTTTGTACTTCATAAAAACAGAGGTAGTTAAAAAGTTAGTTAACACATCATCCGCATTTGTTTAAGCACATAATGGGTACATTGAGAGAGAGAGAACCGCAATGCCACTCATATGAATCCAAAATTCCAGCTTTGGGAGGGGGGTCTCTAATGGGTTAGAGGTACCAATTCTTCTTCAGATGCGATCGCCCTTTACACACCCCTTGGATTCATCAGTACACGCAACACACCCATGCACACACACATAATATACAGTGAGAAAAGATCTTCTAAAGATTTAGTTTTTTTTCAATCTCAAAATGCCATATTGTTCTTCCCTGATTGGCCATTTTAATGACCTCTCAAAACTTGAATCGCAATTCCCATTTAAGCTCCACTACTTAAGATATTTTTAGTGAATGAAAAAATAACAACATGATATGAACAAGACTCCTCATAATGACACAAGTTACGACTCCTAGTAAATCTCGCACGGTTTATGGATATTAATAAATCTGCAAATAGAAGCAAATTCATAAGTTGTAAATAGTCTTAAGCATTGGGCAATACCTTGTTTCATTATGGAACATATTGTGGATGCTAAAACATACATGTGTTTATGTGCAAAAAGTGACACTTAGCTTGATAGAATGTAGCCAAGGGAGGAGGTATGTAGGGGCCAGGGGTGGCTCCGGCCCCACCCAGTTTCATATTTTGGAGTTTATTTTACATATTTTTCTTATAAATATGGATAAAAACTTATAAAACTTAGAAACATAATTAAAAGTAAGATCAATTTTCATTTCGAGAACACTAAATTATGGTAAATGATACTGTACAATGACGATAATGTGTTTGCTGAATGATATGATAACAACAATACCTGAAATTAATCCTTCACTTAATCAAAATTGACCCATAGAAACTCGAATGAGTGGATTTTAGTCTTTAAAAAATTGCCGAACCAAATTTCATTAATATTTTGGCCCCCTCTGACTTCGATTCCTAGCTCCGCCACTGAATGTAGCATTTAGATTACCCAGAGTCTTGTGTATGAAATTCTGGTGGATTTGAAGTTTGTGAAGACGACCTTGTCTCCTGTGCTCCTCGTGCGCAGGAATCTTAGGAATGTTGCTCAGGACAGTCTTCACTCTAAAGAAGAGTGTGAATTTGGATTTCCTGTTGGTAATGAGAAGATCTGTATCAGTTTCAAGCATAGCTGCAATAGGCGTGGCTGCTAAAGATGAGGAACTCAGGGTCTTTGTAATTGCAGGAGAGGTTTCTGGGGACACTATTGGTTCCCGTCTCATGGCTTCTCTGAGAAAGCACTCTCCATTTCCTGTCCATTTTGCTGGTGTGGGCGGGTTAGCTCTCTCTTTTCTATTACTGCCCGAGACAATGTTATCATGAATATGCATGTTCAATTGCCAATATTTATATTTCTGGTGGTGTCTCTGTTTCCAAAAGTGTTGGCATGAAGTAGTGTACTGCTTCAACAGAATCGATATTCTGTTTGTCTCCAATTTTGTCCATACCACTGCTATGTCTCTAAATTTTAACTAGATGACGGTTAAATAAGCAGTCGAATGGTGGCTTGACCTTTTTAAGGCCCAAACATTTGGATATAAGAGCTCTGAAATTTTAATTTGTTTTTGTCACCTTTTTTCTTAACTCCAAATACTTTTGTTTATTATGTACATGAGGTAAGTTAATTAGATCATATTTCCTTTCTGGGTTCTTTTTGGAGTTCTGTTTTTTCTATCTTGAAGGGAGTGGAAGTTATTAGGGTTAGTTTGATTTTGCCACATTGTTCAGGTCCATGATGTCCAACCAAGGGTTAAAATCCCTGTTCTTAATGGAAGATATTGCGGTAATGGGGATCTGGGAGTTATTGCCACATTTGAACAAGTTCAGAGTGAGTACTATTTTTTGCGCTTCCATATTTGGATGTTGATTTTTTTAATTTTTTTTCTTGGCCTAACTTCCGACGGGATTTGTAAACCTCGGTGGGGATTTGAAAGATGAGAGAGGGGGGGCCAAATGACAGGAGCTGGAAATTTTTTTTTTATTATGCCAACGACAAAAGTTGGGTAAAAAGAAGAGATGGCATTTTTGTGAAATATTTGAAAGATTGCGGGCACTTTCTTAAGAAAGTTGGAGAGCACACATCAACCCTTGGATCAAACAAATTTGAGCCGTTGCAACAACTTGTTCCCACACCCTTCTATTTTATACTAGAGATTTCCACAAATCCTGTCACTTGTAGGCCACTCAATTATTTGCCGTACGTTGAATTGTCAGCCCCTTTGCATTCCATCTATTTTTAGAAATCACATAGACCCTCCTTATTGTAATCGAGGGCATGATTGATGTTCTACAGCATCTTTAAATGATGAGCGATTTCAGTCATTGAGTTGAACCATAAAAAATAAAAAATTTTGCTCAAAAAGACCTCAATAGGACTTACACAATGGTGCAAGTACAACCACAAAATTCTAGTAGTACATGCGGTCTTTGGTATGTGGAATTATCAAAGGAAAATTAGGTTGAGTTTCCCAAAATACCCTGGGCTACACGTTATTGAAATAAGCTACTTTGATTCCAAAACAAAGAACCCTTTAGTCCCAAAAGTTGACATATATGAGGAAACTGTTCCGTCTTAAAATTTGTATTTGTTGGGGTCAGCCCATTTGGGGAACTCACCCTTATTTAATGGTTCAATAAAAAATTGCTAAAATCAAGTTTTTTTCAGTCATTTTTTTTGTCGATTTTTTGCAGGCATCCTTAAAATCACATTTTAAACACATTGAGCGTGTTTGGATTATCGAAATTTGACCAGAAAAGGGGAGTTCGCATTTTAAGGGTTCCTCATTTGAATCCTACAAGGAATCCCTTATTTTTCGTACGGTGCAGGCCTCCTAGCTGTCACTGTCCTGTAATTTCCCTTCCCCCTACGCCAACTCTCTCCCTCCCTTCCTCCATCGTTGTCGTTCTGCTTACCTCTAACGGCCCACTACAATTTGCCTCAATTGCTTGAGTAAGTCTACTGGTACAGAAAATCAGTACAGATTTTCTATACAGATTTGTTGTGGGGCCCACTACGGGGCCCACTACGGGTCCCACAAAAATGATTCGAGCCGTTCATTAAATGTAAAACAGTTTTTCAAGGGCCCTCGCGAAAAATCAATTCAATCCGATACTTATAGATGGTCGATCCAATCATCTAACTTTTGATTTAGATTCCCGAATAATAAAACATTATATGATTGGATCGAGCATCTATAAGTATCGGATTGAACTGATTTTTCGCAGGATCAACTATTTTACATTTAATGAACGGCTCGGATCATTTGTGTGGGACCCGTAGTAGGCCCCACAACAAATCTGTACAGAAAATCTGTACAGTAGACTTACAATTGAAGTTAGACGGCACACCAAAGTTTCTAGTTTCCAGGGGACGTCGTACGTTATTGATACTCTATTTGTTTGCCACATCTATTGCTAGTTCCCTCAGTCAGAGAGGTCTATTGGACCGGGGCGTGCGAATTCGCCAAGGGGTTCTGGAATCCATTAAAGACTAATTAACAAAACCGAGAACAATGACCAATTAAGCTGGTATTCATCTATAACCTTGAGAGTCCAAATTAACAAAGCACCAGAGATACAGCGGAAAGCCAGAGATACAGGGGAAAAGACAAGTAAGGTGTTTGGCAATGTAAACTGTAACTGTAACTTTGGGTTTTTTATTCTCTTGAAGTTTGTAACAACCATGGGGTACTGTTTGAGGGATGTCAATGTAAACTGTAACTGTAATTTGATTTTACAATTGAATCGTACGTTCCACGAAATAGAACACGATTCATTTGCATGTCTATCCAAGTCCAATCAAAGCTAATTCTTTTTAAAAAAAATAAATTCCAACAATGAATATAAAATAAACTACTCGAAACAATGCTTTAGAACTCACAAAATTGAGTTTGGAGGAACTTTGAGAGATATGGTAAGGAAGTAAATGCCAAAATCAATGTCTTCATCTTCGACCCCACATAATTTAAGAGTAAGTTTCCCAAACGAGCTAAAGGGGCTTTAGCCCTACAAAAATAAAGATTTCAACACAGATCATTCTCCTCATATACATCAACTTTTGGGGTTAAAGGATCATTCTACTCACCCTAATTTTTTACTTGGATAATTCCACATACCCGGCCAAGACCGCATGTACTAGTATACAAGTCTGCCACTAGATATTTCCCTCAAATTCTAAACATTCCAAACAAAGACTTGCAAGTTGCACCAATTAATGAGACGACTAGAATTATGTTCCTGCTTATATAAGTTCGAACATACTCCAATTGAGAACTCAAACCACGCACCAACATGAGTCTCTTTACCAAATCTCTCTCTATTTCTCTCCTACCCTTATTTCTCTTTGTCATCCCATTGCTTCAATTCAGAGCCCTTGCCCTTGATACAACATCATCCCTTAGTCTTGTTAACAACATTAATGTTCCTAGCAACGAGACTGATTTTCATGCATTATTGGCCTTGAAGTCAAATATTCTCCCAGAATATCAACAGGCCTTGAGCTCATGGAATGGGTCTCTCCATTTCTGTCACTGGGATGGTGTTCAATGCAGTCGTCAACATGAACGAGTCACCGCTATAGACCTAACGTCTAGAGGTCTAGCGGGTTCTCTGTCTCCTTTTATCGGAAACCTCAGCTTTCTATGGGAACTTAGCCTTGCAAACAACACTTTTACAGGTGCAATTCCAACTGAACTCGGTAATCTTTTTAGGTTACAGATATTGAATTTGGCCGTTAACAGTTTGGAAGGCAAAATTCCAACAAGCCTATCTCGTTGCTCCAATCTCAGGTACCTTGCTATAACCCAGAATAAGCTAGTTGGAGAGTTCCCAAAAGAACTGGCTTATTCAATGCCGAGACTAGAAGAACTCTACATTAGTAAGAACAATTTGACCGGAGGAATTCCACCGTCAATTGGGAATCTTACTTCTCTTCTAAACTTGAGTGCCACTTTCAATCCGTTGGGAGGAAGTATTCCAAACACTTGGGGTCACTTGAAAAATTTAAGAGTATTACGGTTGGGTGCCACTCAAATTTCAGGTACCATCCCTCCTTCCTTATACAACTTATCGTCGCTAGTTTGGTTATCAGTGCTTGATAATCGACTTTGGGGTAGTCTACCGCCGACATTTGGTGTCATGTTCCCTCACCTTATGGTCCTTCAGCTATGGGGCAACCAATTTAACGGCCCAATTCCGCTTTCAATATCCAACTCTTCGCAGTTGGTACAGCTAGAATTGGACGATAACAATTTCACTGGAAAAGTAAGAAACGATTTCGGAAACTTACAAAATCTCTCCCGGATAAATCTAGCCCATAACAATTTTGAAACTAAGGGATCAGATGGACTTGCATTTCTTAGTTCTTTGACCAATTGTAGCAACTTGGGGGTGGTAGTTTTGGAGAATGGCCCATTCGGAGGGGTATTACCGGACTTTGTGGGCAATCTATCGAAATCTGTCTCTTTCTTGGCACTAGGTCAAAATCAATTGTATGGGTCTATTCCTTCAACAATAGGAAACCTCGTGAATCTTGACCTATTAGCTCTAGAAGATAACCTATTCACAGGTCCAATTCCCGGTAGCATAGGTTATCTGTGTAAGTTGCAAATATTGGACTTTTCAAACAACAGTATCTCGGGTAAAATTCCGAACACTATCGGGAATTTGTCATTGCTGATTAATCTTCGATTGCACCTAAATAGAATAGAGGGAACCATAACCTTGAATCTTGGCAAATGTCAGAATTTGTTAGAGTTGACCCTTTCTGATAATAAACTTAATGGGAGCCTACCAAGTCAACTTTTGACGGTCGCTTCTTTGTCAATTAGATTGGATCTAGCTCGCAACCATTTGTCTGGATCCTTGCCACTTGAGGTTGAAAACCTCAAAAATTTAGCAGAAATCGATATTTCTGAGAATGGTTTGTATGGTGCAATTCCTGGGACTCTTGGTGGCTGTAGTAGCCTTGAAAACTTGTATTTGCAGCAAAATTCCTTTGAAGGATCTATTCCTTCCTCAATGGAAACCTCGAGAGGTATTCAGAATTTGGACCTTTCTCACAACAATTTATCCGGTCAAATTCCGAGATTTTTAGAGACATTTGCCCTGAAGAGTCTCAATTTGTCTTTAAATAATTTCGAAGGAGAGTTACCAACCAAGGGCGTTTTTACAAATGCAAGTGCAATATCAGTTGCCGGAAACTATAGGCTTTGTGGTGGCATTTCCGAACTACGACTACCTCGGTGCAACATGAAAAAATCAAGAAATAGGAAGTTTCTTTCATGGACAGAAATAGCTTTGATACTTGTCGGTGTAATCGTAGTGTCATCTTTCATCATATATTTGTTCAAGAAAAAAAGAAAGACCAAACCTACAGCTTTATTGTTGAAAGATCCATTCTTGAAAGTCTCTTACGGAGAACTTCTCAAAGCAACTGAAGGTTTCTCTTCGACGAATCTCCTTGGTTTTGGTAGTTTCGGTCATGTGTATAAAGGTGTTATTGAACAAAACAGGGAATTTGTTGTTGCGGTCAAAGTACTTGACCTTCAAACTCGTGGCGCTACCAAGAGTTTCATGGCAGAGTGCGAAGCCTTAAGGAATATTCGACACCGAAACCTCGTTTCGATCATAACCTCCTGTTCTAGCACAGATTTTCAAGGGAATGAGTTTAAAGCTCTAGTTTACGAGTTCATGCCAAATGGAAGTCTAGATAATTGGTTGCATCCAATTCCGAGTTCAAATTGTCATGTGGGACGTGAGTTCTTGGGTCTCAATCTTCTGCAAAGAATAGATATTGCGATTGATGTAGCTTGTGCTCTCGATTATCTTCACCATCAATGCGGAAGGCCAATTATTCACTGCGATTTAAAGCCGAGTAATATCCTTCTTGACGGTGACATGGTTGCTCATGTTGGAGATTTCGGTCTAGCTCGATTTCATGCAGAGTTCACCACTCCATGTACAAGTAGTTCAACTGCAATAAGGGGAACCATTGGATATGCAGCTCCAGGTACTTTAAATCTTTCTCTTCTAATATCTACACTCGAAATTTCTGCACAAAGGTAGGTTATACATTGCATGCGACAGGATTGAATTAACATTGGGTTTTGATCTGTCCATGCCATTCAAGATGTGGAATTTGTCATTGACACATTGTTATCTTGAAACAGAGCTAGTGTAAATGTACTAGTTTTATATTAGAAAACCCACATTGTGTACTGAAAGCAAGTTTTCTCTTTCTTTCCGTATCACTTCTGTTATCCGAATAGTGATCCTTTTGTGTTGATGTTTGAACTTTACGAGTTACGTCCAGAGTATGGACTGGGAAGCGAGATTTCAACTAGTGGAGATGTTTATAGTTACGGAATCTTGCTGCTGGAGATGATAACAAGGAAGAGACCTACTGACAAAATGTTTGAGGGAGACCTTAACCTTCATAAATTTACAAGGACTGCCTTGCCTCAACGTGTAATGGAGATTGTAGACCCTATGCTCTTAACTGAGGAGAGAAATGGCCGCAAAATGATGGAGTATCTTATCTCTGTTATAGAAATAGGACTGGCATGCTCCACAGAATCCCCAAAAGACCGAATGAGCACCAATATCGTACTTCATGAGCTTCATCTGATCAAGAACAATATTTTGAAGGTAAGCAATTGAAAATTTTACTCAATACTTTTGTAAATTCGTCCTTCCATGGTTTTAAACCTTCATTTTTTTCTGATGTTGTCTTTAATCCTTTGTGGTTTTACCTTGCCAGGCCAACATGGAAATCTAGACAGTGTTAATAACTCGAGGTGTCCGAGCCAGCATATGCACACCTAGAATATTAGGAGGGGACCAATCCCACTTCCATTAGACAATGTTGGAAGCAAGCAAGAATCCAATCAAGTATGTCTAAGTATGTGGCGGACGATATTTCGTATGTGTCTAAGTATGTCTTCCACTTCTTTTAACCTATGGGGTACGCCTCGTTTATAATTTGCTTACTTTCTTGAATCCTATATGCGCATTTACTGTACCAACTTTCCAATTTGAACCAAAAAGGCAAGTATAGTATATTGCTATTCGGATTTGTTCAGTTATCTTTCTTTTTCTCCTTTTTTGAATCGACTCCTCTTGATGAGCTGGAAAAATATAGGCATTCACGAAAAATGTCAAAAAGATAAACAAAGGAAGAAAATATCTCAAAAAAAGAAAGAAAGAAAGAAGCAGATAGTCCAAAATGGTGTTTTAGGCTTGCCATGAGACCAAGACCGGCCACCTTCACTTTTAGGACTGCCAACATCCATCCATGCAACTTTATTAGAGCTTCTCCAACCATACCTTCATATCTTCGAAATGAAGAATCATCTCACGCCAACCGAGCTTCATTTGGGTTCTTCAATTCGCTGCCATGTTTGAAGAATCACCCAATAAGCCAATCTTTTTCCAGCCTCACATAACACTAAGAGAATGAAAGACGACCTAGGCACATTGGGGGAGAACCAGACAGGGCTGCACCGAGTCACTGGAGCCGACACCTTCCTAATAGTTTCCCAAGCAGTTCGTACACTGAATTCCCCAGAAGAACGCGAAGTCCACGCCACTCTATCTTTCACAAAAGAGTTAGACATGAAGCTAGCAGGGATTAGGCTTATTTTCTCCTGGGTTATTGCATCTCGACTCCTTGGCCACCTCCTAGAGACTTGGGACCATAGTTTTTAATATCGGCCGGTACGAACCGTATCGGCCGGTTCGTGCCAGAATTTGAGAGTTCCGGTTCGGATATAGGCCGGTATAACGGGGAGACTGAAAATCACAGGTGAACCGGCCAATTCCCGATACGTATCGGTATGTAACGGATTTGTGGACCGGTTCGGCCGGTTCAGGCCGGTTCGGCAAAAAAAAAAAAAGAGCTCCTTCCACAAAGCATCAAACCATCAACTCCTTCCACTTTTCACTGCTTTTTCCCAAAAAAATTCAGTTGTCTCCATCTTATTTTTTCTATTTATGTCAATTATATCGAAACTGATAATGTTGCATTTTTCTCATATTTGTAAAATCTTATTGACTTGCGGGTTTTGATAAATTATCGGATATTTCACATAAAGAGAATGAGCTATTACATGTCTTAAATTAATTAAAATGTGATAATTTAAGCCAATGTTGAGGGCAAAAGTATATTTTTAAAGTTTTATACATGTTGCTGATGATTTTTAAAAATTCACGACCGCGACACCCGATTTCCGCGACGTATCACCGATACGTCCCGATACCGATATACCACGGCCAATACCGCGACGACGACCAATACCGCGATTTAAAACTATGCTTGGGACATAATAGAATCAACCTTAGCAAGAGCCAAGAGTGGATTCCCCTGCCTTGTAGCGACGACTCTTCCACTTGGCATCGTCGGATCACTCGAGTACTATGGCGGCGAACTCAACAGAGTAACCAACAATGTCCTATTCTCCTCTTCATATCTGTGTCCGAAAAGCATGACGTACTCAAGCCCACTACCGATTGCCCAAAAAAAAAAAAAGTACTACCTGAAAATTTTTGATGTACTTTGATATATATCAACAATAATTCTCAAACTGATTGGGCCAAAAGAAAAGATATCCCCCGTCCCCAAAACTGTCACATACCTCTATATTTGCACCCATGAGATCGAACTTAGACACTCATACATTTTTCAGAAAGGTGACCGCATTTCAATTCTTTGATAACAGCTATTTGGGGTCAACTTACGCGTTCACTAGCGCAGGCCATTTAGAGCCAGGGAAGGGAACGGGTAATGGAGGACCAAATGACATGATTCTATTGCATGGCTGTTTACACCATAATTTAGTAATTTAGTCTAATGTGATCGATTGGGTCAAAATATTACACGTGTCAGCACGTTTTAGACTAATTAATGTAAATGTAGTGTGAAGCCTATTAAGGAAAATCAAGTGGGCTGATCTACGGTTAATATTCAACTCCAGAACACGTTTCAGAGCATGCGTTACATGCAGATCGTGGGCAAGACAGTTAATGCAAGCAGGCCGTTGAAGCAATTACAACATTGGGAACATGTGAGATCATGGAGAAGTAACCGCCTCGTGCAGATAGTGGAGCAAGAATAGGGAGCATGGAACCACTTAATTCAAATCGAAGGAGGGAATTCCATCTGATTTGAATTTCAAGTCGATGACAGCCTATAAATACAAGAATAGAAGACATTTAGAGCCCCCCAATCAATCGCCCAAAGGCTTCTACTTTTATCTGTACTTTACATTTCTTGCTCTAGGAGTAGCTTGTAACGTAACTTTCCGTTCGATTGTGTTCTCACCGTCGATCGACTTTTACCTCGAAGAATAATAAAGTCCATTTTGTTGTTCTTCTTTCATCTCCATTCACTTCATTAAAGTTTGCTACCAGAGAATTCCTGAAATACGGCAAGGAACCAAACTCTACCACCACAAACACCCACATTCCAGCACGCTCAACAACTCTTAGTCGATTCGTCGACTGCAAGTAAAAAATAGACAAACAATGGCATCAAACTGCATGATATATCATGACCATACTTTTTATGGCTAATCTGCAAAATTACCCACAGATTGGGAACTCATGTTTATCCCCCCACTGGAATCTGTCATGATTTTAAACTCATGTTTATCCCAGAAATTGGAAAACTTAAGGATACGGGTCATGACTATTTTCTGCAAATTCACCATGTTTTATCATGACCACACAAATGAGTTTTTATAGTGGTCGTTGGATACGTTACAGCCGATAGATAGATTCTCCTAGGATTCTGTATTTCTGTCTGAAAAGCTATTTGGCTCTGAATTGGGTTCTCTAAGTGGCTAAAAATACTCACTAAAAGTCGATGGATTCATGAGAAATCAATCAGCAATCACTGTATCCATTCATCATCGGAATGGTCCCTAAGGTGGGACTTGAAATAATCGTTAGGCCAAATTGGAGTGTCTACACAAATTTTATCGCAATTGGAGTTTTTCATTGGTGTACAGTCGAAAAAAGTTAGTTAAGTTTGATTTCACATATTTAAGTATTTAAGCACATGAAAATATTGTAATGTGAATTCGGGTTTTGTACATAATAGACATGGTTGGGTCGTGACATAGTGATGGTTGTCTAGGATATAAAATTGATTTGACACTAAATATTCTTTTCATAGCTACGAAATGAGCGATTGGAATTACGAGTTGGGAGAAGCTGTGGTGCAGCCTCCGGCCGTTGATTCGGAGTCTTATTAAAAGGGTGGGACGAAGGTGATGTTGCAATTTCCAGAAATGTGCCAATTAAAGAGATTGTCATTATTAAAAACTTTCAGAGAGAAAAATTTCCACAAGTGAGTCAAAAACATTTTGGGATTATCTAGAATTTCCACAAATCCTGTCACTTGTGGGCCATTCAATTAGTCGTTGTACATCGAATTGTCAGCCCCTTTGCATTCCATCTCTTTTTTGAAATCACACAGACCCTCCTTGATTCACACCTTGCATGCTAAAGTTACCAATGACGTCCCCTTCTCTCAATATATCCATTTTGTAAGATAAATGCGTTTTGAAATGAAAGTGAATGATATTCCTTTCTCATCAAGGGAAATAGTAGTCGAGGGCAAGATTGATGTTCTACAGCATCGTTAAATGATGAGCAATTTCAGTCATTGATTTAGCCAAAAAAAAAAAAAAAATTGCTAAAGAAGACCTCAATAGGACTTACACAATGGTGCAAGTACAACCACAAAATTCTAGTAGTACATGCGGTCATCGGTATGTGGAATTATCAAAGGAAAATTAGGTTGAGTTTCCCAAAATACCATGGGCTACACATTTTTTTTTTTTTGAAGGAGGGCAAGAGGGTATTTCCACATACCAACTCACCTAGGCAATTGCTTACTAGGGAGAGGCATAATGGATCCTTTAAACACACACACACAATACCCAAACTCTCGATGTGAGAGCCAGCCCAACTGACGCAGGCCCAAGAGCCTCGCCACTAAAGAGTGGCACCACGACAGAAGGCCCAAGGGACCTGCACCAGAGGTCAAGCACCCAAACCACAACGGGTGGGCGAGACTTGGATGCTTTGAAGGAGGGCAAGAGCCTGGGCTACACGTTATTGAAATAAGCTACTTTGATTCCTAAACAAAAACTCTTTAGTCCCAAAAGTTGATATATATGAGAAAAATGACCCGTCTTAAAATCGGTATTTGTTGGGGTCAGCCCATTTGGGAAACTCACGCTTATTTAACGGTTCAATAAAAAATTGCTCAAATCAAGTTCTTTCCGGTCATTTTTTTTGCCGATTTCTTGCGGGTATCCTTAAAATCACATTCTGAACACATTGAGCGGCTTGGATTTTCGAAATTCGATCGGAAATCATTGGTGTACAGTCGAAAAAAGTTAGTTAAGTTTGATTTCTCATATTTAAGTGTTTAAACACATGAAAATATTGTAATGCAAATTCGGGTTTTGTACATAATAGACATGGTTGTGTCGTGACATAGTGATTGTTGTCTAGGATATAAAATTGATTTGACACTAAATATTCTTTTCATAGCTACGAAATGAGCGATTGGAATTACAAGTTGGGAGATGTTGTGGTGCAGCCTCCGGCCGTTGATTTGGAGTCTTATTAAAAGGGTGGGACGAAGGTGATGTTGCAATTTCCAGAAATGTGCCAATTAAAGAGGCTGTCATTATTAATAACTTTCAGAGAGAAAAATTTCCACAAGTGAGTCAAAAAAGTTTTGGAATTATCTAGAATTTCCACAAATCCTATCACTTGTGGGCCATTCAATTAGTCGTTGTACATCGAATTGTCAGCCCCTTTGCATTCCATCTCTTTTTTGAAATCACACAGGCCCTCCTTGATTCACACCATGCATGCTAAAGTTACCAACGACGTCCCCTTCTCTCAATATATCCATTTTGTAAGATAAATGCGTTTTGAAATGAAAGTGAATGCTATTCCTTTCTCATCAAGGGAAATAGTAGTCGAGGGCAAGATTGATGTTCTACAGCATCGTTAAATGATGAGCAATTTCAGTCATTGATTTGGCCAAAGATAAAAAAAAAATTGCTAAAGAAGACCTCAATAGGACTTACACAATGGTGCAAGTACAACCAAAAAATTCTAGTAGTACATGCGGTCATTGGTACGTGGAATTATCAAAGGAAAATTAGGTTGAGTTTCTCAAAATACCCTGGGCTACACGCTATTTTTTTTTTTTGAAGGAGGGCAAAAGGGTATTTCCACATACCAACTCACCTAGGCAATTGCTGACTAGGGAGAGGCATAATGGACCCTTTAAACACACACACACACATAATACCCAAACTCTCGATGTGAGAGCCAGCCCAACTGACGCAGGCTCAAGAGCCTCGCCACTAAAGAGTGGCACCACGACAGAGGGCCCAAGGGACCTGCACCAAAGGTCAAGCACCCAAACCACAACGGGTGGGCGAGACTTGGATGCTTTGAAGGAGGGCAAGAGCCTGGGCTACACGTTATTGAAATAAGCTACTTTGATTCCTAAACAAAAAACTCTTTAGTCCCACAAGTTGATATATATGAGAAAAATGACCCGTCTTAAAATTGGTATTTGTTGGGGTCAGCCCTTTTGGGAAACTCACTCTTATTTAACGGTTCAATAAAAAATTTCTCAAATCAAGTTCTTTCCGGTCATTTTTTTTGCCAATTTCTTGCAGGTATCCTTAAAATCACATTCTGAACACATTGAGCGGTTTGGATTTTCGAAATTCGATCGGAAAAGGGGAGTTTGGATCCCTTATTTTTCTTAGGGTGCTGGCCTTCTCACTGTCACCATCTTGTAATTTCCCTTCCCACTACGCCAACTCTCTCCCTCCCTTCCTCCATCGTTGTCGTTCTGCTTACCTCTAATGGCCCACTATAATTTTTATCAATTGCTTCGACCCCTCCGCAGTCAATATCGAAGATTATACACCACCAGTAAGTCCTCAAAGTCAAGTCAAGTCAAGTGATTTTAGAAATAACTGAACTTAGACGGCACGCCAGAGTTTCTAGCTTCCAGGGGACGTCGTAGTATCGTACGTTATTGATACTCTATTTGTTTGCCACTTCTATTGCTAGTTCCCTAAGTCAGAGAGGTCTATTGGACCGGGGCGTGCGAATTCGCCAAGGGGTTCTGGAATTCATTAAAGACTAATTAACAAAACCAAGAACAATGACCAAGAGGGTATCTATAACCTTGAGAGTCCAAATTAACAAAGCACCAGAGATACAGCGGAAAACCAAACAAACCAGAAGACAACGTAAGGTGTTCGGCAAGGTGCACTGTAACTCTGTAATGTAGATTGCAGGAGCTTTATCTAATAATAATGAACAACCATGGGATACTGTTTGAGGGATGCCTCCGAGGTGTTTGGCAATATGTATATGTAAATGTAATTTTTCTTTAAGCTCCACTACCGAAAGTGAGAAAATGATTCGTTTCTTATCGGCCACGATGTTTCTTACAGTACAAAGGAGGCTGTTACAGCCATGGCTCCATATTTGTAAAGTTTAAATTGCATGTTTTCTCTCCCTCTTTTGGCATGACAACTGGCAACGTACTAGCCAAAGATTCTGAACACAAACGATTCCTTGGTTGCTTTTTCTGTTAGTGTTCAGAGCATTACTCAGTTCTTTACAGAAATAGCTTGGCTTATTTGCTTCCTCTTCTTCTCCCTTTCTATTTTCAGATGAGGAATGCTAGGAAAAAAGAAAATATATCCGGAAATCACCCAGAACATAGTTTTCTTACCGCTACTAAATTTCTATTAACGGTCATAAATACCTATAAAAATGTATTATGTGTAATTTCCGGGGAAAAAACAAGTAAGGTGTTTGGCAATGTAAACTGTAATTGAAACTTTGGGTTTTTGATTCTCTTGAAGTTTGTAACAACCATGGGGTACTGTTTGAGGAATGTCTATGAGGTGTTTGGTAATATGGGAAGACGTTGATTTTGGCTTTATTAAGAATTTCCACAAGTCTGTCGAAAACGATTCGTCATTATCAAGAATTTTCACAAATCTGGTCACTGGTGGTGAGATCATTTAATGGCCTAAGAATTTTCAACCTGTTTGCAAATCTCTCCAACGATTTTTCGGGGCAAATGATACCTAAGGGCTAAAAGTCATTCCAGGCTCTTTGAATTTGATGGAACAGAAACAAATTAAAAGATTAGAATTTCTTGCCAATTCACTCATTACGATTTAGTAATTTGAGATGAGAAATAAAGAGAAAAGTACAAAAATTATATATTTTTGATTGGCTCCTTCTCCTTTCTCACCCAAATGTAAGAAAATGATTCGTTTCTTATCAACAATGTTTCTTACAGTACAAAGGAGGCTGTCACAGCCATGGCTCCACATTTGTTAAGCTTAAGTTGCATGTTTTCTCTCCCTCTTTTGGCATGATATACAATTGGCATGCACCGTACTAGCCCTCTTATAGACCACTACAGGCACCAATTTTTTTTTATTGTTTCTGGTATTCCTGTGACAGCAAAAGTTTTATGCATAAAGCTCACTCGAGATGGGTTCTAGGTAGACATATGAGTAATGCACTCCAGGGTCATGGTGGGCATTCAATTTGGTAATTGACTTCATGGTTGCTCATCTAGTTATATATGCTTCCCTAGCAAGGTAAAACCAAGGAGAAATAAATCGAAAGTCGATACTACACAGTTTGAATTCCGTCGAAGATAGGACTTCTAAACATTGAACAAGACATTCAATTATATATGTACAAACATCAGCTTAAAGCTACTATTAGTGATCAAAAGTGGAAGCACGATAAATTAACCAGAGCTAAATGTAAGATAGGTTAAAGTTAGTATAAACATCCTGAATTAAACATAAGCATAATCACGGTCCTGGATACAACTCTAGCACAACCGTCAATAAAAGATACAAATCTGAGTTACGAGTTCGCACGATCCTAGTACATAATTGAAACAAAACATCAACATCCAGACTTCTTCGGCCGTCAAGCGTGTTCCACAAAATCATAAATTACCTGCAACGTTTCGTACAATGGCGTCTTAAGCACCAGGCTAGTGTGAGACAAGATATGACAAACTTACTAGCTTCCATGAATTTATAAGTCAACGAATTCATTTCTCAAAATATAATTCTTTATATCCTACATTTTAGATCCATGTTGCAAACATTTCATTTAGCAAATAACGGCTCAACTAGGCCCGTTCATGACAATCACGTGTCAAGTGTTCCATCTCATTAACGAATTATACACAAAATATTCAACGTAGTTAGGGAGCCACCTTGAATATAAATATTTGGCGTCACGCCACCCACGATCATCTGGCTAGCTATGATCCCTTCTTATTACTTCACATCACTATTCAGTACTTCTCCTAGTGGCCGGAGCATTGTTGGAACTACGTGTCATTAATAGTTATGAATCCTAGAAGTCGAGTTTGAAAGGGAGGCATAGAGGTGATCTCGTAATTTCCAGCAATGTGCCCATCAGGCTGTTATTTTTAAGAGTTTTCAATGTTCGACCAAATTGATTTCACACTAAATTTCCACAAGTCAGTCAAAACCCTTTCTGGGGTTATGAAGAATTTCCACAAATCTTGTCAATGGTGGGCCATTACAATAAATTTCCAAGAATTTGTTTGGGACAAATATGAAAAGGGAATGATACACCCACCGAGGGTTTCCCCACCGCACCGCCCACCGCACGCACGGCGGGCCCACTCCGGCCACCGGACGGCCGATCCGAACCGTCCAAAAATTCTAAAAAAAAAAACCGAGTGGGCCCACGCGAGAATCAACGGCATCCGACTTGTGTAGGTCCTCGATCTGAACTTCCAAAAATCAGATGATCTAAGACGTTAAAAATGGAAGTTCGGATCGAACACCTACACACGTCGGATGCCGTTGATTCTCGCGCGGGCCCACTCGGTTTTTTTTTTTAGAATTTTTGGACGGCTCGGATTGACCGTACGGTGGCCGGAGTGGGCCCGGCGTGGGTGCGGTGGGCGGTGCGGTGGGGGAACCTCGGTGGCTGTATCATTTTCCAATATGAAATACTTACCACCTAAAAGTTTTTACAGCCAAGGGCGCAGATCTGTAAAGCTTGATTCTATTTTCTGAAATCACACACGCGCGCACCTTCTTGTTTAACACGTACCGTGGCATAAATTTATGCATAGTTTAAGATAAATGTATTTTGCAATGATGACGAATAATATTCGATCAATGTAATTGACGATTTCGACCAACAAATTTAAGGGTTAAATACCGGGACACCCCTCGAACTATTCATGTTTGTCTCGCTACCCCCAAATAGAATTTTGCCTACGGCCAGACCCCCTGAGTAAAGTTTCCATTTCGAGGGGGTAACGGCATTGGACAGAAGTAATGAAAAGACCAAATTGCCCTTACATATATATACACACAGAGCAGTCCCACACTCTCCTCCATCTCCTTTCTTACTCTTCTCCCTTCCTAACCCTAAGACTAAAATGCAATCCCAACCGCCACCCATCACCACCACCACATCGTCCATCACCTCGCCATAGCCACCCATTGCTTCCAATCGAACCCATTACTTCCAATCGAACCCATTGCTTCCAATCGAACCCATTACTTCCAATCGAACCCATTGCTTCCAATCGAAGGGACGTTGGTGGTGAAATTCAGGGGGAGGACGGTGGCGGAGAGAGAGAGGAAGTCAAAGCGGCTGCGGAGGGTGATGTTGGCGACGGAGCCGGAGCTGGAGAGGACGCAGAGGCCAGTGTTGTGTTTGTTGCAGAATTTGGTTATGGAAACGACAACGTCGACGCTGGTGGGGACCTCGAGGAAGTAGGGGATCATGGAGGGGTTGGGATCGCGGGTGATGAAGACGGGGTTTGGGCTTATTTGTGGAGCCGAGTGGGCAGCCGTGTGGGCGGCGAACGACTTCAATGGTGGCGCTGTCGTTGGTGTAGGTGTTGGGGGCTAGGGTGGTGGTTGGGATGGTGGGGCTGTGGTGGCGGTGGTCGGGTTCGTCGGGGGTGAGCTGGAAGTGGTGGGGGTGGTGGTGGAGGTGGGGGAGGTGGCGGTGGAAGTGGTGGGGCTGTGGTGTATTTTAGTGTTAGGGTTTCATAGAGAAGGAGAGGGCAAAATTGAAAAATTTTCTCACATTTCGAAAAAATTAGGGCAAAATTCTAACAGTTTTGGACGGAATCTTGACGGAAGGGGTCTATACGACAAAAAAACTTTGCTCAGGGGGCTGGCCGTAGGCAAAATTCTATGAGGGGGTTAGTGAGACAAACGGGAATAGTTCGAGGGGTGTCCCGGTATTTAACCCCAAATTTAACTAAAAAAACGGCTCAGAAAAGACCTTAATATATAGGACCGGATAAATTGTTGAAAGACAAATTGAGGTTCCACATCTCTCAAGATCTCTCTAGACTCAGAGCTTGTTATACATTGATCCGAGCAGCTCCTAATTGTAGACGATGCAAAAAGGAATGTTTTTTTAAAAAATTAGCTTGGTTGAAATTCGATAGACATGCAAAAGGATAATGCATTTGTTTTCTCAAATGTACCAGCAAATCCTATTTTTCATCTAACGAAATATGAAAAGTTTGATTTCCGGTTGGTGTCCGATGAAACTGATTATTTATGAGATGTTTATTTCCCCAATGGCATCAAAACTTAAACAGTTTGGATCAATATTTTGAGACTTTTTGCAACGCCCCATGCAAACCATTGGTCCAGTATCTTGATTTTAATTCACAAGCTACATCCTATGGACCAAAAGCTTAAGCCCAATGTACTAGTAGTAGCCCACAATGTTTGTTATACACCCAAGATCATCCATGTAAACTTACAAGGTAGGACGGGGTGTTACACTTTTTTTTTTTAATCAACAGTCAAGACTATATTTTGAGACCTTCGAACCCACAAATTTGAGGGTCCTTTTTGTTGTTATCTATCTTCTATATTATACTATATGCAAATGTAGTTGGACTCAAAATACTCTAAACTCCTAATCCGCAATTCTTACAATTTTAATTTTTTTTTGAAAAGAAAAATTGAGAGAGAGATAAATGTCTAGAGAGAGAGAGAGAGAGAGAGAGAGAGAGAGGGAAGTGGGGTATGGGGTGTGAATAGGGGAGAAAGAGAGATTTTTGGAAATTTTAGTTTTATTAGATAGAGAATGATAAATAAAAATTATATTTTTTAGTTTTTCTTGATTTGGTTTGTCTATCCTATAGCTATACTACAAAATATAATGGTTTTAGGGACCAAACATATTGGTTGCAAAAGCCAAAATAAAAGTCAAAAATCACTTTTAAAGACCAAATTATGAGTTTGTTGCTAATGGGAGCATCAGGGACCAAATGCACAACTTATCCCTAACAACTTTGTTTTCGTAGCAAAAAATTTGGTCTAAAGGCCTAGCAGATTTGGTCCCCGAAGGTCCATTTTATTGCTAAAAACCTCTTTTAGCCACTAATAAATATTGTCCCCAAATGAGTTACTAATTATCATCCAATTTCATAGAATGATTTACTATTAGACATTTGAAGTAATTTTTTTTTGTTACAAATTGGTGGTCCATATACATATTTTTTTGCTATTAAAAAAAAGTCAATGTTTTTTTTTCTTAAACTATATTTTCGATTAACTTGTGGTGTCTCTGTTTGATACACAAAGGAACGAAAAAAAATACCAATGTAAAATTTTTTTATCCCGTCCATCGAATTGGCACAACACTAGTTGTATGTACACATTAGTGGAGGGTTATCGAGAAATTAATAGGTTAACAACCAAGGGGGTTCAATGTCTATCTATAACTTGAAACCCCAAACCTTTCTCTTGAAAGCCAAGGGGCACAATCAGATGAGCTAAAAACTGCAACTTTGCATCAGAAGGGTATATAGGTGATCTTGTAATTTTCAGAAATGTTCCAACGAATTTCCACAAATTTGGTCGCCGGTGGGGCCGCTCTATTATTAATGGCCAAAGCATTTTCAATCCCTTTGCAAATCTATCCAGCAATTTTATTCGGAGACAAGAACCACATAGTCCTTGTATCCATGGGAGACTTGTATTCTAACAATTGTCTCATGTTTTGGCTAATTTAGAAGTCTTCGTTTTTTTTTTTTTTTTTTATCCCCTTATTTTTTATCAGAACAAGTCTTCGCCTGGACGTGTTGAATTTGATTGAAATATCTATTGGCGGACTCGTATTGTTTTATTTCATGGGGCCGGTCCTGGAAATGCGGAATTATTCATGTAAAATTTACTGTTGTGGGGTTGAACAAGAGGACATTGATTGGCATTATTTAGAAACCAGAAACTCACCTCTGTATCTAGGTCTGTCAATGGATCGGATCGATCCGAAAAATCAGATCCGGATCCGGATTCGGATCCGATAATATCTATCCGATAATCCGATAATCCGAATCCGGTAATTCAAATACGGATCGGATCGGATTAAATCTGTTATCAATCCGAATCCGAACTTTATTTTTTTTAACTTTTTTATTTTTTTTAAAAAAACAGTAAATTGTTTATTTTGAAAAAAAAATGTTTAAGAAGTTGTATTTTTATTTTTACTTTTTTATTTTAATTAGTTTAAATTTTTTTCAGAAAATATTTTTTTTGGAAAAAAAAATTATATTTTTTTGCTAAAATTTTTGAAGTAAAAAAGTTTTTCAGATCGGATTCGGATTTTCGGATCCGGATTACCACTATCGGATTTGAGTCTTATCGGATCTGGATCGGATTCGGATCTGTCGGATCCGGATCGGATCCGGCCCATTGACAGGCCTAGTCCCAACAGAGGTTTTTATTTTTATTTTTATCGGCAAAAAGGAAAAAAAAAATCATTATCACGAAGATAAGAAAAACATAGAGATAGCTCCGAAGAGTACCCATGGCTCTTCTAGTGTTGCTACTCGCAAAATCTCAACCAACCCCTCAGCCGCTCAAATTGTAAATAAACGTCTCTCAATTTGTAAATAAAACGTCAAAAATAAAAAGGTTGAAATCAACACCAATACGGTAAAAAGATACCAACAAACAACCTGAAGTCCCAACGGAGTTTTAGTGTCACTAACCCGAAACGTTCATTTATAGGCAATGCAAAAAATAAGTTACTATCTTAAAAGATTAGCTTTATTGGACTTGAATAGACATGCGATCGAATTTCATGTTTTATTTTGTCAAATATACAGGCTACTTATACAATCACATTTGCCATCTAAAAGATATGAGAAATTGGTTTCTATCGATGTCCTACGAAACTGCCTTTTTATTGAGATATTTTTTTTCGCTGCATTATAAACCAAAATTCTCTCTCTAAACCTCCCTGTCACTATCCTACAAGGCCGGTCCCTTCCCTTCCCTCTCATCAACGCGAATGATCAAAGTAGTTGGGTTCGGAAAGGCAATTGAAATCAGATGGAGATACAATTCATCAAATTGTACTCCAAATATCAAAGCCTCGGTCAAAGGGTTTAATCACTACCATACCCAATACTCAAGATTTTGGGATCAAATCATCGTCTCCAAATTTTTTTTTTTTTTCGGATCAGCAAATCATCGTCTCCACTTTCCCACCGAAAGAACAAGAAAAATAAATCAGGATTTGGGGGAGACATTTTCTTGGAGTTGGTCTGGCTAAGCAAAAATGGTAGCAACAGTTTTCAACAATGCATTGAAAGCTCTCCAGCAGAAATAGAGGCGTGGGGTTGTTGAATCTTTTGCCTTCAGATATTTCTTCTCTGAATCCACTGAATGTTTCTTAATAATGGAGATATAAATCATTCACTTGTTCCCAAGCAATAGAATCATCGCATTTGGTCATGCCTGACCCAAAGAAAGGCCACCGGCCCACCGCCTTCCCCGGTTTTGAATGGCCGGGGCTAGCTAACGGTGTTATTGGTATTTCAGAGATTAGTCGAGATGAGTATAAATTGACCCCAACTCCCTAAGTGATCAAAAAAGAAATCATGTCACCTACATGACTCACAACGCTCGAATTATTGCACTAACGCAATATAATCAAAATCTGAAGGCATTTTGATGCCAAGAACTAGAATCATGTCATTTGATCCTGCGTCACCCGTTGTCTTCACTGGCTTGAAATGACCCGCGCTAATGAACGTGGTATTGGACTTCTAGAGATTACTTGCACTGATGTAAATAGTTAATGTTGCATGGTCATGTTGGGCATTGCCAAGGTGATTCTTGCCTTCTTCCAACATTGTCGAATGGAAGATGGATTTGGTCTCCCAAATCCAAGTGTCCGTGTCACGACCCAAACCAAAAACACATGGGTCATGACCACTAATGAGGTTAACTCACTAAGGCTTGCTAATTAAATAGTTTAGGGATTTTCTGCTCATGAATCTATAAATAAATAAATAAATTACTCGAGTATAAGAGAAAACATAAGCATAACCACGGTTCTAGCCACAAGTCCGGCACAACCGTCAACAAAAGATACAAGTCTGAGTAACAAGTAAACACAATCCTACTACATAATTGAACAAAACAACAACATCCAGGCTTCTTCGGCCATCAAGCTCGTTCCACAAAGTCATAAATTACCTGCAATGTTACATACAACAACGTCTGAAGCACTAGGCTAGTGTGTGACAAATCTTACAAGTTTCCATGAATTTATAGGTCAACGTATTCATTTCTCAAAATGTAAATCTATATATCCAACATTTAAGGCCCATGTTGCAAACATTTCGTTCAGCAAATAATGGCTCAACTAGGTCCGTTCATGCGCGCAACAATCACATGTCAAGTGTTCCATCTCATTAACGACTACTACGCAAAAATGTTCAACGGCCACCAGTAGTTAAGGAGCCACCCTAAATATAAATATTTGGTGTGACATCACGCCACAATCATCTGGCTATGATCTCCCTTATTACTTTGCCTCACTATTCACTTCCACTAGCTGCTGGACACCATTCGAGCCACGTGTCATTAATAGTTATGAATCCCAAATTATCCGTTTTCATAAAAATCATGGCAATTTTAAAAGATAGCATGTGTTCCTTTTTTTTCTTCACGTGGTTCGAAATCCTTGTACGCACCATATTTGCAACACAGTAGCACATGTGAAACAATAAGTTCTACCGTTAAGTCAAAACAAAGCACGCATGCTTCTCATCCGAAAATTCAAGTAAGGCATATACAAGAGTACTCACAGAGCGTGCCGAGCAAATTTGTCAAACGTGCGAGCTATGGGTCCCCGATGTTTAGACCTAAGCACATCAAACCAAACCTATTAAGGTTATGATACGTTGCACATGCACAAGTACATTAAGCGACAAGATCAATAACGTGTAAGGCTTGAGCTATACAGTATGGTTTCTAAGCAGAGCAGTCCCAGAAACCGATGAAAACCCATATCCATTTAACTCAGAAATTTATGTAATATTACAGGGACATAGACAAAGATGTTAGGAAGACAAGTAGTGAAGAACTCAAAGGCTAGAAATGCCCAGAAGTGTATTATATATAGGGTGAAAACTCAACACACCAAATTTGGTCAGAACTGGACCAGGATGGAAAACTGATGAATTCGAGGTGCAGATTCTGAGTGTTATTCACTGTTCATATTTTTCCTACATAGTAGATTCAAAAACGAAACTTTTGGCTCAAGAATCATCCAAAAATTAAAAAGTTTTATAGAGTCCTAGGGAATTTTCAGAAGATTACTGATCGCCGGAGGTGTACCAGTCGTCCAGACTGGTTCTGGTCTTCAAACAGAGAGGGGAAAAATGACGGGTTTTCAAGCTAAGTCTAAAATTTACTCAAAGATATATTGAGGCATCACAATATAATTATATATGATGACAAACACAAGATTGAGGTTAAAATTTCGAAGAACAAAGATCGATACTTGTTTTCCCCCCCTCTCTCTCTTTGCCCAAATATAAAATAAGTTGGGGAAAGTTTTGGTGAGTAGGAGTTCACGTAGGGGAGGGATTTGAGGGAAAAGGGAGGGCTATAGAACTAGTTTACGATATGATTTGGTTCCTCCTCAAAATGTACCAAAGACGTATAATGCTTAACCTCTCTAACTAATTAAAGCAACTCAATGAAAGTCTGTTCCAAAAAAAAAAAAAACTAATTAAAGCAACTATAGGTTACTAATTTAATCAATCCAAACGCGGGTCAAGTCCTTATAGTGCGTATGCTGGCTCGGACACCCTGAGTTATCAACAATGTCTAGCTATCAATGTTGCCCTAGAAAAATAAAACCATGGAGGATTCAAGCCGATATCGAAGAAAAGAAGAAGGTTCAAAACCATAAAAGAACGAATTTACAAAATATTGAATGAATTTAAAAAATAATGCTTAAAAACACAACCTTTGTAAGTAACTAAAACAACTCGGTTACTAATCTAATCAATCCAAATGCGGATCGAGTCCTCACAGTGTGTATGCTGCCTCGGTTACACTAAATTATCAATAATGTCTAGCTATCAATGTTGGCCTAGAAAAACACAACCATGGAGTATTGATGCCAATATCAGAGAAATGGAGAAAATCATAAAAGAACAAATTTACAAAATATTGAGTAAGATCTTCAACTGCTTACCTTCAAAATATTGTTCTTGACCAGACGAAGTTCATGGAGTGCAGTATTTATGTTCATTCGGTCTTTTGGGGACTCTGTAGAACATGTCAGTCCTATCTTGATGAGGGAGATCAGATTTTCCATTATTTTGCTGTCATATGTCTCCGCGGTTAAAAGCATAGGGTCTACAATCTCCATCACATGTTGAGGCAAGGCAATCCTTGCAAAGTTATGAAGATTAAGGTCTGCCTCAAACATTTTGTCAGTAGGTCTCTTCCTTGTAATCATCTCCAATAACAAGATCCCATAACTATAAATATCTCCACTAGTTGACATCTTGCTTCCCAGACCGTACTCTGCAATTGGTAACATTCAAACTTTAACTCCAAAGGATCCATTTTTGGATAACAAAAGCAATACGAAAAGAAAGAGAAAACTTGCTTCAATACACCCTGTGAGTTTTCTAATATAAAACTAGTACATCTACACTAATATGTAAGAGTTCCCCTCACACAAAACTTGACACAAAATTAATTGGAATTCCACTCAATGGATTGGAGCCGATCAATTTGTTTAAAATATGCTTTAAGAGTTTTCGGAAAAAAATCAACTCATTTTGAACAATTGAATATGATTTGTATCATGATGAGACAATACGAAATTCAATATCTTGAATGACATGGACAAATCACAACCCATTTAACATTTTCATGGTGCCTAACTAACTACCCTTGTGCTGAAATTTGGTGTTACCTGGAGCTGCATATCCAATGGTTCCCCTTATTGCAGTTGAACTACTAGTACTTGGAGTGTTGAGCTTTGCACGAAATCTAGCTAGACCGAAATCTCCAACATGGGCAACCATGTCATCATCAAGAAGGATGTTACTTGGCTTTAAATCGTGGTGAATAATTGGCATTTCGCATTGGTGATGAAGATAATCAAGTGCACAAGCCACGTCTATGGCAATGTCTACTCTTTGTAGTAGATTGAGTCCCACAAACTCACGTTCTCCATTATTTTCTTCCAGAATAACATGCAACCATTTATCTAGACTTCCATTTGGCATGAACTCGTATACTAGAGCTTTAAACTCATTACCTTGAAAATCTATGCTTGAACACGAAGTTATGATCGAAACCAAGTTTCGGTGTCGAATATTTCTTAAGGCTTCGCACTCTGCCACGAAACTCTTGGTAGCGCCACGAGTTTGAAGGTTGAGTACTTTGACCGCAACAACTAACTCCCCGTTTTGTTCAATAACACCTTTATACACACGGCCGAAACCACCAAAACCAAGTAGGTTCGTCGAAGAGAAACCTCAGTTGCTTTGAGAAGTTCTCCATAAGAGACTTTCAAGAATGGATCTTTCAACAATGAAACCTTAGGTTTTGTGTTTCTTTTCTTCTTGAACCAACATATGAGGAAAGATGATACTGCGGTTACTCCTACGAGTACCGAAGCTACCATGATTCCTAACATCTGTGAACGAGACATCTTGTTTCTCAATTTTTTTGTAGTGCACCGCAGTAGTTGTAGTTTAGAAATGCCACCACAAAGCCTATGATTTCCAGCAATTGATATTGCACTTGTATTTGTGAAAACCCCCTTCATTGGTAACTCTCCTTCAAAATTGTTGAAAGACAAATTGAGATTCTTCAAGTCAAATGTCCCTAAGAATGTAGGAATTTGACCGGATAAGTTGTTGTGGGAGAGGTCCAAATTCTGAATACCTCTAATGGATTCCATTGATGGAGGAATAGATCCTTGAAAGAAATTTTGCTGCAAAAATAGATTTTCAAGGCTACTGCAACTACCAAGAGTATTAGGAATTTCACCAGACAAACCATTCTCGGAGATATCGATCTCTGCTAAATTTTTGAGCTTTCCAACCTCAGGTGGCAATGATCCAGACAAATGGTTGCGAGCTAGATGCAATGCAATTGAAAGAGAAGAGACCATCAAAAGTCGTCTTGGTATGCTCCCATTAAGGTTATTATCAGAAAGTGTTAGAATTAACAAATTTTGACAGTTGCCAAGACTCGCAGGTATGGCTCCCTCTAGTCTGTTTTTCTCCAAGTAAAGTTCATTCATCATTGACAAGTTTCCAATAGACTTCGGAATTTCACCTGAGATTTTATTGTTTGAAAATCCCAAGTAGTGCAACTTATGAAGATAACCTACGCTCTCAGGAATCGAGCCTGTGAATAGGTTATCATTTAGATCTAAAACTTCAAGATTCACAAGGTTTCCTATTGTTGATGGAATAGATCCATAGATTTGATTTCCACTTAGTCCCAACTGATCAAGAGATAGATTGCCCACAAGATTTGGTAATACACCTCCAAATTGGTTATTTTCCAAACCCATCCATTCTAAATTGCTACAATTGATGAAAGAACTAAGAAAGGATAGTCCATTAGATCCCCTAGTTTTAAAGTTGTTATCCGATAGAATTATAAAATGGAGATTTCGTAGGGCTCCGAAATCATTTCTTAGGCTTCCACTGAAATTGTTCTCAGACAACTCGAGTAGTACCAACTGTGAACAGTTGGATATTGAAAGCAGAATGGGGCCATTGAATTTGTTGATGAATAGCTGAAGGGCCTCAAGGTGAGGGAACACGAAACCGAACGACGGTGGAAGACTACCCCAAAGTCGATTATGAGGCACTGATAACCTAACTAGCAACGATAGGTTGTATAAGGCAGGAGGGATGGTACCTGAAATTGTAGTGTTACCCAACCAAAGTTCTCTTAAATTTTTCAATTGACCCAAAGCATTTGGAATGCTTCCTCCAAAAGGGTTGTTAGAGGCGTCAAAGTGTTCCAGAGAGGTAAGATTCCCAATCGATGGAGGAATCCCATGGCCTCCTGTGAAATTATTGTTATCAATGTAGAGTGTTGCGAGTCTCGGCATAAAATAAGCAAGTTTTTTCGGGAACTCTCCAACTAGCTTGTTTCTGGATACACTAAGGTACGTGAGATTTGAGCAATGAAATAGGCTTGTTGGAATTGTACCTTTGAAACCGTTAAGCTCCAGATTCGGTTTCTGTAACCTAAAAAGATTTCCAAGTTCTGTTGGAATTTCACCAACGAAAGTATTGTTTTTGAGGCTAAGCTCATGGAGAAAGCTGAGGTTTCCGATGTAAGGAGACAAAGAGCCCATTAGACCTCTAGATGTGAGGTCTATAACGATGACTCGTTTGTGTCGATGTCCGCATTTGACACCTTCCCAGTGACAGAAATGGAGAGATTCATTCCATGAGCTCAAGGCCTGTTGATATTCTGGGAAAATATTCAACTTGAAGGCCAATAATGCATGGAAATCGGTCTCGTTGCCAGCAACATTAATGGGGTTGATAAGACTAAGGGATGTCGTTGGGTAAAGAGCAAGGGCTTTGATTTGAAGCAATGGGATGAGAGAGAGAAATAAGGGTAGGACAGAAATTGAGTGTAATTTTGTTATGAGACTCATCTTGGTGTGTGGTTTGACTTCTCAATTGGAATATGTTCAATTGAAGTTATATAAGCAGGAACATGAACGTCCAAGTCCAACCACATAATTCTAGTCGTCTCATTGGTGCAACTTGCAAGTCTTTGTTTGGATGTGTGGGAGATCAAACATTGTAAACCTTGGGGCCACTAAGGCTTATGCCCGATCGTTATTTTCAGGGTCTCGGAAGTAGTCGAGGCGCGCAAGCTGGCTTAGACATCCGGTTATAAAAAAAAAGTCTTTGTTTGGCATTGTAGAGTTTGAGGGATCGAAATATCTAGTGGCAGACTTGCATACTAACTAACATGCAGTTTTTGGTATGTGGAATTATCAAAGGAAAATTAGGTTGAGTTTCCCAAAATACCTTGCGCTACGTCTTATTGACATTAGCTACTTTGATTCCTAAAAAACAACCTTCAGTCTAAAAAATTGATATACATGAAGAGAATGACAAGTTTTGAAATTCGTATTTTTTTGGGGCTAGGGGAAACTCACCCTTAATAAATTCTGTGGGGTACGTTGAAGAAGAGGACATTGATATTGGCATTTACTTCCCTACCCAAATCTCTCAAAGATCCTCCAAACACAATTTTGTAGGTTCTAAAAAACAAAGTTCTAAGGCTTGGTTCCGAGTAGTTTACTTTATAGATGTTGTATTGAGAAATAACTAGTATTTATTAAGAATTAGCTTGAGTGGCAAAATCAACAACCTTAATTTATGCCCCCAAATTTGTAAAGCTTGAAATGCATGTTCTCTACATGGTACCGTTTGAATTGCAACCCAACAAGAGTGTAACTTTCTAAACCTCCTAGCTCTCACTATCCTGTAATTTTCCCTTCCCCCTGCGCCAACTCTTGCCCTCCCTTCCTCCATCATTGTCCTTCTGCTTACATCAAATGGCCCACTACAATTTGCATCAATTGCTTCGGCCCCTCCACGGTCAATATCGGAGAATATTATACATCACCAGTAAGTCCTCAAAGTAAAGACGAGTGATTTTAATTAGAAATAACTGAACTTAGACGTATGCCAGAGTTTCTAGCCTCCAGGGGACGTCGTTATTGATACTCTATTTGTTTCCCAAAGTACGTACTATGGGGTTCTGGAATCCATTAAAGACTAATTAACAAAAACCAAGAGCAATGGCCAAGAGTATCTATAACCTTGAGAGCCCAAATTAACATTAACAAAGCACCAGAGATACAGCGGAAAACCAAACAAACCATATAGACAATGTATTGTAAGGTGTTTGGCAAGGTGCACTATGACTTTTGCAAGGTAGATTGCAGGAGCTTTATCTAATAATGAACATGATACATATATCTGTGTCGATAAGAAAATGCTGAAAGAAGTTTGGCACTATTAAGATTTCCACAAGTCTCTGTCAAAAAAGCTTAGGCAACATCAAGAATTTCCACAAATCTTGTCACACCCCAAAATGAGAAGTGACCGGCCATGAACCACAAGACCAAAGCTCATAGAACATGCAGTCTAAAAAGATTATTTGATCAACAAATGGTTTTCACCAATCCGCATGCCAATTTCAAGAACCAAATAAAACAAATACATGTTCCCAATTTCAATCATTAATTTTCTAAAGCAATAATTTGAAAGGATATGGGGAAGTTCGCAAATACGTGACATGCTTAACCACTCACCTGGGTCCAAAGCCAATGCAATCGAATAATGCAAAACAAGCCTAACCTAAACAAAGAATCATATAACAATTTTATCACTAACTGTATCATGTATAATATTGTCTATAACAATGAATGACTGCCTAGAAGAATATTTAACTAACCTAGATTAATTGCGCAAGTTACCAGACAACTAGCAGACCTAAAACTCTAAATCCCATGTCCAAGTTCCACGTACACGTGAACCCATTGCACCCTCCAAGTGCCGAAACCCACCTGCACGATCCACAAATACCCACGTGCATCAAATTAATCTAGCTTACGCCATTGAAACCATTTAATTCCACCACTGCTATTTATATTCAATTCATTCCACAAATATCCGATATTTTAGTAGTTCCCAATTCACTACCACCGATCACCGCCACACACACCATGCTGCACCTCTCTCTCTCTACACAAACAAAACCCATTAAACTAGTCTCCAACCCAAAGGCTTCCGTGGAACAATTAATATACATCACAACAAAAGGAAAATATTACCTCTGATCGTTAAACCCGAAGAAAACCACCTCGAAACTCTTCGACTTCGCCTGCTGTGACTCTTTTCTCTCAAAACGATATCTCTCATGTAAAACAAAGGGGAACTTAAATACGAGTCCCTTCCTATATAAATACTTAAGTCTTCATCCTAATGGGTTTAAAAACTTATCTTTCCATCCTCAAATTCAAATAAATCCTAAACTACCCTTTCTCTCTCCTAATCTTTCTCTCTCATTATCTTTCCTAATTTATCTCATTCTCTCCCTATCTTTTTCTCTACTAATCTTCTTTCTCTAATTTTCTCTCACCTAATATCTAAAAGAGGAAATTAAATAGGCATCCTCTTTACTAGACTTATTTAGGTGCTAATCCTAGGGGTTTTAAATATTTATGTTCTCATCCTCAAATTATCATTTTATCCTATTATACCCTTCTCCTCTCTCTCTCTCTCTCTCTCTCTCTCTCTCTCTCTCTCTCTAAAGAGAGAGATATACTACAGGGACGTGATTTTCAATTCCCCCACAATACTAGGGATATACGTTGTATATGGGATATACATGGACGTGGTTTCCAATTCCCAGATTAATAGGCATTATGCAAATCCCCCAAAAGAAATTTGTCTCTCAGTCCTCCTCTCTCTGGATCGAGAAACCCACGTTGCCACCGTCGCCGATCACTTCTACCGTCTCCACCCTATCGTTGCCGATCAACCCCACCATTGCCATCAACGTACCCACCATCGCCGTCAATCCCATAGTCCACTTTCCCAATCCTTATCTCACTCAAAACAGGGAAAAAAAATAGAGGGGAGTAGAACAGCGTCGATCGAGAGAAGATTTTAAATACATAAACTCTCTCTCTCTCTCTGGATCAACAAAAGCCACGTCAAAACAGTAGGGCGGTGTCGATCTACACCCCGCCTCCATGGCATATCGAACGACATCGATCTCGGCGGCGGCGGCGGCAATCTAAAGTTTGCGTGGAAAAGATTTCAGTTTTGGGTGTCCCCATTGGTTTTGTGGAAATTCTCCTCTTCAAAATCCCTTTGCAGGAAGCTCAAAGGAATTTGAGCCCAAAGCCAAATTTTGGGTTACAATGGGTATAATTGTAGGTACGATGTTTTACGAATTTTGTCATTGTTACTGAAATTAATTTGTCATATTTGACCTCATTTGTATCATGTTTTACGAAATTTGTCATGTTCATAAAAGTTGCCATCGTTTCCGCCCTCTTAATCGCTACTGTTACCGGATTCCATCGCCGAAATATCAGTTTTAAGTATTATGTTTTTTAATTTTTGTCATGTTTGTGAATTGATGATGTTTTGTTCCTCTACTTCGATTGAAACCTACACTCAGTCTCTCTGAATTTTGTCATTATTTCGGTTTAGTGTAGATTCGTTAGCACAATTTTACGATATGTGTTCATGATATTTTATGTTTTATGGTGATTTCACAAATTTTGTTATGATTTCGATATGTATTTTGATTTCTCTGAATTTTGTCATTATTTCGGTTTAGTGTAGTTTCGTCGGCATAATTTTACGATACGTGTTCATGATGTTTTCTGTTTCATGGCGATTTCACAAATTTTGTCATCATTTCGGTATGTGTTTTGATTTCTCCAAATTTTGTCATAATTTTTGTTTAATGTAATTTTGTAGAGAGAATTTTATGATACGTATTCATGACAAATTCATGGAGGATTTCAAGCTTGGTAGATATTAATTTTATTTTTAATGTTGTTTTTAGAACACTCCTCAGCTTACGTATATAACCCTAACTATTACGCTTAAAAACCGGCCACTACTCTTGTTGCCCTAAATATTACCTAACTAATTAATTAAAATTTAGATAGATAAATAGAAAAATAAATTTACTTATTAACCAATCCAAACTAACACAATTTTATAGAATTATCATCCAGTACCACTATTTCACCCAAAATCAATTTCATACTCCAATAATTCTAACCGCGACAACAACACCCATAGTACACACAAAATAATTAATTGGAATCCACACCATAATACTTCCAATTAATAATAGCCAAAATAACTAATAAGATAAATAAAAATTCTAAGTCATAACAAATCTGGTCACTGATGGGGCCATCATTTAATGGCCTAAGAATTTTCAACCTCTTTGCAGATCTCTCCAATGATTTTTCGAGGCCGGTCCCCCTGTGCCAACTGTGCCCAATTCCTTTCCCCCTGTGCCAACTGTGCCCAATTCATTTAATGGCCCAATTCCCTTCCCCCTGTGCCAACTCTCTCCCTCCGATCCCTTCCTCCATCATTGTCGTTCTGCTTACCTCTAACGGCCCACTACAATTGCATCAATAGAAAATTAGAGGCCGGTCCCCCTTTTTAGGTTCGGTTTGATCCGAACTCTGAATATTATTCCCGAACTTGTGTAGGCTTGGATATGTTATGTCAGGACTTTTTTTCCCTCTTTTTATTACGTCTCTCCATCTCTCCAACGTTAGCAAATCCTCTCCCTCTCATCTCGATCTCACAATGGTACCAGGGTCCCATTAAAGAACAGATCATCCAACGGCGACATCGTGAGTTGAACTCTTCTTCTTCTCTCTCATTCTGATGAAGTTGAACAAATCGTTCGGTGACATAGACTTGCACACAGTTGAAAACGTATGGCCGCAATCGAAGGGGAGGATCAAAAAATTACCATCGCCGGGAATTGAGCCTGTGAATAGGTTATCATTCAAAGCTAAGACTTCAAGATTCACAAGATTTCCTATTGTAGAAGGAATAGATCCATACAATTAATTTATATCTAGTGCCAAGTAAGAGACAGAGGTTGATAGATTGCCCACAGACTCCGGTAATACCCCTCCGAATTGGCCATTCTCCAAAATTACCACCCCCAAGTCGCTACAGTTGGCCAAAGAACTAAGAAGTGCAAGTCCATCGGATCCCTTAGTTTCAAAATGTTATGAGCTAGACTTATCCTGTTGAGATTTTTTAAGTTTCTGAAATCGTTTCTTACTTTTCCGGTGAAATCATTTATTTGCAATTCTAGCTGTACCAACTGCGAAGAGTTGGATATTGAAAGCGGAATTGGGCCATTAAATTGGTTGCCCCATGGCTGAAGGACCTTAAGGTGAGGGAACATGAAACCGAATGCCTACGGTAGACTACCCCAAAGTCGGTTATGAAACACTTTTAACCTAACTAGTGACGATAGGTTGTATAAGGAAGGAGTGATGGTACCTGAAATTTGAGTGGCAACCAATGCAAGTAACTTTAGGTTTATTTTATAGCTGTCGTATTGAGAATAATGTTAGCTAAGAATTAGCTTGATCATTTTTCTGTCGATGTTCAACCAAATTGATTTCACGCGGTTGGAAGTAGTTTGGGAGTCTTTCGAAACCCACAAAGTCGAGTTTGAGAGGGTGGGACGAATGCGATATTGTAATTTTCCAGAAATGTGCCAAAGACGCTGTCATTGTTAAGAGTTTTCTAAAACAAAATTTCGACAAGTCAGTCAACAAAATTTTGGTGTTATCAAAAGAATTTCCACAAATCCTGTCGCCGGTGGGCCATTATATTGAAAAAATTTTGGGTGCCGGGTGGGTACCACGTCACCAGGCCAACGTGGTGTCGAGCACCCACATAGAGATAAAATTTGGTCCAAACATTCATTGATTAACCATTTTCTTTTACAAATTAGAAACGTTAAAGGTTGATTTAACTCATTATGCAGGCACATATACACATGGACTATAAATTTACTCGTGTGTGTGTGTACCAATATATTTTTCAAGAAATAAACACTTCCCATACGAAATACCATCGAAAATTCTAGTAGTACATGCGGTCTTTGGTATGTGGAATTATCAAAGGAAAATTAGGTTGAGTTTCCCAAAATACCCTGGGCTACACGTTATTGAAATAAGCTACTTTGATTCCTAAACAAAGAACCCTTTAGTCCCAAAAGTTGATATATATGAGGAAAATGACCATTCTTAAAATTGGTATTTGTCGGGGTTAGCCCATTTGGATTTGGAAACTCACCCTTATTTAACGGTTCAATAAAAAAATGCTTAAATCAATCCCTTTCTGGTATTTTTTTTGGCAATTTCTCTCGGTTACCCTTAAAATCACATTTTGAACACATTGAACAGCTCGGATTATCGAAATTCGATCGGAAAAGGGGAGTTTGCATTTTAAGAGGTCCTCATTTGAATCCTATAAGGGATCCCTTATTTTTCTTAGGGTGCGGGCCTTCTAGCTATCACTATCCTGTAATTTCCCTTCCCCCTACGCCAACTCTCTCCCTCCCTTCCTCCATCGTTGTCATTCTGCTTACCTCTAACGGCCCACTACAATTTGCATCAATTGCTTGGACCCCTCCACGGTCAATATCGGAGATTCTACACCACCAGTATAAGTCTTCAAAGTCAAGTCAAGTGATTTTAGAAATAACTGAACTTAGACGGCACGCCAGAGTTTCTAGCTTCCAGGGGACATCATACGTAACTTTGGTAATGTAAACTGTAACTGTAACTGTAACTTTGGGTATTTGATTCTCTTGAAGTTTGTAACAACCATGGGGTACTGTTTGAGGGATGTCTATGAGGTGTTTGGTAATATGACGTTGATTTTGGCTTTATTAAGAATTTCTATTAGTCTGTTGAAAACGATTAGTCAATATCAAGAATTTCTACAAATCTGGTCACTGGTGGTGACCATAGCCGGCCCAACCCCAAGGCCCAAGAGTCTTGGGCCTTGGGCATTCTATAAATGTCCAATTTTTGGGGCACTTCAATTTTTTTAGTATTTGGGTTTAACTGTGACTCTTTTTTAGCTCAATACCATAAAAAAAATTACTCATCCAACATGCAAATAAAGGCCCAAAACTTAGATGACCTAAAAACTCAGTGGCATTTTTGTAAATAAGAGAACTAATTGGTCCATTTTCGGAAAAAAGAAGAAGAAGAAAACCAAAGCTGCACGTTGTTTCCATTACTCTCTCTCTCTCTCTCTCTCTCTCTCTCTCTCTCTCATCCGGAAAAAAAAAAAAGAAAACCAAAGCTGCACGTGCTCTCTCTCTCTCTCATCTGGAAAAAAAAAGAAAACCAAAGCTGCATGTGCTTTCTAATTTTTTCCCCTCTCTCTCACCCCTCATCTTCTTCTTCATCCTGTCCATTTGTTCAACTCTCTATATTCTCCTTCGCTAATTACTACTCCTTTCGTCCCTAAATAAATGTCCCCCGCGCAAATCTAATCCTTTCAAAATATGTAATTTTTTTGTTAAAAGATTTCAATTTTTTCACAACTTAAAAAAAACTCATTGATATCTATTGATTTGTGAAAAAAAATTTGATTCTTTTTACAAAAAAATGCATCTTTAATTTTAAAGGTCTAAGTTTGCTTAGACTCAACATAGTACTGTTTTTATTTATTTTCTCAATAAGTTTATGTAGACGTGGATTTCAAGTGAAGGAATTTGTCATGAGGAACTTTTGCTTCTAGAAATACAAGACGAATAGTATTCAAGTGATACTCATGCGTTGTTGAGATAATATGTATTTGCCTATTTGAAGATTTTGTATTTTGTGTTCGTATGTAATAATTAGTAGAACTTTGTATTAGTTTGGCTATATCGTATTTTGTTTGTTGCTATAAAAATTGTTAAGTATTAAGGGCACATTTTTTAATTTGGCCTTGGGCACTCAAAACCCTTAGGCCAGCCCTGGTGGTGACATCATTTAATGGCCTAAGAATTTTCAACCTCTTTGCAAATCTCTCCAACGATTTTTCGGGGACAATGCTACCTAAGGGCCAAAAGTCGTTCCAGGTTCTTTGAATTTGATGGAATAGAAACAGATTAAAAGATTAGAATTTCTTGTCAATTCACTCATTAAGATTTAATAATTTGATGAGAAATAAAGAAAAAAGTACAAAAATTATATAGTTTTGATTGGCTCCTTCTCCTTTCTCACCAGAATGTGAGAAAATGATTTGTTTCTTATCAACAATGTTTCTTATCTTACAGTACAAAGGAGGCTGTCACAGCCATGGCACCACATTTGTTAAGCTTAAGTTGCATGTTTTCTCTCCCTCTTTTGGCATGACAATTGGCATGCACCCTACTAGCCCTCTTATAGACCACTACGGGCACCATTTTGTTATTGTTTCTGGTATTCGTGTGACAGCAAAAGTTTTATGCATAAAGCTCACTCGAGATGGGTTCTTGGTAGACGTATGAGTAATTAATGCACTCCAGGGTCATGGTGGGCTTTGAAATCCATCGAAGATAGGACTTCTATACATTGAACAAGACATTCAATTATATATGTACAAACATCAGCTTAAAGTTACTATTACTGAAAAATGTGGAAGCACGATAAATTAACTAGAGCTAAGTGTAAGATAGGTTAAACTTAGTGCGAACATCCTGAATTAAACATAACCATAATCACAGTCCTGGATATAAGTCCAGCACAACTGTCAATAAAAGATACAAGCCTGAGTTACAAGTTCACACGATCCTACTACATAATTGAAACAAAACAACATCATCCAGACTTCTTCGGCCGTTACAAGTTCACACGATCCTACTACATAATTGAAACAAAACAACAACATCCAGACTTCTTCAGCCGTCAAGCGTGTTGCACAAAATCATAAATTACCTGCAATGTTGCGTACAACGGCGTCTTAAGCACTAGGCTAGTGTGAGACAAGATATGACAAACTTACTAGTTTCCATGAATTTATAAGTCAACGAATTCATTTCTCAAAATATAAATATTTATATCCTACATTTTAGATCCATGTTGCAAACATTTCATTTAGCAAATAACGGCTCAACTAGGCCCGTTCATGACAATCACATGTCAAGTGTTCCATCTCATTAACGACTTATACGCAAAATGTTCAATGTAGTTAGTGAGCCACCCTGAATATAAATATTTGGCATGACATCACCCACGATCATCTGGCTAGCTATTATCCCTTCTCATTATTTCACATCACTATTCACTTCCCCTAGTGGCCGGGGCATCGTTGGAACTACGTGTCATTAATAGTTATGAATCCCAAATTATCCCAAATTGTAATAGATAGCATGCGTTTCTTTTCTTTTTTTTCACGTGGTTCGAAATCCTTGTAAACATTTATCATATTTGCAACATAATAGCACATGTGAAACAATAAGTTCTACCACTAAGCCAAAACAAAGCTTCTCATCCGAAAATTCAAGTTAGGCAAAAATATACAAGCACATCAAATGTGCGAGCTATATACGGGTCTTTGATGTTCGAACCTAAACACATCAAACCAAACTGATTAAGGTTCACGTTACATCAAACACAAGTTCGTAAGCGCCAAGAGTTTATCTATAACGTGTAAGACTCGAGCTATGCAGTATAATTTCTAAAACAGAGCAGTCCCGGAAAACCGATGAAAACCCATCTCAATTTAACCCAGAAACTAATGTAATCTTACAGGGACATAGACAAAGATGTTAGGAAGACAAGTCGGGAAGAACTCGAAGGCTAGAAATGCCCAGAAGGGAAATGGAGGGGACGGATTCAATAATTTTAAGTACAAAAAATCTATCCCAAAATTATCCAAAAAGTGAATCTATACCGTTGATTCATCTTCTTAAGTGAATCTGTACCACTGATTTATCTTTTGGGGTAATTTCAGCCGGGGTACGTACGTTTTTTTTGTGTACGTAACATTGCTTGGAGGGATTCGAGAGAAAAGGGAGGACTATACAACTAGTTTAGGATATGATTTTATTCCTTCTAGCCACCCCCACACACACAGTCACAAAATTCTCTCTTATATTTTAGAACTTATAAATACTAAGCATTTCTATGCCAATAAAATATAGGGTGTTACTATCTATCCCGCGGCCCTAACATAATTTCGTCATCGAAATTTAAACTAATTCTGTCAAAATATATTTAAGTTACACAAATTATTTTTTTTAAAATAATAACGCTTAACCTCTGTAACTAATTAAAATAACTTGATTACTAATTTAATCAATCCAAAAGCAGGTCGGGTCCTCATAATCCGTCGTATGCCAGCTCCGACACCCTAGATTATCAACAATGTCTAGCTATCAATGTTGCCCTTGAAAATTAAAACCATGCATGATTGAAGCCAATATGAGAGAAAAGGAGAAGGTTCAAAACCATAAAAGAATGAATTTACAAAATATTGAGTAAGATCTTCAATTGCTTACCTTCAAAATGTTGTTCTTGACTAGATGAAGCTCCTGGAGCGGAGTACTTATGTTCATTCGGTCTTTTGGGAACTCTGTAGAGCATGCCAATCCTATCTTGATGAGAGAGATTAGATTTTCCATCATTTTGCTGCCATTTGTCTCCTTGGTTGAGAGCATATGGTCTACGATCTCTATCACACGTTCAGGTAAGGCAATCTTTGCAAAGTTAAGAAGATTAAGGTCTGCCTCAAACATTTTGTTAGTAGGTCTCTTCCTTGATATCATCTCCAACAACAAGATCCCATAACTATAAACATCTCCCCTAGTTGACATCTTGCTTCCCAGACCGTACTCTACAATTCGTAATATTTAAACTTTAACAACAAAGGATCCACTTCTGGATAACAAAAGCGATACGAAAAGAAAGAGAAAACTTGCTTCAACACACCCGGTGACACTGTTTTCTACACCAACGTCATTATTCACCTACTTATCATACCATCGTCATTCAATTATCATGTGTGCTGAAATTAGGTGAGTTGATATTATGGGATGCTAAATTTGAAAAAAAAAAGGATAAAAAAATTTGTTACCTAGAGCTGCATAGCCAATGGTTCCCTTTATTGCAGTTGAACTACTGGTACTTGGAGTGGTGAGCTCTGTATGAAATCTAGCTAGACCGAAATCTCCAACACGGGCAACCATATCACTATATATCAAGAAGGATATTACTCGGCTTTAAATCGCGGTGAATAATTGGCATTTCGCATTGGTGATGAAGATAATCGGGTGCACAAGCCACATCTATGGCAATGTCTACTCTTTGTAGAAGATCGAGTCCTGCAAACTCACGTTCCCCATTGTTTGCTTCCAGAATAGGATGCAACCAATTATCTAGATTTCCATTGGGTATAAACTCGTAAACTAGAGCTTTAAACTCATTCCCTTGAAAATCCATGCTTGAACAAGTAGTTATGATCAAAACCAGGTTTCAATGTCGAATATTTTTTTAAGGCTTCGCACTCTGCCATGAAACTCTTGGTAGCGCCATGAGTTTGAAGATCAAGTACTTTGACCACAACAACCAACTCCCCGTTTTGTTCAATAACACCTTTATACACACGACCGAAACTACCAAACCCAAGTAGATTCGTCGAACAGAAATCTTCTGTTGCTTTGAGAAGTTCTCCATAAAAGACTTTCAAGAATGGATCTTTCAACAATGAAACTATTGGTTTGGTCTTTCTTTTCTTTTTGAACAAACATATGATGAAAGACCACGCTACGGTTACTCCAACTATTATCGAAGCTATCGTGATTCCTAACGTCCGTGAAAGAATCTTCACATTCCTTGATCTTTTCTTGGTGCACCGAGGTAGTCGTAGTTCAAAAATGCCACCACAAAGCCTATAGTTTCCGATAACTGATATTGCACTTGCATTTGTAAAAACACCCTTCATAGGTAACTCACCTTCGAAATTATTGAAAGACAAATTGAGATTTTTCAGATCAAATGTACCTAAAAATCTCGGAATTTGACCGGATAAGTTGTTGTTAGAAAGGTCCAAATTCTGAATACCTCTCAAGGATTCCATTGAGGAAGGAATGGATCCTTGAAACAAATTTTAATGCAAATATAGGTTTTCGAGGCTGCTACAGCTATCAATGGTCCCAGGAATTTCACCAGACAAACCATTCTCAGAGATATCGATTTCTGCTAAGTGTTTGAGGTTTCCAACCTCAAGTGGCAAGGACCCAGACAAACGGTTGCGAGATAGGTCCAATCTAATTGACAGAGAAGACATGCACCGTCAAAAGGTTTTTTTGGTATGCTACCTTGAAGGTTATTTTCAAAAAGTAATAGCTCTAACAGATTTTGACAGTTGCCGAGATTCAAGGATATGGTCCCCTCTAGTCTATTTTGCTCCAAGTAAAGTTTAGTCAGCAATGACAAATTTCCAACAGAGTCCGGAATTTTACTTGAGATACTATTTTTTGCAAAGTCCAACACTTGCAACTTACAAAGATTACCTATGCTACAGGGAATCAAGCCTGTGAATAGGTTATCTGCCAAACCTAACGTTTCCATATTCACCAGGTTTCCTACTGTTGAAAGAATAGATCCATACAATTGATTTATATCTAGTGCCAACCAATGGATAGAGGTTGATAGATTGCCCATGGAGTCCGGTAATACCCCTCCAAATTGGCCATTCTCCAAACTTACAATCTCCAAGTTGCTACAATTGGTCAAAGAACTAAGAAAGGCAAGTCCATCTGATCGCTTAGTTTCAAAATTGTTATCACCAAGATTTATAGCTTTGAGATTTTGTAAGTTTCCAAAGTCGTTTCTTACTTTTCCAGTGAAATTGTTTCTTTGCAATTGTAGCCATACCAACTGCGAAGAGTTGGATATTGAGAGCAGAATTGGGCCATTAAATTTGTTGCGGTGTAGCTCAAGGAGCTTTAGGTGAGGGAACATGACACCAAATGTTGGCAGAAGACTACCCCAAAGTTGATTATCACCGAAAGATAACCAAACCAGCGACGATATGTTGTATAAGGAAGGAGGGATGGTACCTCAGAGAAAAAGAAGGGAGAGTTTTTTTTTATGTTGTTTGTATTTAAATTTTTTTTTATAAGCAAAAGCGATACTAGTTAGTAATAAAGTAAAATTTCACCTGCACTCTCTGGATACCCAACAAGTGTGTTAACTTTCAGTTATTTCCCTTCCCCCTGCGCCAACTCTCTCCCTCCCTTCCTCCATCGATCGTTGTCGTTCTTCTTACCTCTGACGTCCCACTACAATTTGCATCAATTTCTTGCTTCGGCGCCTCCACGGTCGATATCGGAGATTATACACCACCAGTAAATCCTCAAAGTCTAGTCAAGTGAAGTGACTTTAGAAATAACTGAACTTAGACGCCATGCCAGAGTTTCTAGCCTCCAGGCCAGGGACATCGTTATTGATGCTCTATTTGTTTGCCAAAGTACTATGGGGTTCTAGAATCCATTGAAGACTGGAGTAATTAGCAAAACCAAGATCAAAGCACCAGAGATACAGCGGAAAACCAAACAAACCAAAAAGACAATGTAAAGGTGTTTGGCAAGGTTCACTGCAGCTTTGTAACGTAGATTGCAGGAGCTTTATCTAATAGTAATTAACATGATATGCACATCTGTGTTCACGAGAAAATGCGGAAAGAAGTAGAGATTAGAGATACAGTAATTGGGTTTTTGGCATTATTAAGAGTTTCCACAAGTCTCTGTCAAAAAAGCTTAATTATGCAATATCAAGAATTTCCGCAAATCTGGTCACTAGTGGGGCCGTCATTTATTAGCCCAAGAACTTTCAACCGCTTTGCAAATCTCTCTCCAATGATTTTTCGGGGCAAATGATACCTAAAGGCTCAAAGTCCTTCCACGCTCTTTGAATCTAGGGAGTTGATGGAACAGAAACAAAAAGATTATAATTACTGCCAATTCACTCATTAAGATTAAGTAATTTGATGAGAAATAAATAGAAAAGTACACAAATTATATTGTTTTGATTGGCTCCTTCTCCTCTCTCACCAAAAGCGAGAAAAATGATTCATTTCTTATCGCAATGTTTCTTACGGTACAAAGTAGGCTGTTACAGCCATGGCTCCACATTTGTTTTGTAAAGCTTAAATTTCATGTTTTCACTCCTTAATCTATAATGGACATGGACTTTCCTCTGTCTCGCTGGTGCTTCCGAATTTCTGCCTAATCCCAATGCAATGGACTCAGAATATGGAACGGATCCCGTTCCTTTAAATATCAAACTCTTCATACTTTCTTTTTGTTTTGCCAAAAGGATAACAATTCCATTGATGAATGTAGAGAAACATACAATGAGCATATCCAACCCTAATCAAAGGCATGGACAGCAATTCCAGAAGGTAGGCTTTCCAACCAAAGACATCTAACCTCCAAACCCTTACAAACCAAGCGGTGAAGCACACAGATACCAACATGCCTGACAGAAGAACACTCACACACAGAACACTCACCATCCTCTTGTTACCTGGCATAACATGGTTTGATTCTCAGGATATATCCCTAGGCATGTACGGTTTTATCCCTTTTCGATGGCTGTCAGAGGGAGCCTTGATCGAGCTAGAGATTTAACTTCATAGCCAGGGTGTCATAGAAATCCAATTTGCTCTCTCTGTAATCTGCATGAGAAATCTTTGGATCATCTTCTTTTTGAGTGCTAAGCAAGTCTAGAACATTGTTGCTAAGCTGAGTTGTATCCCTTCTGGTCCTACTCTCTAGTACTTCTAGAAAGTTGATTGGTTCTGTTCCAATTTAAAAAAGAGAGGTTTACCTAATGCTCTTAGAAGGCAGGCACTAGCTGCAATGGTCTATTTAATCTAGCAAGAAAAGAACAACAGAATTTTCAAGGGCATTCTAAGATGGAACTCTGTCATGGGCCAGATCGAATCTGAAGTGAGAATTAAAGCTACCCAAAGCACAAATGTCAAGTTGATTGATCTGTCTTCCTTACTTTGTAAGAACTTGCATATATGAAACTGCATTTTACTCAATAGGTTGACTTTTTTGTAGTTATATATAGGGATCTTGCCATTGTTTTTTAGCCATGCATAGTTTTTTTGCTTGGTTTTGATTGAGGTTTTTCCTCTTGACAATGTTTTCTAATAAAGTTCTTAGTTACCAAAAAAAATAAAAATGTGGCATAACTAGACCACTCTCTGACTTTGCTTTTGACTTTTGAGATAGAGTGTGCTTCTTTGAATGTTATAGGGAAACCCTTTAAAGCCTCAGTGTTTAAGCTTGCTTAATTTCTCTGCGTCAGTGTATTTTTTTTCACATCTCTGTGTTTTTTAATCAGCTTACGTTCGCCTTGACAAATCCCTGGGAAACTAATTCCACGGTTCACTAGCCCACAGGGGTGCTTAATTTCCATGCCTTAGTGTATGATCTCTGGAGAGACAAATCTCAGAATTTTCAGCACAAGCATCTAGATAATAATTATGAAAAGATAGAGGAGGCTGTGACAGCTTGTTTGGCATCGTGGAGACAGATTGATCCGTCTGCAAGAAACAAGAGCCTAGGTGATATACGGGATATGTCTAATATAGATGTTTTAGGCAGTCTTAATTTTGTCACTATTGATTCTATGAATGCCCAGTAGCCTTGTCCTGTTATGCTCTAGTTGCTGGCAAGGATATGGCTGCAGCTGATGTTTGCTCTTTCTTTCTTTTCTGGTTTCTAAATTTTTTTTTTTTTGCTTGTTTGGACTGCAAGGACATTCCCATGCGCGGTCATTGATTCACCTCCGTTTTGTCATTTGTACTTCTAGTAAGAATTAACTTACAAGAAAAAAAAAGTTCGCTCTTTTCATCTCAATAAAAAAAAAGTTCGCTCTTTTCATCTCAATAAGACACATTAAGCACGAAAAGGAGAAGTCGAAGGTACACATAAAGCTTACTTGAGATGGGTTCTGGGTCGACATGAGTAATGCAGTTTACGGTGCAAAAGCATAAATGATCATGCACGAAAACCAACACTACAGGGTCATGGTGGGCACTTAATGTAGTCATGTATCTGACTTAATTAGGTGCTGTTATGGAGACGTCCTGTCACGCCCTCGATTTTCAACATAAATAAATAATCCATTTGAATAAAAGATCCTTGCTTAATAGAAATATTACCCAAAAGATTTTCCAACAGTTTAACTTTACAAATGAATCCCCAAATTTAAGTAATTACAGCTTTGGCACTACGGCCCAAATCAACTTAAATATAAGTACAAACCTATTTAAGATATTACATACTTTATAATCAAGAGGAATTTAAGTACAATAAGTTACAAACTCATCTTTGTCAACAGAAAGCCAATACAAGACGTTTAAGTAACTAAAACGGAATTAGCTCCCAAAAGTCTTCATACCCAAGCACATGAATTCATACAGTCTATCGTCCAGCATTTTGTCCTGAAAGAAAGATTAGGTTGAGCTACACTAGCCCAGTAGGAAAATCTTTACCGATTCTATATGTAAACACGATGAAATGTGCAGAAGAAATGAAGACAGGAAGTACGGCTTAATCAATAGATAACAATTGATTCAAAGGCATTCCAACGTTCAATAAGATCATCCTAACGCATGCCCATAGCTCAATGTACCACCAAGTTCACACGATGTTAAATAACTCGAGTAACCGCGACACAACTCACTATCGTCAATCACCTCCGTTGGTATTTCCACCCCTTGCGTTACCGTATAACACCACGAGGATTACCGTGTTACCACCCCTTGCGTCACGGTGATCCCTAACAACTTGGGTCACCGCATTACCACCCCTTGCGTTGCGGGACCGTCTAAGTCGTCCTATTACCACCCCTTGCGTTACGAGACTTCCTAATCCAACTTCCGACTCACATACCTACCTTCGTACTCAACAAGCAAGCTAAGACATTACACTAGTCACACGTTCACATGAAACGTCATACGATATGCTAACAACGCCATAATCATGCTACAAACATCATCAAGTAATCGATTAACCAACATAACGTATTTTAACAAAGCTTTTATCACAACAATCCTTATTCAATCTTTACTAATGGAGTCCAATGAATCATGATTAGCAACAATTAATCGTAGAAGGTCAATTGAGCATGTGAGAAAGGTTAAAAGACGTTCGAAAGGGCCTTAGGGACAATTGGAGCTCAATACGATCAACGAGGCACCAAAACAGCACAAGCTTTCCAGAAAAAGGGAGGGGTATTGATACCCCGGAATCAGGTATCAATACCTGGCAAGCTGAAAATCCAGAGAAGGATGGGGTATCGATACCCCATATTTGGGTATCAATACCCCGCTGTTTCGAGGCGATTTTCTGCAGTTTTGACAGACATTCAAAACACCAAAGGGGGACGATCAAAGCACGATTTCTACACCATATCAACATATATACACATAAAAGAGGTAAAGAAGTCCCTACCTCGAGTGAAGGAGCGAAACCCAAGAGATTCGAACAAACCCTAGCTCCAAACTCCTTGAAATCAACCGAAATCTTCTCCCCGAGCTTCACCCAATACGATACGAGCCCGAGGTTGTGTTCTAGAGGTGAAAGCAAGATGGATCCTTGAGGTTTTGTGTGAGGGAGCTAGAGAGAGAGACACACACGGTAGAGAGAGGGAGAGGTCGGCGTGAGAGAGAGGGAGAGATAGAGATCAAAATGATCTCCTACATCACACACACCCCTTTTTATACATCTATATCTATATATTACACTCACGCTCCCTCAATCACCTATTCTTTCACTTTAATCCTTAATTTAAATAACCACCAAATAAGCCACATTTTTCCCAACTTGACATTTAATAAATATTTCAATAATTATAATTATCTGGGTCTCTACACGTCCTCTTAATGTAGTCATGGTAGAATGGTGCGAACATATTATTTTTAAATGAATCAACTTATTGGTTTTTAATTGAAGCTTCTTCTTGATCCCATAGAGCCCACGAGTTCACATCACGATCTCTGCTCAACACAGCTCCGAATCCATCCCGCCAAGTAGAATTGAACACACGAATGAATAATATGATATGTATGACTCCAAAATGCTACTAAAGATGAACAAAGAAACAATTAATTTAAAGCTCACAAGATATATAGAGGGAAAGGGTTTCCCTCTCAAAGTCTGCTGAGGTCACAACCTTACCCTGAGATGGTGAAAGAATGCTTATGTACGGAGAGATATTATAAACACTGGCTGGGATATATTTCAACTGACTTGATTTACAACGGGGAGAGTACCCTTTTTATAGGCATAAAGGGTTCTCCCAAAATACGCACCCTAGCATCAGCCAATCATAAAAGTGCTTCAGAAAGGTGTCGGGGCACGATGGGCATTCTTTGCAGTGCCAGCTGCGTACTATCAAGCGCCATTCTATCAATATGCAAGAGAGAACTATGAACTAGAAACACGCTCCAGGAGCGCCATCGCGCCCCCATCGTGCTTTGGGGCGCCCCATGCCTTTAAGGCACCACTGGAGCAGAGCTGTCTGGAAGCTTAATGCCTTTGAAAAAGTTCCACACCAAGAAATCATTCCGGAATTGTGATTTTACTGGTTCGAGCCACATATTACAAACCACTTGAGCAGTAACATATACTTCAAAAGTCCAAAAAAAAAATAACGAATGGGAGCGCCGCAGACAATAGAATCATGAAATGTACTCGGCTAAATGGGGGAAACTCGTTGATGATGTCAAAATACCAACGAGCAAAAGAAGCCACAGTCTAGCTTTTAATCCTAGTAAGTTATCTTTCCAGCTTAAAGATGGCGAGAATGAATTGAACCTATGTTCATGAAGGTAATACGAGCATAACAATATGCAAAACAAATTGACCATTGGACAGCGACATTACATCAACTTTATCTCATTCGACGAGGGAAACATAACTGCAGAAAGCATAAGCAAGTTCTCAACAAGTCAAGGACATTCATGGCCTGGGTTCGGGTTCGGGTTTGGGTTGTGGTCTAAAACAACGCAAGCTCTGAAAAATATATTCCATTGGTACAATGTGAAAGACACCTTGCATTCAACCTCTAAATTATCCGTCCTCTATATTGTCCAAAGGAGTTACCAAGAGACAGATTGTTCTAAAGAAACAAAATGGAACCAAAGATTTTGCCACTTAGAACTCAGTTTTAGCAGTTGGGAAACCAGCTCCAGCAGTTTCAAAAGCAGTTTTGGCAATTTTAAAGCCGATTTCAGAAGTAGAATAGCAGTTTCTGAAGTTAGAATACCGGTTTCAGCAACTTATAACCCTGTTTCTGCATACATCATAAGAAGACGATAGAACATACACCAAGCATAAAACATACACCGAACACATTAAGAGACAGTAAAGAATTGTGATAAGGAGATGAGCACAATTGAGTTCAGTGTATGGCATTTTTGAATTATTGTTCTTTATGCCACAAATGAAACTATTTTGTAAACCAAAGCTCTTTGTCATCTCAAATTGGGGAATTCCTTAAAGGAAAAACCAATTAATCGAGATCGATCTTCTTTCTTTTCTTTCTGTTCGTTTCTTTTATTTTTTATTTTTTGCTTTTTGAAGAAACCATCTTTTTGTTTTCTTGCCAGTTCACTCAATAAGATTAACACAATTTCATTTGTTTTTATCACAGACTGTACGCATACAGTTTAGACAGTTCACGTATAGAGAGTAAGGAATTCTATTGTATGCATACAGTCTGTTTATATGACAACTGAACCTGCATTCCCCTAAGTTCGGTGGCTTATTGTTCTCCTCAAAATATATGAAGTCTAATTCACCACCCCCTGCTTTTGCTTTCTCCAACATTGTCAAAGTGATTGGAATTTCGCTTGCTCCAACATTGCATAACGGAAGGTGGATTGTTCTTCCAGCACTAATTGAGATATGCTTGTGTTGGCTCGGATGCCCTGAGTTATCAACATTGCACGTCTAGCTATCCATGTTACCCTAGGAAGATAAAACGATGGAGGATTAACACCAAAGTGAAAAAAGCGAGAAGATTTTTCAATACCATTGAAGGACAAACTTTCAAAACTTTGAGTAAGATCATTAATTGCTTACCTTCAACATATTGTTCTTGACTAGATAAAGCTCTTGGAGTACAGAATTTATGCTCATTCGATCTTGTGGGGACTCTGTAGAACATGCCAGTCCTATTTTTACAATGTGGATTAAACATTCAACCATTTTGCTGCCATGTCTCTCCTCAGTTAAGAGCATGGGGTCTACAATCTCCATCACACGTTGTGGGAAAGCAATCTTTGCGAAGTTATGAAGATTAAAGTCTGTCTCAAATATTTCGTCAGTAGGTCTCTTTCCTGTTACCATCTCCAACAACAAGATTCCATAACTATAAATATCTCCACTAGTTGACATCTCACTTCCAAGACCATACTCTGCCATTTGTAAAATTCAAACGTTAAACCAAAATGATCTTCCTTTAACTTCTTCAAAAAAACAAAAATGATGCGAAATGAAAGAGAAAACTTGCTTGCATTACAAATAGGCCATTTACATTAACATGTAAAGGGTGTTATATATATATATATATATATATATATCGGGGCGGTTCCGGAGACACCTAAAAAAACACCTAAAAAAACACCTCATAGCTCCCGATCAAATTTTGATGATCCGAGCCGCTTAATGTGATCAGAACGTGATTTTAAGGGTATCCGCAAGAAATCAGCAAAAAAAATGACCGGGAAGGGCTTGATCCGAACAGTTTCGAACGGTTTTTTATTGAACGGTTCAAATAAAAACTGCTTAAATCAAACCTGTCCCGATCATTTTTTTTGCTAATTTCTCGCAGGCACCCTTAAAATCACATTCTGCATACATTGAACGGTTCGGATCATAAAAATTTGATCGGAAACTATGAGAATGAGATTATGGGTGTTTTTTTGGGTGTTTTTTTAGGGTGTCCATTGAACCGTTCCGTATATATATATATATATATATATATATATATATATATATATATTAGCTTTGTGAACCTATTTTTTTAATTATCGTGTGTGGATACCTTTCTTGTTTAAGTAACAGAAAAGAATCGACTTTGGTTTGTTCTAAGATAACCAAACCAAATTCCTCACAACGAATGTCATTTCATTGATATAGAGATAACAACTGATTTAATTGGCAATCCTTCATGGTGTCTAATCGGCTGAATGTATTGAAATTCAGTGATTTTGAAATTAGAAAAGGCATATTCAAAGTAGAAAGTAGATAAAGAGCTTTTTCTTACCTGGAGCTGCATATCCAATGGTTCCCCTTATTGCAATTGAACTACTTGTCCTCAGAGTGGTGAGGTCCGCATGAAATCTAGCTAGTCCGAAATCTCCGACATGGGCAACCATGTCACCGTCAAGAAGGATATTACTCGGCTTTAAATCGCAGTGAATAATTGGCCTTTCGCATTGTTGATGAAGATAATCGAGTGCACAAGCCACATCAACGGCAATGTCTATTCTTTGTTGAAGATCGAGTCCCACGAACTCACGTTGGCCATTATTTGCATTTGGAATTGAATGCAACCAATTATCTAGACTTCCATTCGGCATGAACTCGTAAACTAGAGCTTTAAACTCATTCCCTTGAAAATCCACACTAGAACAAGAAGTTCTGATCGAAACCAGGTTTCGGTGTCGAATATTCCTTAAGGCTTCACACTCTGTCATGAAACTCTTGGTAGCGCCACAAGTTTGAAGGTCAAGTACTTTGACTGCAACAACTAACTCTCCATTTTGGTCAATAATGCCTTTATAGACATGACCAAAACTACCAAAACCAAGTAGATTCGTCGAAGAGAAACCTCCAGTTGCTTTGAGAAGTTCTCCATAAGTGACTTTCAAGAATGGGTCTTTCAACAATGAAACAATAGGTTTGGTGTTTCTTTTCTTCTTGAACAAACATATGATGAAAGAGGATACTGTGGTTACTCCAATGAACACCGAAGCTATCGTGATTGCTAAGGTCTGCGAAAGTGACATCTTGTTTCTCAATTTTTTCGTGGTGCATTGAGCTAGTTGTAGTTCGGGAATGCCACCACAAAGCCTATAATTTCCAGCAACAAATATTGCACTTGCATTTGTGAAGACACCTCTCATTGGTAACTCTCCTTCAAAATTGTTGAAGGACAAATTGAGATTCTTCAAGGAAAAAGTCCCTAAGAATCTCGGAATTTGACCGGATAAGTTGTTGTGGGAAAGGTCCAAAATTTGAATACCTCTCAAGGATTCCATTGATGAAGGAATAGATCCTTGAAACGAATTTTGCTGCAAATACAAGTTTTCAAGGCTACTACAACTTCCTAGAGTCTCAGGAATTTCACCAGACAAAACATTCTTGGAGATGTCGATTTCTGCTACATTTTTTAGGTATCCAACCTCTGGGGGCAAGGATCCAGACAAACGGTTGCGAGAAAGATCCAAAGCAATTGATAGAGAAGAGACCATCAAAAGTTGTCTTGGAATGCTCCCATTAAGGTTATTTTCATTGAGTGTTAACTCTAACAAATTTCGACAGTCTCCCAGACTCGAGGGTATGGCTCCCTCTAGTCTGTTTTTCTCCAAGTAAAGGTTATTCATCATTGACAAGTTTCCAATCGACTTTGGAATTTCACCTGAGAATTTATTGTTTGAAAATGCTAAATATTGTAACTTATGAAGATAACCTACGCTATCGGGAATCGGGCCTGTGAATAGGTTATCCTTCAGAGCTAAAAGTTCCATATTCACAAGGTTTCCTATTGTTGAAGGAATTGATCCATACAACTGATTTTGATGTAGTGTCAACCAAGAGAGAGAGATTGATAGATTACCCACAAAATTTGGTAATACACCTCCAAATTGGTTATCTTCCAAACCCAATAGTTCCAAATTGCTACAATTGGTCAAAGAACTAAGAAAGGCTAGTCCATCAGATCCCCTAGCTTTAAAATTGTTACTAGACAAAATTATAACACGGAGATTTTGTAAATTTCCGAAATCATTCCTTACTATTCCACTGAAATGGTTTCTTTGCAATTCGAGGTGTACCAATTGCGAAGAGTTTGATATTGAAAGCGGAATAGGACCACCAAAATCATTAGCATGTAGCTGAAGGAACTGAAGGTGAGGGAACATGAAACCGAATGTCGGTGGAAGACTACCCAGGAGTCGATTAAAGGGCAATGACAATTTAACTAGCAACGATAGGTTGTATATGGAAGGAGGGATGGTACCTGAAATTTGAGTGGCACCTAACCAGAAGTACCTCAAATTTTTCAATCGACCCAAAGCATTTGGAATACTTCCTCCAAACGGATTGTCCACAGCACTAAAGTTTACCAGAGAAGTAAGATTCCCAATCGACGGAGGAATCCCTCCGGTCAAGTTGTTACTAACAACGTAGAGTGATTTGAGTCTCGGCATTGAATAACCAAGTTCTTTCGGAAACTCTCCAACTAGCTTGTTGCTGGTTACACTAAGGAACCTAAGATTGGAGCAACGAGATAGGCTTGTTGGAATTTTCCCTTCAAAACCATTATACGCGAGTTTCAGTATCTGTAACTTGAAAAGATTACCGAGTTCAGTTGGAATTTCACCAATGAAAGTGTTGTTTCTGAGGCTAAGCTCCCGTAAAAAGCTGAGGTTTCCGATATAAGGAGACAAAGAACCTGCTAGACCTCTGGAGGTGAGGTCTATAACGGTGACTCGTTCGTGTCGGCGGCCGCATTTGACACCTTCCCAGTGACAGAAATGGAGAGATTCATTCCATGAGCTCAAGGCCTGGTGATACTGTGGGAAAATATTGGACTTGAAGGCCAATAATGCATGGAAATCAGTCTCGTTGCTCGGAACATTAATCGTGTTAATAAGTCTAAGGGATGATGTTGTGTCAAGGGCAAGGGCTCTATTTTGAAGGAATGGGATGAGAGAGAGAGAGAGAAATAAGGCTAGGAGATCAATTGAGAGAGATTTGATTACTGGACTCATCTTCATGTCTGATTTGAGCTCTCATTAATTGTGTATGAACTATAATATATATGTAACATGAAGGTCGAAGTTCAACCGCATGATATCAATATGGGTGCAAGTTGCAAGTCTTTATTTGGATGTGTTGAATTTGATTGAAATATCTAGTGGCAGACTTGTCTTATATGTTGAATTGTCAACGTAAAATTAAATTATGTGGGGTTGAAGAAGAGGACATTATCTGGAAGGAAGCATACAGCTGGTCACCTCTGAATCCCATCTCTCTCAAGCCCCTTCTAAACTTGTTCTCCGGGTTTGCAAGGGATTTGCCTTAGTGAACATAAAAAAACTAATAAGTGTTTATCTTCCATAAAGTCGTATGTGGAAATTCCAAGGATGCCAAACATTCTAAAGCTTTGAAACCACTAGAGGTTTTGCTTGGTTGTTAACTTCAAAGCTCCAGAATTAGTCTATGTGCGTGCAAGATATAACTCGGACATCTGATTATTTTTTTTTTTTAAATTTTGTATGTCCCAACAGAGTTTCAATGTAGAGAACGCAAATATATATATATATATATATATATATATATATATATATATATATACTAGTAATAATGCACGTGCGGTGCACGTGAAAGCAATGTCAAGTTATGTAATAATGACAGTCAATAAAACATGTAATTATTAGTATTATTTTCTATTGAAGCTTAAACTCTTGAGAATGATCATCTTTCTTCCTTCCTTCATTGCAAGGTAGACATTTTCTTTAATATGAGGCAGAATAAGTAGAATTAAGATTCTCTTGTAGGAGGATCCTTCATGTGATGTAAAATGAGAAAATATTTTGTGGTGAGTATTATTTTACCTCACATTAGGAATCATCTGAGGGATCGTCCGCTCCATTCCGGCAACTGGCTTATTTCTAGAACTCTTTTGTATCTTTTCATACTCAACATATGAGCCGCAATTCTAACAAACTGTGACACGATATGCACCAATGATGCCCTCATGGTTATTTATCCTTCCAGTACGTGTTTCATGCTTTCAAGAAGTAGTCCACATTACTTTTCAAAGACTCCCAAATTAATAAATAATTTTACTCCTCCATGTGCTTTGCCGAATTCCCTTGTACCAATTGTACCATGTACATCTTGTTCTTTTGTGCTTATTTCCTTAGGCACAAAAAATAACACACACAACCCGCATGCATATGCATCTCTATCCACTTGTTGTCTCGAACACTTTTAAAGGGGTATGTAAATATCAAAAGTACTCATCATGGAATATGGATATACAAATACACACAAATGCAGAATTAAAAAGGTTTAATCATTTCATTAATTAGATTCGATTTCAGAAAGCACCAAATAAATAAGAGAAGAAAACAAGGTCATTAATGATCGATATAAGAGAAGAATTATACTATAAATTATATGGACAACGTTAATTATGTTGGGAAAAATCAGATCCTTACCACCAAATTAATGGGGACATAGACTATTGCAGAGGAGTTGGAAGAGCAATGATATTGGCGTCAACCAATGAGACTTTTTGAAGAGTGCTTACACAAATAAAGTTGGAGTGTCACTCCAATATCTTTGATCTCCACATTTTCTTTTCTGCTAATTAATCTCTCTTCTCTACTTGAAAAGCGGCACGCACCAGGAGCATAGAATCCAATTAATTGAAGGAGAACGTACAATAGGCCCACGCACAGTTGGCCTAAGAGAAGTCCCACCACGTTAGAAGTTTTGGAACAGAAGGAAGCGGAAACTCCCGTCAAGAGTAGGTGTTAATTACTTTTAGTCATGCGGGGGGACGTGATGGTTGGTAGACTGATGCAGATGACCGTTTGGTGTTTTAAAAGAACGGGTGTGCCAGTTATGGAGGTGTGGGTAAGGGGGGTGGGATAGAGTTGGGATTCATAGAAATTGGTTGGGACATTTTTTGGGAAAGCAAAAAGTAGAAAACATCTTCGTGCTTTTAAAAGAGGTAGTATAGATAGGTCTTTTCTAAATTAATGTAAGAACATGTAAATTTTGGGTGATCTGTTGCCGTTTTCTGTTTTTCTACTTTGTGGTACAGCTTAGTTTTAAAAGTTTTGAGTGGTGCTATTTGCACCGATAGGATTCCTACCGACGGTCGTGCGCGGCCGTCTCCGGCCACCGGACGGTCGTTGATTCCCGCGTTGGGCCCCTCGGTTTTTTTTTTTTAAATTTTTGGACGGATCGGATAGGCCGTCCGGTGGCGGAGAGGGCCGCGCGTGGCCGGCAGTACGATTTCCCTATATTTTGGTCGGTACACATAGGATTTCCGGTTTTAAAAGTCTATGGGGATACGTCTGTGATAAAATTACAATGACGGCTAGCTAGACACTCTTATGAAACCCACAAAAGCGCGTTTTTTTGAAAGGCTGGGATGGTGTGATCTTGTAATTTTACTAAAGCGAGTTTGAAAGAGTGGGATGGGGATACCATTAATATTGTAAAAAAAAAAAAAGTGTCAAAAATGAGTGATTATTAAGAGCTCTTAGAGCCCACACACCATGTATGATGGGAGAAGTCTCTCGAGTACAATGTGACAGTGCTTAAGACACATACAGAAGTTCTTCGTTGTTCTTGTTAAAGACACTTCTAGAATATTGCATCAAGAATTTTCACAAATCTAGTCATCCCTCGGGCCATGATATTAATGGCCAGTCGCTGCTACAACTACCTACCCATAGGCACCGCCGCACCGCGGTCAATATCTTCCCTCTCATCCACATCTGATCAAAGTTATTGGGTTGGATTTTTTTGAATTTGACCTAAACTAATAAGTGGAGCCACTTGGGAGATTCTACACCACCACTGATTAATGAGGTCAAATCGAAAACAAATCGAACCCAATAATGTTGATTCTTTGTGGGTAAAGGAAAATATAACTTTACGCACCTGCCTCATTAACTAGTACTACAGTATATGTCTCTCGCTACATAGTAAGATGTTTGAAATTATATGAGATAATGCTAATGACTATAATAGCACGGTAGACCATCTGAAATCAAACACTATCATGGCCTCTTAGTGGAGAGTTATGCTGTGCTCTTGTTTTAAATTTGACGGTACAAGATGGTTTAATTCTAGTTGTATGTATGATAATCCCGTAGCTATTATGAGGAATGCAACTACACACATTCATGCAGTCCGCCAATGTAAACAAGTTTAACAAAAGTTATGTCAATAATTCATAATTTAAATGGGCAAATTTTCGTAGTCGTCCCTCTAGTTTTTTGGTTGTCTCAATTTCATCCCTCCAGTTTCAATTGCAATCAAATAAACCCTGTAGTTTGTTTTATATTCTAGCTAGATTGGTAAAATCGTTCACACCGTGAATGAAACTTACGGAAAAATTGGTTTTAGTTTCAGGGCTCTCTTAGGGTGCCCATTGAAAGGCCTTAAAGCCAAAAATCCATTATGACCATTTAAGATAAAATGATCAGAAAAATAAGAGATCTTGGCACCGGTTCAAACAGATTGAAAATTGGACCACTTAAATTTTTAACTATACTTTTTAATATATAAACGGTGTAACAAAGATCATTTTACATCAGATATGACGTACATAGTACAAACCTGGGACACTCATCAATTGTGAGAGTCCACGAGGCAACCAAGCCCAACAGCTTAACCAATACAAGAAATATGCCCATTATAGGGTAGAAACAAAGAAAGAAAGAAAGGAAAAGTCTTCTAAGGGAAGAACACTCATACATAGGTAAGCCCTTTAAGGGAAAAACACCCACACGCAAGTGGGAAGACTCGAACTCCTGACCTCCTAGTGAGATGCAAGAGTTCTGGCAAATTGAGCTAGCCCCAGTTAGTTGTTGGAGACATTCAAGAGGATCCTATCCTAGTGTGGTTGGTTTTTTACCCGATCTACTCCCTCTTAATGGAGAGGTTCTGAGTTCGAGTCTTCGTGAAGATCCCAACTCTCGTTGTAACCACTAACAACCAATCTCTAACATCCTAGTGTTTGGCAAAAAAAAAAAAAAAACTCAAAGAAACATATTGAAAAACTCAAAGAAACATATTTCCTCTAAGCTTTCTCTATATATTTTTCACTTAATTACTTGCTTTTCTCTTTTACTTTTTTTGGGTAATATACGATGTTCCGGGTCAGCTTTCGCACACCTTGTACCAATCTCTACAACTTCTTCTATAGCTATTTCATAGGCTTATGCGTGGGGTGAGGTGACCCCAAGAGTTTGTGACAAGGAGGATCAAAAGAGACTTTGAGATGGAGCAAACACATGAGTCTCAAGTCAAGACAACCAGGCTAATCCTTCGGGGGTTTTTCTCCTTTACTTTTTTCTCCAATTTCTTTTCTACTTATTTTTTATCCAATTTTCCTAACAGGATATTTTTTGCTCGAGAAACATCTCTGGAGTCGTAAAAATCGATCTCTGAAGTACTCCATTCTCTAATTTCTTTGGCAGTACATATTTTTTCCCTCAACTCTATTTAATTTTGTTTCCCTCTTCATTTGCACAAGTTTCAATCAGAGTGTCACTATATCCCTGCAAGTCCCCTCCCCCTTGCCGTCGTTTTCCTTCAACAATGCTACATAAACAACATTCAACAATAATGCCAACCCCAATACTCTCAGTTGGGATCCACATATGAGTTCAACATGTGGATCTCACATTTGTGTAAGTATTGTAGTTGGATGTTGAGTACATATCTTTATGGTTCTTCTTACCAGTTACTTACACCATCAGTAAGTCCTCAAAGTCAGGTTATGTGATTTCGAAATAAATTGAACTTAGGCACGTGCCGTAGTCTCTAGCTATAATAGGTCTTGTCTAAGTTAATAATGTAAGAACATGTCAATTTTGGGTGATCGATCAGTTTGCCGTTTTCTGTTTTTCTAATTTCGTGGTACAACTTGTAGTAGTTCTTAAAGTCGGGGATCCGTCTGTGATAAAATTACAATGACTCGTATGGAACCCTCACAGTCGAGTTTTAGAGAGTGGGATGGAGGTATCTTGTAATTTCAACATAAGTACAAACAAGTTTCGGAAATAAAAACTTCTTTAATTGTGTAAAAGATGAATGATTAGCCTGATCCCGTTTGAGTGTGGAAATACCTCTTATATTTTGGCAAAAAAAAAAGTGCTAAAAATGAATGATTATTAGCTCCTAGAACCCACATCAATGTATGATGAAAAAGGTGCCCGGAGTTTACCAAAAACTTCAGTAAAAAACATCATAATTTTTTTTTAAATTCTATAAATTCAAAGCTCGAGTTGTAAGGAGTATTGATATTTCATTTTGGTTTCGTCCTTTTCATCGATTTAAAAAAAAAAAGCTCGTTTTCATATTTTTAAAATTTGATAAACAAAACAATTAGTTTTTCGTCAAAAGTTTTAAGAGCTATCATTCATCTCACGAAAGGTACCATAAAAGTATTAAAAATTAAACTCAAGTTTAAAAATTCAAATAAGACGACACTAAACACCAAAAACATTGTCGTTACAAACTTTTTCCATCTTTAGTGAACTTTTGGTTGTAAGTTTTTACCTTTTAGACTACTTTCGTCTAGACAAAACATTTGTCGGAAATGTATATAAAAAAAATTTCAGAAAAAGACGAAGGGAAAATATACCAAAACCAGAAACTTAGGAAGTGTCTTATGGACTGCTAATTTGCTAACTTGATTCTACCCGTCTCATTGGTGCAACGTGCAAGTCTTTATTAATTTGTAAATGGGGTAGCTGCGTAAAGTTATATCGAGTTGAGTTTTCAGTTACCCCCGAGAGGATGGACACTATCCTTCTTCTTCTAAAGTGATGTAATACTTATCAAAAAGTGTATTACATAGTAAGCATGACATTATTTTGTTGTGGGATCTACATCATTTCAACTAATAAGAGGGAAGGTAATGTTCACCCTCTTGTAAAAATGGTGAACAAAAGAGGGTAAACTTTGCCCTCCCTTGTAGTGCGGAAGCGTTAACAAACTTAGAAACGGACGTGATTAATTGCTTTGTAATTGAACAAACCACAGAAAAGAGAGAGAGAGAGAAAGAGCAATCACAGAGAACACAGAGATATACGTGGTTCGGTAATGAATACCTACTCCACGGGCAGTCAGACGATCAAGGGTTTCACTATACGAAAGTAATCGGACGCCCAAAGAGCTACAGACGAGATCTCTCAGAGTTCCTCTCTTTGCCGCTCACAGAAAAACTACTGTGAATGCAATACAATAAGCAAAAAAACCCTAAAATATGCTTATATACTAATCTGTCCTGGTCCGAACCAAGTGTGTGCTGGGCCGGACCAAAAAATCAACAAGCTCCAGAAACGTAGAACACGGGCTGGTCTGGACAACCAAGGCTTTGGTCCGGACCACGGAGGTTGAGAAGTCCAAAACGAGCCAAAAACTATAAATCTCCACCTTGGCAAGATATTGGACTACGAATCAGAAAACCAGACATGCAGCAACCAGAAAACCAGATAACCAGAATACCCAAACAAATCGTGCTCCAACTGCCATCAAAGCGCCCAACGGCGCATGCACCCGAAGGTGCTCAGATTTGCTGCATATGGATCAAGTCCACACAACGCTGGAACTTGACCCCAGTGACAACCTTAGTCATCATATCAGCCGAATTGTCCGCAGTACCAATCTTCTCCAACAAAATATCCCCCTCATCAATGATCTCACGAACAAAGTGAAAGCGGACATCAATATGTTTGGTTCGAGCATGATGCACCTGATTCTTCGCAAGATGAATTGCACTCTGACTGTCACAATGAACAACGACGTGATCTTGCCCAACACCCAAATCAGCCATCAATCCATGCAACCAGATTGCCTCCTTTATGGCTTCAGTCACAGCCATATATTCGGCCTCGGTAGTGGACAGTGCAACTGTCGACTGGAAAGTACATTGCCAACTCACAGGCCCACCAGCCATGGTAAAAACATACCCAGTTGTTGAATGACGCTTATCCAAATCACCCGCATAATCCGACTCCACAAAACCAAAAACCAGATCACAAACTGACGAGCACCTTTCGAACTTCAAACCCAAATTCATGGTCCCCAGAACATACCGCAAAATCCACTTAGCAGCTTGTCAATGCACCTTACCAGGATCGTGCATGTAACGACTAACCTTACTGACAGCCTGTGCCAAATCAGGCCTCGTACAGACCATAGCGTACATCAGACTTCCAACCAAGCTTGCATAAGGAACGGTCACCATGTATTTTCGTTCCTCATCTATAGTGGGAGATAGCGAAGCACTAAGCTTAAAATGTGGAGCTAGTGGTACGCTCACCGGTTTTGAGCTACCACCTACACCGAACCGCTCAAGCACCTTCTTCAAATATTGCTGCTGAGTTAGGTGAACGGTGCCCTTCATCCTATCTGGAGTAATCTCCATCCCCAAAATCTTACGTGCCTCCCCAAGATCCTTTATCTCGAATTCCCAACTCAGCTGAATCTTCAACCTGTCTATCTCCGCCTGACTTTTACATGTGATTAGCATATCATCGACATATAAAAGCAAATAAATAAAGGACTTATCCGCAAGCTTTCTGAAATATACAAAATGATCAAATTGGCTCCGAGAGTATTTTTGACTCAACATGAAGCTATCAAAACGTTTATACCATTGATGCGGCGACTGTTTTAACCCGTAGAGAGACTTATGTAATCGACAAACCAACTTCTCCTTACCAGCAACACGAAAACCATCAGGTTAAGACATATAAATCTCTTCCTTCAAATCACCATGTAGGAATGCAGTTTTAACATCTAACTGAGCCAACTCCAAATCAAACTGAGCTACCAAAGCTAGCAAAATGCGAATTGAAGCATGTTTCACAACAGGAGAAAATACCTCATTGTAGTCGATTCCCTTCTTTTGTGCGTAGCCCTTAGCTACCAGCCTAGCTTTGAAGCGAATACCACCCTTCTTTGTTGACTCTTCCTTCTTGGTGTAGACCCATTTGCAACCAATCTCCTTCTTGCCTTTCGAAAGCGAAACTAAATCCCATGTCTGATTCTTGTGAAGAGAAGTCATCTCCTCACCCATTGCTTTCTTCCATTACACAGTTTCTGGACTACCCATAACTTCTTTGAAAGTGGATGGGATGTCAGCATCTATAACCGGCAATGCATAGGCAACCATATCAACATACCTTGTGGGTACACGGATGACCCTTTTGGGTCGAGATGTTGCAATGGAATCTTTCTGCTGCTGCTGCTGCTGTTGCGTAGAACTGTCTACTGGAACTTCACCCTTAACCGTATCACTATCATTTGATTCAACCACACTGTCTTCTTCAACTTACTGAATTGGATCTTAAGGAACCACCGAGGTCTCTAACTCCACTTGTTTCTAAGCAACTTTATTACCCACAATCTGCACAGGCGGCTTGATCATCTTAGATTCATTGAAGGTCACGTCACGGCTAATGATCACCTTCTTTGAATCGAGACACCACAACTTGTATCCCTTAACACCTTCCATAAAATCCAAGAACAATGCCTTCTTGGCTCTACGATCCAGCTTTGATTCCCTAAAATGATAATAAGCAGGGCAACCAAAAATACGTAAGGAATCATTATCTGATGCAGGTTTACCTGACCATACCTCCAATGGCGTTTTACCCTCAAGTGCAACAAATGGCAAACGGTTGACCAAATGACATGCATACGTCACTGCTTCAACCCAGTACTGTCTACCCAAACCAGAAGTCGATAGCATACACCGCACCTTGTCCAGTAAAGTACGGTTCATCCTCTCTGCCACACCATTTTGCTGTGGTGTGGCTCTCACCGTAAAGTGCCGCGCTATACCAAATTTTTCACAAATATCGAAGAGAGGATCAGATCAATACTCTCCCCCATTGTCTGATCTGAGGCGCTTGACCTGTCTACCTGTCTGGGTTTCAATTAACTTTTTCCACTTAAGGAAAATATCATGCACCTCATCTTTATGTTTCATGATATAAATCCAAACACGGCGAGAGTAATCATCAACGAATGAAACAAAATAATATTTACCACTCAAAGAAGCAACCTTAGCTGGCCCCCAGACATCTGAATAAATGTAGTCAAGTGTACCCTTCGTTTGGTGAATAGCAGTGCCGAACTTGACTCTAGTCTGCTTCCCCAGAACACAATGTTCACAGAAATCCATCTTGCAGGTCTTGGCACCTTTCAGCAAATTCTGCTTCAGCAGGCCTTGCATGGCCTTTTCGCTAGCATGACCCAAACGCATGTGCCACAGTCTGGTAGTGTCCGAATCAGCCTCCCCGACGTTGCTACAGACGGCGGCTGACCCACCTACAACTGCAATACGCTGCAGGTAATACAAATTGTTCTGTCGAATGCTCTTCATCACAACCATAGCACCCTTCGAAACTTTTAGAACTCCACCTTCAATGGTAATCCGGTAACCTGTGGAGTCTAAAGTACCCAGCGATATCAGATTCTTCTTTTAAGTCCGGTACATACCGAACATCAGACAAAATACGAACGGACCCATCATGTAGCTTCAGCTTGATCTTCCCTACCCCGATTGTCTTACAGGCATGATCATTACCCATAAACACTGCTCCACCATCAACCATGTCAATGCTGGAAAACCAATCCTTGTTCGGACACATATGGTAGGTACAGCCGGAATCCAAAATCCATTGATCAGACTGACAAACTAGCGACGAACCTCAAGTGCAACAGATGGCAAACGGTTGACCACATGACATGCATACATCACTACTTCAGCCCAGTACTGTCTACCCAAACCAGAAGTCGATAGCATACACCGCATCTTGTCCAGTAAAGTATGGTTCATCCTCTCTGCCACACCATTTTGCTGTGGTGTGCCTCTCATCGTAAAGTGCCGCGCTATACCAAATTTTTCACAAATATCAAAGAGAGGATCAGATCAATACTTTCCCCCATTGTCTGATCTGAGGCGCTTGACCTGTCTACCTGTTTGGGTTTCAATCAACTTTTTCCACTTAAGGAAAATATCACGCACCTCATCTTTATGTTTCATGATATAAATCCAAACACGGCGAGAGTAATCACCAACGAATGAAACAAAATAATATTTACCACTCAAAGAAGCATGTTAGGACACATATGGTAGGTACAGCCGGAATCCAAAATCCATTAATCAGATTGACAAACTAGCGACGAACCCAACAGAGCCAAATTAGAATCATCATCTTCATCAGAATGTATTATGTTGGCCTTGGAACTATCCTTGCCCTTTTTCTTGGGACAATCTTTCTTCCAATGGCCCTTCTCACGACAATAGGCGCATTCATCCTTAGCAACTCTACCAGAAGTTAAGGTCCCTCTCCCCTTAGAGTTAGAGCGACCCCGATTACCGCTATTCTTCCTATTTTCAGACCTGCCCCTGACAGATAAGGCTTCTCCAGAATCTCCATGTGCCTGCATATCCCTCTTGCGATACTCATTGTTCACAAGAGCATTGGAGACATCATCAAATTTAATGGTATCCTTCCCATACATTAAAGTGGTAGACAGATGGTCATAATCTTTGGGCAAGGAATTTAACAAAAGCAAGGCTTTATCCTCATCTAGAATCTCAACATCTAGATTCAACAAATCAGCAAGTATTTTATTATAATCATTCAAGTGCTCGGTCATTGATATACCTGAACGATACTGAAACCTGAAGAGTTTCTTCTGCAGATAAAGGCGATTCTCCACGCTCTTAGTCATGTACTTATCATCGAGCTTTTTCCACAGGACCTTCGCATTCGTTTCCCGCATAACAAAATACTTATGATCTTTGGCAAGACACATCCTGATAAAACCGCACGCCTGACGGTTGATCCGATCCCAATCCCTTGCACCAAGGTCCTCAGGCTTGTCTTCCAAAGTAAAATCCAACTCCTGTTGGATCAGAACATCCATAACTTCGCACTGCCACATACCGAAGTTATTTTTGCCATCAAATTTTTCCACATCAAACTTCGCACTCGACATAATCGGCCTCGAAGCCCCAGGCCGATAACTCGATTCAGTTTTGGTGGATTTTCCATCTTTTGGAGTTTTACTAGATTTACCGGATTCTTCAGACATCATTCTTCAATAACAAAGCAAAAATCACCAGAAACAAACCCTAGATCGAAAACCTAGGGCTCTGATACCAGTTTGTAGTGCGGAAGCTTTAACAAACTTAGAAACGGACGTGATTAATTGCTTTGTAATTGAACAAACCACAGAAAAGAGAGAGAGAGAGAAAGAGCAATCACAGAGAACACAGAGATCTACGTGGTTCGGTAATGAATACCTACTCCACGGGCAGTCAGACGATCAAGGGTTTCACTATACAGAAGTAATCGGACGCCCAAAAGGCTACAGATGAGATCTCTCAGAGTTCCTCTCTTTGCCCTCTCACAGAAAAGCTGCTGTGAATGCAATACAATAAGCAAAAAAAACCCTAAAATATGCTTATATACTAATCTGTCCTGGTCCGGACCAAGTGTGTGCTGGGCCGGACCAAAAAATCAGCAAGCTCCAGAAACGTAGAACACGGGCTCGTCCGGACAGCCAAGGCTTTGGTCCGGACCACGGAGGTTGAGAAGTCCAAAACGAGCCAAAAACTACATCCCTCTTATTGGTTGTTCGTCAAAAAATGCTTTGGAGTTTCCAAATGTAATAAATTTCCACAAGTTAGTCAAAAGGGGTTTGGATTTTCCACACATAACAATTTCCACAAGCTCATCGAAAACGCTTTGGTTAAAATATACCAAGAATTTCCACAAATCTGGTCACTAGTGGAACCATGATATTAGGCTCAGTTTTGATGACATGAATAAAAAAATCAAGAATGCAGGCAAAGTCCACTTATACCTCCTGTGATTTGAGCTATGAGCGGATACAATCCCTCAGGTTCAAATTCGTACTTGTGAAAACGTGCAAATACATTCAATTCCGTCCATTTTCATGGCGGTGTGTCTTAAATGTACACCTCGTCAATCTAGCCAAAATTTAATCCTAATCGTTCATTACGTATTAAAGAAAGAATAAAAAGCATCTCCGTAAAAAAATTATGTTGATCAGACATCAATAACTCAATGTCAGTGACCTTATATACTAGTAAAATCAAAATGTAATTTTAAATTCGAAAATTTACTTCGTCATAAGTTCCATTCACCCAAAGAAACGATGTCACCATCCCTGTTTTACGTGGCCCATGCTAGTGACCGATAGAATTGGTCTTTCATTTGAGGTGAGAGTAAGTTAGCCTAAACACCCTGAGTTATAAAAAATGAAATGTCATAGTAACACATGAATACTTGCGCTTATGTGATATGATCGAAATCTCAAAGCAAACGACGTATTTCAAAGTACAATCTCTTGGCTGAAGATGTGTCATGTTACAGCGAGTTTCGGGGACAAAAGACTGGGTGTCTAACTTGTCCAGCCATGACATATATAAAAGACTAGCGAATGCCCGTGCCTGAAGGCACGGCGCAACACATTTTGAAGACAACTAAAGCTACGGGTTGAGCAATGAGCAAAGGGATGACATGTTGAAAAAAATGGGTAGGAACAAAGTAAAATACGGTATATTTTTGTTGTTGCAAAACTTTAATATGCTAATTACCTATGCCTGCAGCACTCCGCAACAAAAAGTTTTATTTGTTAAGCCTCTACCCCGTGTGTACATCACTACCAATGATAATCCTAATCACATATACCGAGTTAATTGCATTAATAGGATACACACTGAACTATATTAATCCAAACCACAAAACTCAAAACCAATACCATGTTGCATTCATAAAATCCAATTTTAACATGCATAAAAAATCTAAAAATTTATATAGAGTCAAATCTGATACACTATGTAGGGGAAAAAAAAGGTGTTCAACATAGATCTTATTGTCTTGAAATTTGTCTCTCCATCTACCTCCCAAGAGTTTTTGTACCAACGCATATCTACTTCATCCAAAAAGCACAATTAGGAACATGAATAACAGCCTAAAAAAATCTATATAATAAAATAGAGCTGTGTTTGAATCCAAAAGATAACCAACGCTCCAGATTTATCTCTTCCTCCTGCATAAATCTTTACCCTCCATTCTACAAAATGGCATGTCCGTAAATTGATAACTTTTTTTGACCATTTTCTAATCACACATTCCCCTTCTATTTTCTATTTTGGAAGAGAATTGGGGAGTAAACGTAGGGGGTGTTACAGATAACCTTCCTTTTTTAAAACTTCTTTTTCTTCAATTTTCAAACTCAAATATAATGAAAATGAAAAATAATTGTTTGGTTTTTCTTGCACCGTATAAAAGATCTCAATGAAATCTATCAAACAAGATCCATATTGGTAGAAAAATTATTTGCGTATGCAGATAATTTTTGGGTTTGAAATTATCTTCCTTTTTCCAAAACCTTCCTTTTGTTTAGTTGGAACACCACCGTAATTGCTTAATTAGTGGCAAAAGCTAATTGGCCAAGACAATTGCTTAATTACAGTAGATTTTTGTTAAATCTTTCAACGAATTCTTTTAGTTATTAAATCTTTGATTTGGTGGGTAAATATTTCATCCCTTGAATCCGTATATTTTGGACCATTAGATTGGTACATATTTTTTAAACGGAATTAGTTTTTGAATTCGTATATACGGGTAGTATAGCCAACGACATATTTGAAAAGAATTAATGAAATGAAACCTGCTTCGTTCTCCAAGATAATATGGAATAATACCCCAAGCGTAGGGTTTAACTCGTCGGTTGAAGCATAAGAAACCGGAAATCCGGGATCGTACCCAAGGGAATAATTATATGGCTTGATCGGATTTGTAGAGCAAGTAAGGGCTTTCGGCCTTTAGACGGCCAACTTTGTTTTACTTTAAAAGGTGGAAACGAAAGGGCTAAATTAAAACGAATTAACTAGAGAAAAGATAGGCTAGGTCTAGGAATTATTAACACCCAAGACTCGAGCTAAATCACACTCTTCACCCAACTACACAATTTAAGAAACTTGATTATAGTTCTCAAATCGGAAAATAAAATGATTTGAGAACCAAGCTAGCTCTAGAATTCATTTGACAAATACCTCGTGCGAAAGAGCTCTAAGCATCTTATGTGGTGGGTAGACAACGCTCCCACCTACACAAGATCAAAGAGGTTAACACCTCGGTAATTTATCAAAGAAACCCGAACCCCACATCAATTTTCAAATCAAAGTTTGAAGCTTTATTGGGTGGAAAATGCAATTTTCGCCCGAGCCATGAGATGCTAATCATCCCATGACCTAACCCTTGAAACTACTCGCACATATCTAGAGAGATAGGAGCAAGCAAAAATCTAGCTAACATAATGAAATAACAAGACTTGAAATAAATTAGACTAAGATAGATCGGGAGAAAATAAACAACTTTAATTAAGGCAACAATAACAAAAATTAACAACTAAGGGCAGAAAATTAAAATATAAGTGCAGGAAAAATGAAGAACAGGAAGAACAATTCAAAAAGCAAATTGAATCTAATCCTAGATCTAGAAAATAGTACTCTACAATCTATGCTACTTGTTTGTACAAAATAATGACATAAGCTTAAATACTCCGGGGATCCGCGTCTGGAATATTCCCAAGATGCTCAGAAAATCCGCTCTTAAGTCCTTCGGCATCGATGGCAACGGCCTTAGAGTGCTCTACTATGGGGCTCGGCATCGATGTAACACAATATATCCCATCGATGCCGAGGTGCCTAAGGGGCTGGACCACTAAGGGGCTCGGCATCGATGTAACATATGGCATCCCATCGAATCCGAGCTCAATAGCTCAGAATTCTGCCTTGGCTGCCTTCCTCTTCCAATCAAAATGTTGACCCCCAGCTTTTAGTGTAAAACAGAAAACAGCACACTTTTCTATCGAATAAATGGCTCAAAACATGACCTTAATCTTTGAATAAAACCTTGCAATTTTGAAGTTGCTCTTAGAAAAATTCAAGGATCAATTACCGCCATTTTTTATCTAGAAAATCAATATTTTTTCGAAAAGTGATTTTTCCATACTTAGACAGATTTTCAGGGGCCGACAGGGTCTTCATTGGTTCCTCGGGTACTTGGACGCACTCGGGCCATGAATGATGTCAAAATATGCCTTATTTACACGATTTACCTGAAAGCACTAAAAACATACCTTATGAGTAAATGCAATTAAGAAGCAACTAATTAAGTGATGAAATTAACTAAAACTAGATACTAGCGCACCCTGTATTGCATTAACGGGTGCTTATCACACCCCCCAACTTGAGGTTTGCTAGTCCCTAGCGAACGAAATGCAGAAACTCATAACATAAGTAACTATGCAATCCTTCCGAATTCACAACTTAGAACATGCTCAATTCTGTAACCTAGCAAGAGTTCAACAATCCAGCTTTTTATTTCGTTTCTACAACTCACATTTCCAGCATCCAACTAAATAAGCTAAGTATCAAGCAAGTTAAGAGCAAGCTAAAAATGGTTTGTGTCCTCGAACAATGGGAGGATACGGGACACAAAACTTGTGAATTCAAACTAAACCATATCCACCGAAGAAGTGCTTGACAAACAGGCAATAGTGAACAAGAAATACTATGCCTCAAACAACGAAAGCACTTTATTCAATAGAATTAAAACTAGCAGATGATATTTGGATAACGAAAGGAAAGCATGCCATGCAACTAATTATGCAACTATCAGACAGTCAATCATTAAGGAATTCAGGCGCACGAAAGATCAACTAAGGACTTTTTCAGCTTGTAATGACCTTGGTTACAAAGGGAAGGGACTACAAAATAGTATAGTGGCCATATGCTAGCATGGTTCATTTACCCTTGGCCACTACCAACCCTAAACTACCCAAGACATGACCACACACGAGCCAAGCACCAAACAAAGTTACGAATAAGAAATAAAGAAAACTACTAGAGAAGTCATACTAAAACTACTACCACCGACTCCAACACACCTAGTCGCCATCCTCATCCGGCTTCTCACAGTATTGAGCCTCGAATTCCCCATTTCCATCGGATTCTTTCTCATCTAAAATGTGTGCTAGCCCATAAGTCAACCAATTCTCTTATCAAAGTATTCAACCCTCTTTCGAATTGACTTTTGCTCTTTCATAACATTTCTTTGATCTCCTTTCTTTGAGCAATAGGGTTATTTGAGGTGAGATTTGTAGCAAGAGAGATATTGGAGCCAATTTTGGGGCTTTTTGGAGAGGGAGATGAAAATTTGGGGCTTTTGCTTTTGTAGTGAGAGAGGAAAGATAGGGAATTGCCTTTTTGCATTCCATTCACTTTTATCACATTCACACCACCTCCAAATCTCCTTGAATCATTGAAAACTACTTTCACACAACCCTCCAAACATCCGGTCGCCTAGGCTAAGCAAAGAATGGGAGAATAACAGGATTCAAAATAGGACAAGGTGACTCATATGTGGTATAATCATGCAAAGAATGCCTTGTATCCTTTCCTAAGTGTGCTTTGGATTCCAAAAATGATTGAAAATCGACATTTGAACACAACTAGGCATGGACATGCGATTATTCACCTAACTACAAGCATTTTTATTGAATGGTGGGGGTATGGGCCAAAACTTGCTTGAAAACTTGCTCAACACTTAAACCATTCAATTGTCAACTAAGCATGCAAGTTAAGAAGCACAAAATTCTTAGGATTGCTACGAATTCTTGCTAACTAACAACGATTGAGCATGCAACAAGTCATGAACAAAACTGAAAATTATGTCAAAAGGAAGGAATTGCAAGTAAAAACCTTTTATTTATTTTTGAAATTTTCAATTTTCTCATGTTTTTGGTTTTTTCAATTTCTATTGTTTTTGAATTTTCAAAATTTTCACAAAAATCACAAAAATCAACCAAATAGCACATAAGCTAACCCTTCCCCCCAACTTAAAGCGATGCTATGCCTTCATAGCATTAAGAACAAGATGAAGAGAGAAAGAGTGTGCGAATGTACCGTCCAAGGGGAATGTCAACCCCTAAATACCTCGACCAAGTTGGAGGATTTTATGCCAATGTTTTGCTCCAGCCAGATTAGATGCTTCCAGGGTTTACTCCTTCGGTTCTACCAACTCGGAACCACAGCTAGTCACACAGGGCCATATCCAAAACTTTATCGGACTAACAACCGCGGCGCTTAGCCGTACCCATGCTTAGGGCTCCTGAACGCCTCACTCACTCCGGCTTTAGACCCAATCTACCAAGGTTGGTGTGGTAGCAAATAAACCCTGCAGAAGACTTAAGAGGACGACTTTCCACAAAACAAATGACATTAGAACCACCGGCCCGTGTTATCCGGCTTCCAAACAAAACAAAAACTAAAAGGCAAAACATAAAGACAATGCAAAGAACAAATGAAAACATGCAAAATAAAATGAAATGCAATGCACCACCCGATCATCACGCGATCACACGAGTCATATTTTTCTTCCCATCTCTTACCGTTGGGGTAAGAAATGGGTGGCTATACTAGACCGTCGAAAATTTGTTATGCTAGCGCCCGTAATAAAATCTATCGCTTGACCTCGCCAAACAAGGAAGTCCAGCGTCCCCTAGGATCAAAACAAAGCAAGATGCAATACAACCTAGCGTGCACTCTAGGCAATATCAAATCTCACTCACAGACCTAAGTTGCCTCTGATTAGGGGCAATCGCGGAGAGCATGGATCATTAACGATAAACTATTACCAAGAAGAACTAATGAAAGCCCTTTTTACACTAACACATTGCTGAAATCTTTTGTATGTGATGTATCTCCAAGATTTTATTCAATGCAAACACAGAACAAAACAAACAAAACACAACGAAAACAAAGTATGCATAACTAATACTAATAGAGAACAAGACAAGAAAGAAAAACAAATATATACTTAAGAGAGAGAATATGTACATCCACATGATGGCTTCGAATAGTTATCATGCCATTAAAAGCTAATGTAATGAACATAACACTCCATGCTACACTCTTTGCCAAGAATTGAACTCGACCATGCCACAAGATAAGATACTTTGAGTAAAGCAATTGCCGAATTTGTTTTAAAAACTTAAGTTCCACCAAGTGCATAGCCCAAATCAAATCAATTTTCAATTTGTTGACCAAATCTACAATATAAGGATGATAAACCACAAGAAAATTGTCAACACCAAGAAAATCAATTGGTTCTATGATTGACAACTTCTCAAGAATAGATTCACATGGATCATGTTTTTCCAACAAAGAGTGTGAAAAATCTACCTCGCTATTCATTTCTTTAACAGTGAGAGGATCAAGGCATGGAGAACTCAAAGATAACTTTAAGTGTGAGGCATTTCACCCTCGGATCATCACAAAGAGGGGAATCCACAAGAGAACTTTGGACCTCAGGTTCATCAATAGACTTATCACTCCATGCAGACTTTGAGGAGCTGTCACAATCTAAACTAATAGTTTCAACCAAGATATGCGGCTTAATTTCCTCTTTCATGGCATTCGAGTTAGAATCTTCAAAATTTTCATACAACTCATAAAATTGGAGCTTTTGGGCTAATTTATCAAGGTAATCCCAACCATCTTCAGCGTTTTTATCCAAGAATTCATCATTGGACATAAAATCAACTTGACATGTTTTAGGATTTAAACCATGGCAAAAGATAGCCAAAAGACTGCCAAGCTCATAATTAAAACTTGACCAAGAGAATACAGAACATTTAAATCGCTCCCAATATTGCGAAAAAGACTCATTTTCTTGTTGATAGAAATGGGATAGTTCTTGTAAAAGCATATGAGTCTCATATGAGGGAGTGAAAGTTTTGAAAAATTGTTCTATAATCTCTTGCCATGTCGATCCTGGACTCAAAGAATAAAACCAATCTTGAGCACTATCACGCAAAGACGCTGGGAATACTTGTAAAATAGCCCTTTCATTGTTAGCAAAAAAATTTTCAAGATCATCAACATGCGAAAATGGATTTTCTGAGGCCAAGCCATAAAATATAGGAATTGATACTGAACAATCAAATTGCTTTGCATACCCTCCATAACACCTTGCAAAATAGGCCATAGTATCCCTTGCTACTCGAAGTAAACAGGCATACACAAAACAAATGCTACTACTAACAAACTACCAGATAGAAGGGGCCATCCCGCCACCTCAACTCAACAAACAAAATATGCGAGGGGTTATGCCACCACCTCGGCTAAGCAATGCAATCAAATTTAAACTAACCAACTAAATTAATTACGCTAAACTAACTAAGAAACAAATTCGATATTTAGCCTGGCTTCGTTACACCTCAAGTTTAGATGAACTAGGTTAGAGGTATCCACCAAACTAAATACGAACTACCAACACATAAACTACTACTACTACTTAACGAAAGCGGGATACTTACAGTGGTTTGTCGAACCTCCAAGAAAGCCATAATAAGAAATCCCCGGCAACGGCGCCAAAAATGCTTCGCTCACTCCGATGATAATATGGAATAATACCCCAAGCGTAGGGTTTAACTCGTCGGTTGAAGCATAATAAACTGGAAATCCGGGATCGTACCCAAGGGAATAATTATATGGCTTGATCGGATTTGTAGAGCAAGTAAGGGCTTTCGGCCTTTAGACGGCCAACTTTGTTTTACTTTAAAGGGTGGAAACAAAAGGGCTAAATTAAAACGAATTAACTAGAGAAAAGATAGGCTAGGTCTAGGAATTATTAACACCCAAGACTCGAGCTAGATCACACTCTTCAACCAACTACACAATTTAAGAAACTTGATTATAGTTCTCAAATCGGAAAATAAAATGATTTGAGAACCAAGCTAGCTCTAGAATTCATTTGACAAATACCTCGTGCGAAAGAGCTCTAAGCATCTTATGTGGTGGGTAGACAACGCTCCCACCTACAGAAGATCAAAGTGGTTAACACCTCGGTAATTTATCAAAGAAACCCGAACCCCACATCAATTTTCAAATCAAAGTTTGAAGCTTTATTGAGTGGAAAATGCAATTTTCGCCATAGCCATGAGATGCTAATCATCCCATGACCTAACCCTTGAAACTACTCGCACATATCTAGAGAGATAGAAACAAGCAAAAATCTAGCTAACATAATGAAATAACAAGACTTGAAATAAATTAGACTAAGATAGATCGGGAGAAAATAAACAACTTTAATTAAGGCAACAATAACAAAAATTAACAACTAAGGGTAGAAAATTAAAATATAAGTGCAGAAAAAATGAAGAACAGTAAGAACAATTCAAAAAGCAAATTGAATCTAATCCTAGATCTAGAAAATAGTACTCTACAATCTATGCTACTTGTTTGTACAAAATAATGACATAAGCTTAAATACTCCGGGGATCCGCGTCTGGAATATTCCCAAGATGCTTAGAAAATCCGCTCTTAAGTCCTTCGGCATCGATGGCAACGGCCTTAGAGTGCTCTGCTATGGGGCTCGGCATCGATGTAACACAATATATCCCATCGATGCCGAGGTGGCTAAGGGGCTGGACCACTAAGGGGCTCGGCATCGATGTAACATATGGCATCCCATCGATGCCGAGCTCAATAGCTCAAAATTCTGCCTTGGCTACCTTCCTCTGCCTGCCTCTTGCTCGGGCAAACCAGCTTCTGCTCAGGCAATTCAACTTCTGCTCGGGCAAATCAGCTTTCACAGTATCTAATTTTCATTCTCTAAACTTAAGTAAACATTGCATTTTAAACCTTTATTTTACCTTTTCTTTACTTTAATTTATTTAATGAAAATAAGGAAGTACCCTCCATTTGGAAACAATGGCATTACCAGGATTTTGAGATTTCAATCCAATCAAAATGTTGACCCCCAGCTTTTAGTGTAAAACAGAAAACAGCACACTTTTCTATCGAATAAATGGCTCAAAACATGACCTTAATCTTTGAATAAAACCTTGCAATTTTGAAGTTGCTCTTAGAAAAATTCAAGGATCAATTACCGCCATTTTTTATCTAGAAAATCGATATTTTTTCGAAAAGTGATTTTTCCATACTTAGACAGATTTTCAGGAGCCGACAGGGTCTTCATTGGTTCCTCGGGTACTTGGACGCACTCGGGCCATGAATGATGTCAAAATATGCCTTATTTATACGATTTACCTGAAAGCACTAAAAACATACCTTATGAGTAAATGCAATTAAGAAGCAACTAATTAAGTGATGAAATTAACTAAAACTAGATACTAGTGCACCCTGCATTGCATTAACGGGTGCTTATCAAAACCTAAAATACTCCTTCCGATTAAAAAGAAAACATTTGGCCCTTCTAATTAAAATTCAATTTTTATGTATCTCCAAACATTTGAAATCCCATGATTTATGGGATCGATTATAAACTGAAAAAGAGAATACATACATATATGGAATTGATTTAGTCTATTTTAAATCCATAGATTGATAATTGAAAAGGAATCCATAGGTAATTGATTTAGCCTTTTTAAAAGGAGAATTACGTACAAATCAATTGGGATATAGACAAAACTGTATATAAGGAGTCATTTCCTCCTCCTATTTAGGCATTAGGTAAAATATATAAGAAGTCCACAACCTAAAAGGAATATGCCTTCTATTTAGGAATGTGTGAGTGATTGGCTCCCTGTGATTTCCTTATCACATAAGATTTAAATTTTAGAAGATTTAAACTTATCACTACGTTTTAGAAGTCCCCGTTTCTTAGAAGACCAACCTACTATGTGCAATTGATACCTTCTATTTAGAAGTCCACATTTTTTGGGTTTGTTTGTCACATGCATAGATTTTCCATGTTCTCCAACTTCTGAACGACCATTACCTATAGTGAGGTAAGTTTGATTTTTTTTAGTACTCACTAAAGTTCGATTTCTTTCTTGAACGATTTTTAATCATATTGGGTTTCTTTTGCCAAAAACAACTTCCTGAACGACCATTACCGATAGTGATATAAGTTTGATTTTTTCAGTTCTCATGCAAGTTTGATTTTTTTCATGGACGAGTTTTACTCATATTGGGTTTCTTTTGCCGTAAATTAGGAGTTTTTTGACTAATTTTTTTTAGTTTTATTGCAAGGGATTCAAGCATCAAAGGATTTTTTTCATTTCTCATGCAAGTTCAATTTTCATATTGGGTTTCTTTTGCCGAAAATTGGAAGAAAAAATATGAGTGTGCGAGAATTTTTTTTTTTTTTTACAACCTTGCATGGGTCTTTTGCGTTAATCCTAACTTTGTTGTTTATTCTACCATCTTCTTACTTTCTTTTTTTGTTTATTCTACCATCTTCTTACTTTCTATTATTTTACTACAGGAAAGATCACAAGAAACATATTTAGAGAATTCTTGCGTTGAGCTTAAATTCGAGGTACTGCAATTTTTTTTTGGATTGCTATCCTTTTTCATGTAGAGCACTCACAATGATTTTGTTGTTAAACTTATAAACGTTTAATTTAATTAGGTTCATGGCCAATTTTATTTGTCGTTTGGAACATGCATGCTGACTCCTTCATCATTCTTTACAAAATCAATAAGGGAGGACTGGGTTTGAATCCAAAAGACAACCAATGGACCAGAATGTCCCCTCTATAAATCTAGGCTATTGATTGTTCAAGGGTTATCATCATCACATTTTGGTAACCGGCTAATCAAAAAAAAAAAAAGGATCCCTGAGATTGATTCCCTGTGATTTAGGGATTTAATTTTTTACCACATTTAAAAGGATACATGAGATTGATTCACTATGATTTAGGGATTTAATTTTTTACCATATTTACCAAATATTAACATTTAAACTTCTATTGATTATCACATAAATTGGAAAATAATGCTTACAGCCACATTTTCGGGTAAGAATGGATCCCTGTGATTCAGGGAATTAATGCCGAAAATTAGGGTGGTTTTCAAACGTTTTTTTTTTAACAGTAAGATCAAACGTTTGCTACTTCAAACCTTTCTTTTTTTCTTTTTTTTTTTGACATAGGAAAAGAAAGAGTGCAAAACTAATTAACGCCCTATTCTTTTTTTTTTGAACGGCAACACCCTATTCTTTTTTCCCTTGATAGTTGTCAAAACAACATTTTTTTGCGAGATTAACAAATGGAGTAATTGTAAACCTTTTTTCTCATTTTTATAAACTTCGTTTCATTAGAACATGTGTTGTTATTTACACTCTTTTAAACATTACCAAATATGCATCGATGAAAATATTATGATGTTAACCAAACACATCGCAAACTGGAGTTTTGTGTTCTTTTTTTTTTTTGTCACTCATTTAATATTATGGGAGTTTATATATATCTTTAAAATGCTTTCTGTTGTTATTCCCATGATAACTTTTAACTATTACTCTTTTTCAAATTTCAGATAACTTCTTGGGACTTAACTAATCATGGACAATCTAAGCGTCTATGGCCATGTGAGTTGAACTGTTTCATTTTATACCTTGGTCGTAATAATCAAATTAATTGTTTCTTATGCATTCGGAGAATTCTTCATTTTCTTATGCAGCTCGATGGTAATTTGCAGAAAATGTAAGAACTATTTACTCAATTGCATTGCTTAATCTGATTTTATATATTTGATTCATATTTGCTTTGTTTTATTTTTTCAGTACAAAGGTTATGTGTCTTCGAGAAAAAAATGTAATTGTGGTGATTCATGATGAGCAAGAAGTTAATCGTATTTTCATGCATAGGGCATGCCTACCAATGCCATTATTACTTTACTCCCTTTGTACTGTAAGGGGTCAACAAATTGATAAAAGAGATGTGGTGTCATACAATACATACCTTTCGAGAAAACATAATTCTCATATCAATGTGGAAGTTTGTCCTGTAATAAAATCTGTTAAGTATATTCCCAAGTACATCTACAAAGGTCATGATTGTACTATGATGGTGTTGAGAGACGAATAAACAAGATATAGAATTAAGGTAACTATTATTAGTCATCATTTTACTTTTACAAGAAGAAATTCTTGCTTAATCGGAAGGAGTATTTTAGGTTTCATTTCATTAATTCTTTTCAAATATGTCGTTGGCTATACTACCCGTATATACGAATTCAAAAACTAATTCCGTTTAAAAAATATGTACCAATCTAATGGTCCAAAATATACGGATTCAAGGGATGAAATATTTACCCACCAAATCAAAGATTTAATAACTAAAAGAATTCGTCGAAAGATTTAACAAAAATCTATTGTAATTAAGCAATTGTCTTGGCCAATTAGCTTTTGCCACTAATTAAGCAATTACGGTGGTGTTCCAACTAAACAAAAGGAAGGTTTTGGAAAAAGGAAGATAATTTCAAACCCAAAAATTATCTGTATACGCAAATAATTTTTCTACCAATATAGATCTTGTTTGATAGATTTCATTGAGATCTTTTATACGGTACAAGAAAAATCAAACAATTATTTTTCATTTTCATTATATTTGAGTTTGAAAATTGAAGAAAAAGAAGTTTTAAAAAAGGAAGGTTATCTGGAAAACCCCCTACGTTTACTCCCCAATTCTCTTCCAAATTAGAAAATAGAAGGGGAATGTGTGATTAGAAAATTGTCAAAAAAAGTTATCAATTTACGGACATGCCATTTTGTAGAATGGAGGGTAAAGATTTATGCAGGAGGAAGAGATAAATCTGGAGCGTTGGTTATCTTTTGGATTCAAACACAGTTCTGTTTTATTATATAGATGATCGATAGATGAGGAATTTTTCAGTGCCGGGTGGGTATCACGTGGTGTCTGCTCGGCACATCGAGTCATCTGATGCAATTTTGGACGGTTCGGATTTAGCGCGAGAGAAAAAAATGAGAGAGAAAGAGGAGGGGGGAGAGGAGAGAGAAGGTTTTAATCTGAGCCATCCAAAAGCACATCAGACGGCTCAAGAGTGCCGAGCGGACAACATGTGGGTACACTCACCCGGCACTGAAAAATTTCTCTCGATAGATCTTTTCTTTTTGCGCAATTAGTTAGAGAGAATAGTTGCACATTTATATGACAACAAGAAGTATATTAATTAACTGGAACTGGACAATTAATTAGTTACTTTTGTTAAATTAATTACCAAGTGCAAGACACAAAACTTCCTCAGCAATCGATCGGTAGCGGGCCGGGCTTGTGTTATAATCAGTGGTGATATATAGTCATGGAGCCTAGCTTGATCCATACAATACCTATATATATATATATATATATATATCGGGGCGGTTCCGGGGACACCAAAAAAAACACCTAAAAAAACACCTCATAGTTTCCGATCAAATTTTGATGATCTGAGCCGCTCAATGTGATCAGAACGTGATTTTAAGAGTAACTGTGAGAAATCAGCAAAAAAAATGACCGGGAAGGGCTTGATCCGAACAGTTTCAAACAGTTTTTTATTGAACGGTTCAAATAAAAACTGCTCAAATCAAACCTTTTCCGGTCATTTTTTTTGCTAATTTCTCTAAGGCACCCTTAAAATCACATTCTGCACACATTGAACGGTTCGGATCATAAAAATTTGATTGGGAACTATGAGATTGAGATTATGGGTGTTTTTTTGGGTGTTTTTTTAGGGTGTCCCTTGAACCGTTCCGTATATATATATATATATATATATATTAACGCTATAAAGACCTAACAATTCATCTTGTATTGGCTTATGTTGTGAGAGCTAGTGTGACCTGAATGAACACAATATGAACCAAGTCTGGGTTAGAATTTATAGACCCAACAAGGACAATTGGGTTCTGTAGCTAGCCACTAGACACACTAAACGCAAAAAGGAGATGTCGAAGATATATATACAATAGACATGGTTGGGTTGTGACATGATATGTTAAATGAAAATTTAAAATTTCAAAGGATTAAATACATTAGACAATCGTAGAGAAGTTGAGTATAATATATCGAGGGTGACATTGTTATTAATTTTTTGTTACTAAAACGGGTGGGAGGAGGTGACCAGCAGAGTAACAATCTAGGCGTGCTCATAGGAGTTTCTGACCCGCTGTAAAATGTTCGGTTCGTTGTCCGTGAGGACAGGCTGGGGTGACATTGTTATTAGATTAAAAGTCTGTTCATTTGAAAGGAAAAAGTACAACTAAGGGAAGTAAATTGTGACAAAGATCAAGTTCTAGGGTTTTCATATGTAATTGTCGGAATCTCTTGTTCAAAACAAATTTCGTGAATTCGCAATATGAACTCCTGCGCATTCTAGGGTTTTCTCTGTCATTACGAATCAGCAACACTCTTCCGAAAAAATGTAATCAGCAACAGCCCAAATCGGAAATCGAGCAGGTACCCTCTTCTCTCTCTCTCTCTCTCTCTCTCTCTCTCTCTCTCTCTGTGATGAATCGGCTTAACGCAGATGCAGGAGTAGTTTGCATTGAAAGGAGTTGAGAATGGACAATACAATTGGGTTTTAAACGGACGGTGCTTCGGGTGTAATTAATGGTTTCGGCACCACCACGTGTTGCCTCAATGCCTTAATCCACTACACATTTTTTTTGGGACCTATCTACTTATTACCGGACCCCACAGCAATGAGTGGTGAGTAAAGGTACTGGGGAACCATACGGCGGTGCCCCAGTACCACCAAACAAATTTCCAAGAGCTGAGGGTTGTTAAGAAGTTAGTTAGGGTCTTAGGGGAATTAGTTAGGGTTGGTTAGTTTGATATATAGTAGCTGATGTGTTTGAGTGGGAGAGGGAGTTGGGTGATGCCCAGCATTGCTCTTCCTTTCTCTCTCTTCTCCCTCTTCTGTACTCCAATAATTGTAACCTGCATTTCTCATGTAATTCTGGGCAGTTCTATCAATAAAACATTATCATTTCCCATTTTGATTTCGCAAGTCTATCATACATTCAGGGGCCCTAGGTCTTGATCAGGAAGTATTTTTACCCATTAGCACTCTTTAGTTTTTCTTGGTTTTGATGATTGTTGTAGGCTTAGACCAATCAGTAGTTTTTTTAGCTTTTTTATATGCTACCTGAATTTAAAAATCTGATTGTTTCATTTTGTATCTCAAAGAAACAGAGGTAGTTAAAGAGTTAGTTAACACATCATCAACATTTGTTTAAGCACATAATGGGTACATTGAGAGAGAGAGAGAGAGATAGAGAGAGAGAGAGAGAGCAACGCCACTCGTACTAATCAATCCAAAATTCCTGCTTTGGGAGTGGGGTATCTTATGGGTTGGAGGTACCAATTCTTCTGCAGATGCGATCGCCCTTTACACACCCCTTGGATCCATCAGTACACGCAACACAGTACACACATAGACATAATATACAGTGAGAAAAGATCTTCTAAAGATTTAGTTTTGTTTCAAACGCAAAATGCCATTTTTTTCCTTGAGCGGCCATTTTAATGACCTTACAAAACTCGAATCACAATTTCATTTAAGCTCCACTACTTAAGATATTTAATGAATGAAAAAATAATATGATAAGAAAAAAACTCCTAGTAATGACACTTACGCTCCTTGTAAATCTCGCATGGTTTATGAAGAATAATAAATATTCAAATGGAAGCAAATTCACAAGTTGTAAACAATCTTACCCTTTGGGCAATACCTTGTTTCATTATGGTACATATTGGCGGATGCTAAAACATACACGTGTTTATGTGCAAAAAGTGACACATAGCTTGATAGAATGTAGCATTTAGATTACCCTGAGTCTTGCGTATGAAATTCTGGTGGACTTGAAGGTTGTGAACACAACCTTGTCTTTTGTGGTCCTTATGTGCAGGAATCTTAGGAATGTTGCTCAGAACAGTCTTCACTCTAAAGAGGAGTGTGAATTTGGGTTTCCTGTTGGTAATGAGAAGATCTGTTTCAGTTTCAAGCATAGCTGCAATAGATGTGGCTGCTAAAGATGGGGAACTCAGGGTCTTTGTAGTTGTAGGAGAGGTTTCTGGGGACACTATTGGTTCCCGTCTCATGGCTTCTATGAGAAAGCTCTCTCCATTTCCTGTCTTTTTTGCTGGTGCGGGCGGGTTAGCTCTCTAATTGCCCGAGACAATAATATCATGAATATGAATGTCCAATTGCCAATATTTATTTCTCTGGTTTGTCTGTTTCCATAACTGTTGTTATAAAGTAGTACTCCTTCAACAGGATCGATATTCTGTTTGTCATTGTTTTTGGAATTAAAACTCCAGTTTTGTCCATACCGCTGTCTATGTCTCTATATTGTGGATGGTGGCTTGACCTTTTTAGCTCTGAGATTTTAATTTGTTTTCGTCACCTTTTTCTTAGCTCCAAATATTTTTGTCTATCATGTGCAAGACTCTCTCTGTTTGTTACATGAGCTAAGTTATTTAGATCATATTTCCTTTCTGGGTTCTTTTTGAATTTTCATTTTTTCAAGCTTGAAGGGACTGGAAGTTATTAATGTTAGTTTGATTTTGCCGCATTGTTCAGGTCCATGATGTCGGACCAAGGGTTAAAATCTCTGTTCCCAATGGAAGATATTGCGGTAATGGGGATCTGGGAGTTGATGCCGCATTTGAACAAGTTCAGAGTGGGTACTGAGCAAGAGTACTATTTTCTGCGCTTTCATATTTGGATGTTGATTTTTTGTTTTTTGTTCTCTAAATAGGAGTCTTGATGCAAGCATTGCATTTTTTGAACCTGATTCTTACATGGGGTTTTTGAAATGACAGGTTAAGTTGAAGGAAACAGCACAGGCGGCCCTTTTGTTCCGGCCTCATGTTGTGGTTAATGTGGACTCCAAGGGGTTCGCCTTTCGTCTCCTACAGCAGCTGTGCAGTAACTTTATATGTAATTGTTGGATTTGAAAAGGAGTGATAGGGATTTCACTTGTGAATACCAAAGCATGGTGTAGGAAATTTGGGAAACACTTTTTGCAGCTAAATACAGTCAGCAGGGATTGGTTAGTCCTCCACACTTTCACTATGTAGCGCTGTCTTTTTGGGCATGGAAAGGGGGTGAAGCAAGGCTCAAAGGGCTATCTGAGTTCGTGGATCATGTCTTGTGCATACTACCTTTTGAGGCAGAAGTTTGCAGATTGAATGGACTAGCTGCGACCTTTGTTGGCCACCCCATACTTGAAGATGTTTTGGAGTTGAATTTGGTACTTCTGCAATGTTCTAACATCACAATTATTGATGTTCGTTAATTCGATTCCTATATTACGAGATCAGGATTGTGCAGTCATTTAACTTGCTTTTTAATGTTAATATCCGTCCTGTTGACATTGTCCTAATGTCCTGTGTAGTAGTCCAAATACTTATTTGTGGATGGATTTCATCGTCAGGGGAAGAATAATGTAGAAAAAAGATGGAAGGTGCAAGGAAGTTCTGACAAATTTCATAGTAAACATGAAATATCTTCAGGTAAGGAAATTCTAATCCCTTTTTGGAAGGGAGCCAACTCTCAGATTTCTCTCTAAAAGGTGGGCCACTTCACCGACGTAGGCTTCAGTGTTTCTCGTAATTTATATTTCCCTGTACCAAGGCTTCCACAGAAGAGCGTATTGGTACGAAGCCCGGATTTTTGGTAATCCTCAATATTTCTCTGTGGATTTTATGCAAAATAATTTGGCCACCATCACCAGTTTTATTTTCTCTTTTCCTTTTTTTCCCCACGCTTTTTGGTGTGTGTTTATGTTCTTTCTCCATTTTCAACTCTTACAAGTGTTGTTATAGGAAATGTCTCCCATTGGAAAAAAATTTACTGTAGTAGCTTATCCAGTAAATACTTGAACCTCATTATGTCTGTCTGATTTTCTTTTTCTATATTTTGAAGGGGCCACAATTATTTCCTTGCTTCCTGGAGGCTGATTACAAGAGGTAAACCGAATGCTTCCAATCTTCTTCAGTGCTATGAAGCTATTAAAAGGCTGTTTCTCAGAGTTGATTATGGTGATCCATGTGGCACATAATAAGCACGTGGAAGACTATATCAACAGAGTTGTTCATAAGTGCCCTATACCTGTGATTCTGATTCCAGGAGGATCGCCTCACATGAAGTATGATGCGCTAAGTGTAAGATCTCTGTCTTCTTTTGCCAATGCACTCTTGATAGTTCATACTTCATATTAAACAGATTCTGTAACAATGCACAGTAAGATACTCTTGAGAGTATTTATAAAACAGATTCCATAATAATGCGGAGTAAGAATGAAGGGAAATAACTTCTTGTGGTAACCATGTTTGTTTCGGTTCATTTTTTGAGCACTTGAAACTGCTTCGATCACATGTAGACTAACAGAAGCAGGGGAACAACTAATTGCATGAAATGCATGTCCTTGTGGAATATTATGGGTAAAAGCGAAGGAATCATGCCAAAAATAAACCAATCTCCAAAGGTGTAAGCCAAGTGATATGAAAGCTTCTAATTGAGCTGGAGGGACCCGTATTCCCACAGATTTTGGAGAGTTACTTAGCTTAACTGCAACTCAATTAGGTACTATATGACCAAGCCAGACAACACCCTTTCGTGTTAAGTCTGTTTGCAGATAAAGAGAAATTGACTGACAGACACATTGGTAACAATAAAAGAGTTCCTTGTTTTAACCATTTTGTTCTGTACGTATTTTGAGTGGGTGCTCTTTTATGACACTTGATCTTCTGAATTTTCCATGTAATCGGTCATGTCCCAGTGGGCATGACTGGGCCCCAAAAAGACTTGTTTACGAGGGTATGTGGATACCATCTTATTTCACTCTTTTGTACTTATTATTAGTCCATATCACCTTTGTTTAGATGTTTAGGTGATTGTCGCCTTTTTGGTACCACTATCTGATGTTTCTCATGTGACAAGGCCTTCTGTGTACAATCTGTCGTTAGGTGCCTACTCTTTTTCATGTGCATAGACTATAAATATAAGAAGTTAAGCCCGTGCTAGGATCCTCTGTTAGGCTTGTGTTTAAGGATATATTACAGTGCATTTAACATGTATTAACCGTAGAATTGTTCTAGGTGAAAACTCATGATTCTTACATAGCTAAATTAAATGGCATGCAGGCGAGCAAGGTTGCTTTATGTACTTCTGGCACAGTGGCTGTGGAGATGCAACTTGCACGGTTGCCTTGTGTTGTTGCTTATCGAGCCCATGTTCTGACTGAATGGTTGATACGCTATAAAACAAAAGTACCATGCCGTCGAAAATAGTACTCCTGGTGATAATGACGACAAAACTCTCCTGCCGTCGAAAAAACTGTCGGGGAAACAAAATGGCAGTAAACGCCGTTGAATAAACCGTCGGGAAACAAAAATGGCAGTAGTTAACTGCCAGTAAAACAAAAGCGGCAGTCTTATCCCACCGGTGATAATATCGACGACTTTTAAGTAGTATTCTCGTCAAACTCAAAATACACCAATTCAGTCCATTTGGTGGTGTACTAAAACAAAACATATTTATATAAATCCATTCACGTATGCATGCATATTGATCCCACAACAAAATACATCCCGAAGCTGTCAACTATAAAGTCTAAAGTATTCCGTAATATAAGCATTGAGCTACAAAAACGAGTGCACGTTGCATTGTTTAATTAGGTTCTCAAAAACTAATACCAAATCGCATTAATCAAGCTCAAACATTCACAACTAAAGTCATCAAAACGCATACGAGCTGCAGTTGTGCATCACCATAACAAACTACACAAAAAATGCTCTCAGAAAGCTCCATGTAGCTCATCTACAACTAAAGTTGCCAAAACATAAACGCCCAGGTGCGTCACCAATGACTCATAATGATCTCTACTGTGGAACTCCAACATTTTCCATGTAGCTTAACTACATCCCATCAATCTGCAAATACAGCAATCACCATGAAAACAACATGAAGTCAGGGACGTAGACAAACACATGTTAATCATCATATGTGAAAGTTCCAAATTTCTTGTTTGAGCTTTTGATGATCACAAAATATTCAGTAGTACCTGAACGCCGATATTGGCCCGGATCTAGGAACTAAGATAGGCTGATATATACGGCTATGCATATATTGATATTGAACAGTACATAAATGTAAATACACACATACAGAGAGAGGGAGAGAGTCGTAATGAAAAACACGGAGTACTAGACTTTTTACAACGAACGTCACATTATGGATCAAATCAAATTGCAACAGTTCATGTATAGCTTATCTACAAACTATTGCTTTCAAGTGCAATTATAACCCTCACCTCATCAGCTGACCAACTCCTCAGGTATACAATCATATCGTCGCCATTTTTTTTGTTGAGGACTGTTGGCATCAGGAACATGTTCGACATTGCATGATTGTCCAGAACCATTCTGATGGAACATAACCGCATGCAACAGAATCATAAAGAAGGATGTTAATGAAATTCTCTCCTTCTCTCTCTCTCTCTAGGCGATTTTCGTTTGGGTACTGCCGCTAAGGTATCTGCTACTTGGGGGGGAGGCGCCTCCTCCTACCCCCAGGCTTCACTCTCCCTCTCTTCTCTTTCTAACTCTCCCCCTTTCCCCAGATTGCAACATCTCTTCCTCTTCTCTTCTCGCTCTTGTTGCCGTTCCATCCATTTCGATCTTCTTGGTCCTGTTGTTTTCATTGCCCGGTTTCTTCTCTTGGGTTGACCTTCTTCATGCCTAACAGCGGTGTGGTGTTATTGGCGACTGTGTTTGATCTATTTGTTTGGGGCTTTGGTCTCCCGCTGGCTCCTCCGTTGGGGGGTTCCAGTTTTATGCCTAACAGTGAAGGGATGACCACGCAACTTTTGTTTTGCTTCTCCCTCCTTGGTTGTGGTGGCCGGAGTTTGGGTTGGGTGGAGGTCAGTTGTTTGCGAGACCGACAGTGTCCATGGCGGTTGGGGTGGTTTTATTGTTGTCTGGGCTTTGGCTTTTGTTTTTGCAGGTTTTCTTTGGTGGCTGATGGTGGATTTGTGGCAGCAGTGCTGGTTATTTGGGTGCAGCGGTGGTGGGGGATCCAGATCCGGATCTGTGGTGGTTTTGGGAAGCAGCAAGAGTTTCGGAGGCTTGATATTCGGCGGTAGCAGTAGTTTTTGGTGGCACGGTGTTGGGGGTTGGGATCTGCATCTTTGTTTGCAGGTGGTGGATTTTGGAGGGGTTTGTGGTGGCGGCAGCTTGGGGCAGCGGTGGCATCGGTTGTTCTGGGGCAGCAATAGGGGTTAGTTCCCCGGGTTCCGGCAACAATGATGGCGTGGTCTGCTATGGCTGGTTGCTAGGCGGTGGCAGGTGATGGATCTGATCATTTTTGGGATCGGTGGCTTACGGTTGGTTCACGACGATTTGGTACTTCGCGGCGGCTGCTTTGGCATTGGGTCTACAATTTTCGTCTTAGGGTTCTTTTGGGCTTATTTGTTGGGCTTTGCCCCTTGTTTTGCGTCTTATTTGTTTACCTGGGCATTATGGCCTCTTAGAGCATTCACAATGTAATAATCAAAATTGGATAATCAAAATTTGTCACATCACCTTTTGATTATCCATTTAAGACATTGCTAAGGTTAGCAATGTAGAGACCTACAATGTAATAATCAAAATTGGATAACCAAAACTTATCACGTCACCTTTTCAAACTACAAAATTCTAAAAAATAAAAATTGTGATAATAATTTGAATAGTTTTTTGAAAAAAAATAATTTAAAAAAAAAGAGTTTAGTGAAAAATATTAGTTTTTTTTTTTAAAAAGAGATCATTTTTTTTTTTGGTGAAAAAACGGTTTTTGAAAACAGTTTTTCAAAATAATAGTTTTTTAAAACATTGTTGAGAGAAAGAAGGTTTTGTGTAATGATGGGTGTACTTGATTGAGAAAATGTGAGAACCATTAGATTTGATTATTGACAAAAAGTTGTTAGTTTTGATTATTCAAAGACCAAAATTTGATCAGTTGCTAAGAGGTTACTAAGTTTGATTATTACAATGTAAGTACTTTCTTGAGCAAACATTGCTAATTTTAGCAATTTTTTGATTTTGATTATTACATTGCGGATGCTCTTAGGTGTTGGAATTTGGGTCGGAATGCTCGCTTATTGGAAAGAAAAGCAGAAAATAGGTGGGCTCGTACTAACCTCTCCTCTAACCCACCTCCACGTTCGGACCACCCTCTGATCTACGACCAACCTCAGCTTGCTAAAGTCAGATGTCTTTAACGCATGATCTGCAAGGGCATTGTTGTGCTTGGTCGCCTTCACTAACATTTAGACCACCCTCTGATCTACGACCAACCTCAGCTTGCTAAAGTCAGATGTCTTTAACGCATGATCTGCAAGGGCATTGTTGTGCTTGGTCGCCTTCACTAACATTTTGACCTTATCTTGCTTATCGAGTATCTAGGAATCTCTTCATATTTCCGAAATTCGTTGAGAATTCGATTTCTGCTTTTCACCGAGAATGCAGGGGACTACGATGTGCACTCGTACTTATCACAAGCATTGACAGTTGATTGGTCGTGCTATAGATTAGTAAGTGGGTAGATAGATTGGAAAGTTGTATCACGTATAAAGTGCACCACCAGACTGAGACCTAGCTTGCATCATTTGTTTGGTTACAGTTCATGCCCACTCGTCATGAACCCCTGCCCACCCCGACGCTGAGTCCCAACTCTTCCTGTAGAAACCTCCTTCGACTGATTCAAGTGATTCAGTCAGTAGGAAAGTCAGATGCCTCTCCTGCAGGCCGAAACATTTCCTTTGAATAGATGCGGTTCTCCCCATTTTTTGTTGTGAAATATCACCTTTTGGAAATCTCAAATAAAGGGAAGTGGGAATATGCCGAGCAAAAAAAAAAAACAGCTCTCAATGGTTAGAGACACAAGGCAAACGACAATGCAACAAGCCATGAGATCCTTCTTTCAATTTTTGTTTCCTGACTATTCTCTCTCTTCCTTCAATTTTCCCTCAACATGTTTTCCCTCCATGAGATCCTTCTTTTTCCATCTGAACTGTACACAACGACAAGCCATGGTTTCGAAAAGTAGTTTACAAACAGAACACAAATCCTTGTAAGGAATCTAAATTTGACAAAGTAAAATTGGAACATGAAAAGACTCATATTCACTTACTCTGGTATATATAGGAGTATTTTTTTGGACATCAATTCATTAAATGATAAGCAACAGAACTAGGAGCAATTTTGAGCCTTAATTACGGCCGTGACTTCGACGGCGGCTGGCCGACGGGCCGTTTCTCCAATGACCGGATTCCGACTGATTTTATCCTGAGGCGCTTGGTCTTAGAACAATTGTTCCAGTCTATCTGGATCTTGCATACATCATAAAGAATTTCGCGGTTGGAGTCACGTTTGCGTCAACTGAAACTGGCTATAACAATGCAACTTCTGATGTGCTAGTGAGTTGCCAGTTATTTGAATCATATTGTTATTTGTAGCTTTTTATGTTCAGATTCCCATGTTTAAAAACCATGGTACTGGACTTCCACTTTTAAACTTTAGTATCATTGCCTTTTAGCAAAAACAAAGTACCCACACAAGTAGTTTATTTTTTTATTCAAAAATAACACGTCTTTTCAGAGTGGGCTAATTTTTTGGGACAGGGGAGGTACTAAATTATGATCCTTTTATAACCTCGTACCCTTTGTTTTCAAGCCCATTATTGCTTATTATAAACATATCTTTAAACACCATGTACCTAATCCATTTGTACCATCTATATGCTTTCATTGCAGTCTGTTACACCCCTATGGAAGGAACTAGAGTACTACAAGGACTACCAAAAGAAATTGAAAGCCTATCTTGGTGAAGGAAAGGCCAAGCAAACCCTAGCTCAAGCACTATATGTGATGAGCTTAGGGACAAATGACTTCTTGGAAAACTACTACATACTCCCCGACAGGTGATCACAATATATATAACATCGATCAGTACCAAGTTTTCCTCATCGGAATCACCAAGAAATTTATTGAGAACCTCTATGGGTTGGGGGCTAGAAAAATATCCCTTGGCGGGCTTCCGCCAATGGGGTGTTTGCCGTTGGAGAGAACGACAAATTTCACGGGGGGAAATGAGTGTATGCAGAGTTACAACATTGTGGCTATGGCTTTTAATGCTAGGTTGACAAGTTCGGTGGCCTCTTCTTCTCCTGAGTTGTCTATTAGACAGGATAAGGAAAGGGCCCACATTCCACATTTCTCTCTTTTAAGTTCTCTCAGTTTGTAGTTCTGTTGCTTATCATTTAATGAATTGATGGCCATCTCCTCTGTTTTCTCTCCCCCACAACCTTCTGATATGTACATATATATTGTTGAAAGTTTGTACTTGGGAGGAGTGGGGTTTTTCAGTGTGGGGATTGGAGTCAAGAAGTTTGCTGGGAGTTTCAGTTAATACGCACATGAGTATGTTCCATTGTGTGGGCACTGATTTGTTAAGAAAAGGACATGTAACTTTTAAGGGATTTCTTTTCTTGCTTTAGTTTTTTTTTTTGTTGTTGTCAAAATGGAGAAAGTTTATTAATCTGACGGGCGAAAAATGGCTAAACATCAGAGAGCAAAACCAAGTAGATTCGTCGAAGAGAAACCTTCAATTGCATTGAGAAGTTCTCCATAAGAGACTTTCAAGAATGGATCTTTCAATAATGAAACTATAGGTTTGGTCTTTCTTTTCTTCTTGAACAAACATATGATCAAAGACGACACTACGGATACACCCACGAGTATTGAAGCTACAGTGATTCCTAAAGTTCATGAAAGAAACTTCCTATTTCTTGACTTTTTCGTGGTGCACCGAAATAGTCGTAGTTCAGAAATTCCACCACAAAGCCTATAGTTTCCGGCAACTGATATTGCACTTGCATTTGTAAAAGCACCATTCATTGGTAACTCTCCTTCGAAATTATTGAAAGACAAATTGAGATTCTTCAGGGCAAATGTCCCTAAAAATCTCGGAATTTGACCAGATAAGTTGTTGTGTGAAATGTCCAAATTTTGAATACCTTTCAAGGATTCCATTGATGAAGGAATAGATCCTTGAAAGGAATTTTCCTGCAAATACAAGTTTTCAAGGCTACTACAGCTTCCAAGAGTCCCAGGAATTTTACCAGACAAACCATTCTCGGAGATATCAATTTTTGCTAAATGTTTGAGGTTTCCAATCTCAAGTGGCAAGGATCCAGACAAACGGTTGCGAGAGAGATCCAACCCAATTGATAGAGAAGAGACCATCAAAAGTTGTCTTGGTATGCTCCCATTAAGGTTATTTTTATTTAGTAGTATTTCTAACAAATTACGACAGTCCCCAAGACTCGACAGTATGGCTCCCTCAAGTCTGTTTTCCTCTAAGTAAAGTTTATTCATCACTGACAAGTTTCCAATCGACTTTGGAATTTCACCTGAAATTTTATTGTTTGAAAATGCCAAGTATTGCAACTTACGAAGATAACCTATGCCACCGGGAATCGGGCCTGTGAATAGGTTATCATCCAGGCCTAAGATTAAAAGATTCACAAGGTTTTCTATTGTAGATGGAATAGATCCATACAATTGATTTCCACCTAGTGCCAAGAACAAGGCAGAGGTTGATAGATTGCCCACAGAGTCCGGTAATACCCCTCTGAATTGGCCATTCTCCAAATCTACCCCCCTCAAGTTGCTACAATTGGTCAAAAAACTAAGAAAGGCAAGTCCATCAGATCCCTTCGTCTCAAAATTGTTATAAGCTAGAACTATGTACAAGAGATTTTGCAAGTTTCCGAAATCGTTTCTTACTTTTCCATTGAAATTGTTATCACTCAAATCCAGGTTTTCCAACTCCGAGGAGTTGGATATTGAAAGCGGTATTGGACCATTAAATTGGTTTTCATATAGACGAAGGACCTGAAGGTGAGGGAACATGAGACCGAAATTCAGCGGAAGACTACCCTGAAGTCGATAATTAGAAGGCACCGACAATATTTGTAGCAACGATAGGTTGTATAAGGAATTAGGGATGGTACCTGAAATTTGAGTGGCATCCAATCCAAGTTTCTTTAGGTTTCTCAATTGACCCAAAGCATTTGGAATGCTTCCTCCCAATGGATTTTCTTTGGCTCTAAAGTTTACTAGAGAAGAAAGATTCCCAATCTGTGGAGGAATCCCTCCGGTTAAATTGTTCTCATGAATGTAGAGTGATACGAGTCTCAACATTGAATAAGTAAGTTCTTTTGGAAACTCTTCAACTAGCTTATTTTTTTCTACACTAAGGAACCTGAGATTGGAGCAACGAGATAGGCTTGTTGGAATTTTTCCTTCGAAACCGTTAAAGCCCAGATGTAGTTTTTGTAACCTGAAAAGATTACCGAGTTCAGTTGGAATTGCACCAGTGAAAGTGTTGTTAAAGAGGCTAAGCTCCCGGAGAAAACTGAGGTTTCCGATATAAGGAGACAAAGAACCCGCTAGACCTCTAGAGGTGAGGTCTATAATGGTGACTTGTTCGTGTCGACGGCCACATTTGACACCTTCCCAATCACATAAATGGACAGATTCATTCCATGAGCTCAAGGCCGGTTGATATTCTAGGACTATATTTGACTTGAAGGGCAATAATGCGTGGAAATCAGTCT